>JAVSCE010004427.1:0-48220 GCA_032199065.1 Smutsia gigantea
AATAAAAAACAAAAGCAAAATCACCCTAGTAACCTGTGGATGTGTCAGATGTCTATACTTAACTACATTATACTAAATAAAAACTGAAAAATAAAAAAATCACAAAACATGCCAAGAAATAAAGAGAACCTTGCTCATGCAACAAACTAAATAAATTTATTGAAAAACACCCTGAGGAAGCTGTGGCTTCAGACTTACTGGAGAAAGACTTAAAGCATCTATCTTAAATATGGTCAGAGGCAAATATTTAACAATCCAATTAAGAAATGGGTAAAGGACCCAAAAAGACAATTTTCCAAAGAAGATATAAAAGCCATGAGTTACATGAAAATGTGCTCAATATCACCAATCAGGAGGGAAATTCAAATAAGAATCATAGTGAGATACCACCTCTCACCTGTTAGAATGTCTATCATCAGAAAAACCAGAGATCAAAAATGCTGGTGGGGACTTGGACAAAATTGCCACTATGATATAAAGAAGCAAATAGAAGATAATGTAGTTAGAGGGTAAGTCAACCCCTTGATATCGTTCAAAATGTAACTCAATTCTTTGAAGAATTAACAGCTGTACTCATTTTACAAATTGAATCTTTGTATTATGAGAACATAAATGTACTCTAGAAATGATTCAAACCACTTGTAACATTTTTACCAATCCTTGCGAATAGAGTACCAGCCCTGGCAATCCAAGAGGATTTGGGATATTATTCTTTTTTTTTTTTTGGTAGTGGGGCAGAAAAGCATTTATTTTATTTATTTTTTTAATATAATTTATTTTATCATTAATTTACAATTACATGTGCAATATTACGATTATTAAACTACCCCTTCATCAGGTCCTCCCCACCAACCCCATTACACTCACTGTCCATCAGCGTAGTGAGATGCTATAGAATCACTACTTGTCTTCTCTGAGTTGTACTGCCCTCCCCGTGCCACCCGAACATTACATCTGCTAATCGTAATGCCCTTTTTCCCTCTTATCCCTCACTTCCCGCCCATTTTCCCCAGTCCCTTTCCCTTTGGTAACTATTAGTCCGTTCTTGGGTTCTGTGAGTCTGCTGCTGTTTTGTTCCTTCAGTTTTTTTCTTTGTTCTTATACTCCACATATGAGTGAAATCATTTCATACTTGTCTTTTTCGGCTTGGCTTCTTTCACTGAGCATAATACCCTCTAGCTCCATCCATGTTGTTGCAAATGGTAGGATTTGTTTTCTTCTTATGGCTGAATAATATTCCATTGTGTATATGTACCACATCTTCTTTATCCATTCATCTACTGATGGACACTTAGGTTGCTTCATTTCTTGGCTATTGTAAATAGTGCTGCGATAAACATAGGGGTGCATATGTCTTTTTCAAACTGGGCTGCTGCATTCTTAGGGTAAATTCCTAGGAGTGGGATTCCTGGGTCAAATGGTATTTCTATTTGAGTTTTTTGAGGAACCTCCATACTGCTTTCCACAATGGTTGAACTAATTTGCATTCCCACCAGCAGTGTAGGAGGGTTCCCTTTTCTCCACATCCTGGCCAACATTTGTTGTTGTTTGTGTTTTGGATGTTGGCCATCCTCACTGGTGTGAGGTGATATCTCATTGTGGTTTTAATCTGCATTTGTCTGATGATTAGCGATGTGGAGCATCTTTTCATGTGCCTGTTGGCCATCTGAATTTCTTCTTTAGAGAAGTGTCTATTCATGTCCTCTGCCCATTTCTTAATTGGATTATTTGCTTTCTGTTTGTTAAGGTACATGAGTTCTTTATATATTTTGGATGTCAACCCTTTATCAGATACGTTTTTATGAATATATTCTCCCATACTGTAGGATGTCTTTTTGTTCTACTGATGGTGTCCTTTGCTGTACAGAAGCTTTTCAGCTTGATATAGTCCCACTTGTTCATTTTTGCTTCTGTTTCCCTTACCCGGGGAGATGTGTTCATGAAGAAGTTGCTCATGTTTATGTCCAGGAGATTTTTGCCTATGTTTTTTTCTAAGAGTTTTATGGTTTCATGACTTACATTCAAGTCTTTGATCCACCTTGAGTTTACCTTTGTGTATGAGGCTAGACAGTAGTCCAGTTTCATTCTCTTACATGTAGCTGTCCAGTTTTCCAACACCAGCTGCTGAAGAGGCTGTCATCTCCCCATTGTATATCCAAGGCACTTTTATCAAATATTAATTGACTGTATATGTTTGGGTTAATGTTTGGATTTTCTATTGTGTTCCACTGATCTGTGGGTCTGTTTTTGTGCCAATACCAAATTGTCTTGATTACTGTGGCTTTGTAGTAGAGCTTGAAGTCAGGGAGTGTAATTCCCCCTGTTTTATTCCTCCTTCTCAGGATTGATTTGGCTATTCGGGTTCTTTGTGGTTCCATATGAATTTTAGAATTATTTGTTCCAGTTCATTGAAGAAAGCTGTTGGTAGTTTGATAGGGATTGCGTTGAATCTGTAGATTGCTTTAGGTAGTGTAGCCATTTTGACAATATTTATTCTTCCTAGCCAAGAGCATGGGATGCATTTCCATTTGTTAGTGTCCTCTTTAATTTCTCTTAGAAGTGTCTTGTAGTTTTCAGAGTACAGGTCTTTCACTTCCTTAGTTAGGTTTATTCCTAGGTATTTTATTCTTTTTGATGCAATTGTGAATGGAATTGTTTTTCTGATTTCTCTTTCTGTTAGTTCATCATTAGTGTATAGGAAAACAACAGATTTCTGTGTTAATTTTGTATCCTGCAACTTTGCTCAATTCAAATATTAGTTCTAGTAGTTTTGGAATGGAATCTTTAGGATTTTTTATGTACAGTATCATGTCATCTGCAAATAGTGACAATTTGACTTCTTCTTTACCAATCTGGATGCCTTGTATGTCTTTGTTTTGTCTGATTGCTGTGGCTAGGACCTCCAGTACTATGTAGAACAACAGTGGAGAGAGTGGGCATCCCTGTCTTGTTCCCGATCTTAGATGAAAAGCTTTCAGCGTCTTGCCATTAAGAATGATGTTAGCTGTGGGTTTGTCATACATAGCCTTTATGATGTTGAGGTACTTGCCGTCTATACCCATTTTGTTGAGAGTTTTAATCAGGAATGGATGCTGAATTTTGTCAAATGCTTTTTCAGCATCTATGGAGATGATCATGTGGTTTTTGTGCTTCTTTTTGTTGATGTGGTGGATGATGTTGATGGATTTTCGAATGTTGTACCATCCTTGCATCCCTGGGATGAATCCCACTTGATCATAGTGTATGATCCTCTTGATGTATTTTTGAATTCGATTTGCTAATATTTTGTTGAGTATTTTTGCATCTACGTTCATCAGGAATATTGGTCTGTAATTTTCTTTTTTGGTGAGGTCTTTGCCCGGTTTTGGTATTAGAGTGATGCTCGCTTCATAGAATGAGTTTGGAAGTATTCCCTCCTCTTCTATTTTTTGGAAAACTTTAAGGAGATGGGTGTTATTTCTTCTCTATATGTCTGGTAGAATTCAGAGGTGAATCCATCAGGCCCAGGGGTTTTGTTCTTGGGTAGATTTTGATTACCAATTCGATTTTGTCACTGGTGATTGGTCTGTTTAGTTTTTCTGTTTCTTGCTTGGTCAGTCTTGGAAGGTTGTATTTTTCTAAGAAGTTGTCCATTTCTTCTATGTTTTCCAGCTTGTTAGCATGTAGATTCTCATAATATTCTCTTATGATTCTTTGTATTTCTGTGGGGTCCGTCGTGATTTTTCCTTTCTCATTTCTGATTGTGTTTATGTGTGTAAATTCTCTTTTTCTCTTAATGAGTCTGGCTAGGGGTTTATCTATTTTGTTTATTTTTTCAAAGAACCAGCTCTTGGTTTTATTGATTTTTTCTATTGTTTTATTCTTCTCAATTTTATTTATTTCTTCTCTAATCTTTATTATGTCCCTCCTTCTGGTGACTTTGGGCCTCATTTGTTCTTCTTTTTCCAATTTCAGTAATTGTGTCTTTAGACTATTCATTTGGATATGTTCTTCCTTCTTTAAATACGCCTGGATTGCAATATACTTTCCTCTTAGAACTGCCTTTGCTGCGTCCCACAGAAGTTGTGGCTTTGTGTTGTTGTTGTCATTAGTCTCCATATATTCTTTGATTTCTGTTTTGATTTGGTCGTTAACCCATTGATTAATTAGGAGAGTGTTGTTAAGTCTCCATGTATTTGTGAGCCTTTTTGATTTCTTTCTAAAATTTATTTCTAGTTTATACCTTGGTGATCTGAGAAGTTGGTTGGTAGGATTTCAATATTTTTGAAATTACTGTGGTTCTTTTTGTGGCCTAGTATGTGGTCTATTCTGGAAAATGTTCCATGTGCACTTGAGAAGAATGTGTATCCTGTTGCTTTTGGGTGTAGAGTTCTGTAGATGTCTGTTAGGTCCATCTGTTCTAGTGTGTTGTTCAGTGCCTCTGTGTCTTTACTTATTTTCTGTCTGGTTGATCTGTCCTCTGGAGTGAGTGGTGTGTTGAAGTCTCCTAAGATGAATGCATTGCTGTCTATTTCCTCCTTTAATTCTGTTAGTGTTTGTTTCACATATGCTGGCGCTCCTGTGTTGGGTGCATATATATTTATAATAGTTATATCTTCTTGTTGGACTGACCCCTTTATCATTATGTAATGTCCTTCTTTATCTTTTGCTACTTTCTTCGTTTTGAAGTCTATTTTGTCTGATACAAGTACTGCAACACCTGCTTTTTTCTCTTTGTTGTTTGCATGAAATATCTTTTTCCATCCCTTCACTTTTAGTCTGTGTATATCTTTGGATTTGAGGTGAGTTTCTTGTAGGCAGCATATAGATGGGTCTTGCTTTTTTATCCATTCTGTTACTCTGTGTCTTTGATTGGTGCATTCAGTCCATTTACATTTAGGGTGATTATTGATAGGTATGTACTTATTGCCATTGCTGGCTTTAGATTCGTGGTTACCAAGGGTTCAAGGGTTGCTTCTTTACTATCTAACAATCTAACTTAACTTTCTTGTTAAGTTATTGTAAACACAGTCTGATGTTTCTTTATTTCTCTCCCTTCTTATTCCTCCTCCTCCATTCTTTCTATAATAGGTGTTTTATTCTTTGCCTTTAGTTGGTATTTGGATGGTCTGCTTTCTTTGCTATGATTTTTTTTCTCTGGTGACATCTTTTTAGCCTTAGGTGTGCTTCCCTCTAGAGCAGTCCATTTAAGATATCCTGTGGTGGTGGTTTATGAGAGGCAAACTCTCTTAACTTTCGTTTATCTGGAAATTGTTTAATCCCTCCATCATATTTATATGATAATCGTGCTGGATACAATATTCTTGGTTCGAGGCCCTTCTGTTTCATAACGTTAAATATATCATGCCATTCTCTTCTGGCCTGTAAGGTTTCTGTTGAGAAGTCTGATGATAGTCTGATGGGTTTTCCTTTGTAGGTGATCTTTTTTCTCTGTCTAGCTGCCTTTAATACCCTGTCTTTATCTTTGATCTTTGCCATCTTAATTATTATGTGTCTTGGTGTTGTCTTCCTTGGGTCCCTTGTGTTGGGAGATCTATGAGCTTCGGTGGACTGCGAGACTACTTCCTTCCCCAGCGAGGGAAAGTTTTCAGCAATTATTTCTTCAAAGACACTTTCTATCCCTTTTTCTCTCTCTTCTTCCTCTGGTACTCCTATAATGCGAATATTGTTCCGTTTGGATTGGTCACACAGTTCTCTTAATATTCTTTCATTCCTAGAAATCCTTTATCTCTCTCTGCCTCAGCTGCTCTGTACTCCTGTTCTCTGTTTTCTATTCCATTAACAGTCTCTCGCATCTCATCCATTCTGCTGTTAAGCCCATCGATCGCTTGTCTGATTTCTGTATTGTCTTTCCTCAGTTCCCTCACGTCCTCCCTCAGCTCTTGCACATTTCTCTGTAGGTCCATCAGCATGGTTATGACTTTTATTCTGAATTCTTTTTCAGGGAGACTGTGCATTTCCATCCCTTCAGACTCCCTCTCTGGGTTTGTCTGGTTGATTTTGTTCTGAACCATATTCCTCTGTCTTTTCATGGTTGTATAATTTGGTCACTGATAGTTGCCACGTATGTCAGCTGGGCTCTTTAAGAGTTTCAAAAGAGAAGAAAAAAAAAAGAGAAAAAAAAGATAAAAAAAGAAAAAAAAGAAAGAAAGAAAAAAGAAAAAAAGAAAGAAAAGAAAAAACAAAAACAAAACAAAACAAAAAGAACAAAAAAAAATGCCCACCGGACGTAGATTCTGTGCGAATGCTCTAGGTGGCACTATTGCCCCACTATTCCACAGCTGTGACTGTGCCACTCCGCAGGGCCCTTTATCGCTCTGGCAGGGGTGGGAACGAGTAGGAGGCTGTTGATCTCAGTGAGAAGTGTTAAGTATGGCTACGCTTCCTCAGTCGCCAGCTAAGGCGTGTGAAACTCCCCAGGACTCCCAGCCTGCTGGGCTGAGTGTGCTGGGGCGATCTGGCTCCTCCGCTGGGCTCCTGTCTCTTTAAGACCGCTGAAGAAAGCGCGCACTTTTTTTTTTCCTTCCCGGGAGCCAGCTGCAAGCACCCTGGCGCGTTCCCTGCTTAGATTCTGCCCCTCTGTCTCTCCAATCTCCGCTGCACTGCGCAATGTGGGTCAGCGCTCCCCGCGCAGATCACCGGGGCTGGCTACTTCGCGGGGTGTGCTTCCACTCCCTCCCGACTCTGAATCCTCTCCTCGCCGGTGCGCTGGGGTGGGGGAGGGCTCGGGTCCCGCCGGGTCGCGGCTCCGGATCTTACCCGCCTCTTGGGGTTCCGAGTCCTCTCGGGTGTAGCTGCACGCTGTGCGCTTTCCTGTGTATTCTCGTCTCTCTTTTAGGAATAGATGTATTTTCTGTGTTTTCGTAGATAAATATAGTGTTGGGAGGAGATTTCTGCCGCCCTGCTCACACCGCCATCTTCCCAGAACTGGGATATTATTCTTATTAAAATAATTTCCTCTGCTTTTGACCATGTTGGTGTCAGAGTCACCAAGGAAAACCCAATAGTGAAGAACTAGAAGGAATACACTACTGACATAAAAAGACAGAGCAAGATCAGTATAGGGCACGGGTCCCTCATGTATGGCAGGTCTCTCCTGATGGCTGTGGCATGGTAACTGGCCTAAGCACACCCCTGTCCTGCTACAGGGGAGAGAACCTTGTCCCCTCCTCACAGAATGGTGGTTTGGCTAGGTACCAATGATGCATTCCTTAGGAGAGACAAAATTTTCAGGTTAAAAAAGGCATGATACACCCACGTGAGGGAATAAGGCCAGAGCAGGCACATGGGCTTTTTTGTCTTGGTACGGTAGTTTCCTAGAACCAAAGGCCATTTTTATGGGGCTGAGTGGATGTCAGATGACTGCATGTGTGATACTGCCTTGTGCAAATAATTTCAAAACAATCTAAAATGCTGAAACATTAATCTTTATAAGCAGGACTCATGTTGTAAATGCAATTTGGACTCTGAACATAGGTTTATCTATTTTTGCTCCTTAAGAGGATCTATAGGTATTCAGGTTGTTAATAAACATGTCTTGCAAAACACTGATAAATTTACTATGGAAAAAATGTTCTTCTAGAAATTATGAAGTGTATTCACGAATTTGGCATTCTACAGGATTCTGATGTAATACTCCATTACTCATTTCTTAGTTTCCACTAGAAATTAAAGTTTCTAAGGGTTAATAATTGTAATCAACATGTGTAATTAAAACTAGTAGAAATATTAAAGTTAACACCTGTAAATAGAAAGAATAGGGTGTGTTTTTGGTGAGAAAATGTATGAGGTACTTTTGTTAAGGGAGCAGGGAATAATTTTGTTCTAAATAGGAAGAGTTTGTCATTTAAGAATAAAAAGAAGAAAGGATGAAAACTACATGGAAATAGAAAATAGGAAGAGACAATAAATTTATTCAAATTTTAGCCAGCTTAACAATATGATTTTTCTAATAGGGTTAAAATAATCTTTTAACATTGATAGTATTCCTTTGTAAAATTAAAATGTAATTCTCTTTCATTTGTTAAAGTTTTCTTGAACTTTTGCCCACCTCAAATAAGAGATCATGAAACTTTTTAACCTTCCAGGTAATCTATCTGGAAAGCAAGTATTTTGCATCTTACCAAAATAATTTCTTCACATTGTGCTTCATGGTGTCTTTTTTAGGACTTTATTTGGGAGCACTGAATCTTGTCTATGAAAAGAGCTAAGGTTTTTACAATCACATAGCTTTCTGTATATGCCTTGGAAGCATTTTTTCCATTGTAATAATAACACAGAAGGCCTTTGGAACATCTCAAAAGATGTCTCTCTCCTTATGAAAGAGGCACTTAAAACCCATTAGGTTTATTTGATATGTTGACTGATACGGGAAACATAGTCAAATAAGTAGTGATGATAAACCTTCTTTAGGCTATATTTGTATGGATGTATGTTTTGATACGTGTTTCACAGATTGTGTGAAATTCTTAGAAATCTGATATGTCTGGTATAATTCTAATTATTCTCTTAATGATTTGTATCATGGAAAAAATGAAATTTCCTTGTCAATTGCACTGTACCAAACTTCATATATTTAATTCTGGCCCCTTTTAAGTGTTTTGACATTTATAGACTCTTACTGTTTTACTCTAGTGCTTTTGCAAAAGTGTTTCCTCTTTAACAAGATTCATGGGAAAGACTCCAACAAGTACATGTTTCTGGTAAATGTACCACTGAATCAGATTAGAAATTCCTCAACTCTAATGGAGAAACTGATGGGCTCATAAAACTACTAACCAGCATCAGCATTATCAGGAACTAATCACATGGGACTGAATGAACTGATGAGGATCATTACAATTTTTATGACTGTTGAAACACTGCTGGTTATTCTGTTTTTCCTTCTAGATTTAAAGAGCTCCTTTTCTCCCTTCTTTTAACCTTTCTATAACTTATAGCAATTTGGTAAAGCACACTTTTTAATCTTTCCCTTGCTCTCTGATCCCTCTACTATTTAGAAATCCTTCTCACTTATACTTTTCATGACACAATTAGGTATTTACATAAATTCAGTAAGACTTACTTCTCACTGTGACAGGATGAAATTGTGCAAGTGCTTGGGTTGGCTTCTTAGCCTAAAGAAGCTTTTACAAATTCTTACCTAAGATTCCTAATTGCCAGTTTTAGGAAACCAGTTGGGCTTTATGGGGACAGCAAATCCCTCTAAATATCATCAAATCTTAATTTAAGCTGGAATATAATATGAGAAAATATATAAAAACACAATTCTTGATGTACTTAAAATGTGAACTACAAAGGAAATAAAATGTAATCATGCAGACCTTTTAATATAAGAAAATGAGATAAAATGTGCTACTAGATCAATATTTAATTCCATAGTTAACCTAGTTCTGTGCAGCTTCCTGCACTGCTTTCATACAGGTGCATGCAAAACTAGATTACGGATTTAGTAACATTAAAATAATACTATAGTCTGACAATACTTAGGTATTAGAAATGCAACTAACAAACCTAGTGTGTTGATTATTCCTGCTTTAGCAGATACCCCAATTAAGACACTACATACTGATATTCACAGAAATGTCAATATTATAATTCCCAAGTTTAAAGAGTCTGCATCAGATAGTAAATGATCATTTAAAAACCTTAAGAAAAAAAACAACGAAAAAGGGAGTTTGACATTTAAGAGCATATTCTCTGTTCTAAAAATCGGGAGAGGGAGATCTAAGATAAACTATTAAAGGGTTATCCACTATCCCTAAGGAAGCACTTGAACACTCCCTATTGGTTTAAAGAAAGACACCTGAAGGCTTTACGAAAAGTTTAAGCTGCACTATTCATTAAAAATCTTGGAAAGTAGTAAATTGAAGATATCAGCACCTTTCCCCCTTCCCCCAAATAGCTAAAGATCAAAGAGGAAAATAAAGGGCCAATGTCTAAAGTATTGTTAAATGTCAAAGAGGCACTAACTAACCCATTTGATGGCTTAGGACTAAATAGGCCATATCTGATCTGAATAATAAATAGAAGGTAGGTATTTCAGCCTACGCAATTCCTGCCAGGATGGGGGCTGGACAGGAAACTACCTATTCCCCCCATTTATTGCTCTGAGACCTGCACACACATTTTAAATCCTGACACAGAACAATTAGATGTCTAAGATGGAAAGCACAGTGTCTGTGCCACTCTGAAGCTGAAAAAGAAAGTGCACTCTTGATCCCTGGGAGGAGAGCTGCCAAGACTCTCTTCTCCACAACTCAGATCTTCACGGGAGTCCTCATTTTCACTTTCTTCAAAACAACCCCCCTCTGGTATCGTAGGCAGCTCAGGAGCGCTATGTAGCTGTTGTGGAGGTTCTGGGCTGTGTGCCTTGCAACAATCCAAACCAATTTCTTAAGATCTGGTTTGCAACATTCAGGAGAAGCATATTCAGTCGGGCATTTAGAAACTAACTCCCTCCAATAAATGAACTCTGTCATTAACCTTGGAATGTTTTTTAACATTCAAGAGAATTTCCAATAATTCAATGGATTTCAATCTACTTCCAAATTGAGGAGGCACAAAGCTAATACAGATGGTTTTGCTTTTGAAAAGGTAAGTTGGCAGTTGCAAGCTTTCAGCTGAACTTCTAGTTTATCAAGGTTCAATATTTCCTTCCTTCATAAGAGCCAAGAACCTGTCCAAAATATTGACAGCCAGGACAAAAGTTTCAGTGCAAGATCCAAAAAGTTGGTTGAATTCCTTAAATCTTCTACTTTGGCATTTCTCAATCTTGAACACAAAGTGTTATTCTCCAAGGTTGCCTCGATCACGCTCGGCCCTTTTCCTCCAGATTGGAATTTCTGTTCCTGCTGTAGGTAGAGGTTTAACAATCTGAAGAGCTAGACCCCTTCATGACCTGCCAAGTACTCGACCCCCAAATCCTTATTCCTGAGGGAGACATGCCTCCACTGGCCCGTGGCCTCGTGGCCCAGAGGGGGCTGGGCGCAGCGGAGGCGTCCGGACCTGTCCCCGAGGTCAGGGACCCGCTGCCTCAGCAGTGCCCCCGGGCCGCCACCCGAACCTGCGGCTCTGCCACCACCGCCTTGGCCTCCCAGTCACGGCCTCACGCTGCTTTCCAGGTGCCCACCGTCTGGCTGCGGCGCAGCGCTGGTCCCTCAAGCCTCGCTCCTCCGCTCCGAGTGCCACCAGGAAGATGGTGACTCAAGCATACCCTTTGTTTCTGTTTTGAGTTTTTGATGCCCCCAGGGGTGGTGGGGCACGTGACTCCCCGCAGAGTGACCCCCTCCCACAAGTCTTTGAAAAAGAGTTCCTCCCTTAAATCACTGTGCCCGAGCCTGCTTATGCATACTTTTATAAACCTCTGTATTTCTGTGGTATCTGTTGTGGTGTCTACTCCTTAACTTATAATTTTACTGATTTGGATCTTTTTTCCTTTTTTTTTTCTTGTTGGTTAGTCTGAAGGTTTGTCAATTTTATTTATCTTTAAAAAGAACCAATTCTTAGTCTTGTTAATCTTTTCTATTGTGTTCTTGTTCTCAATTTTATTTATTCCTGCTATAATGTTTTTTATTTCCTCTCTTCTGCTAACTTGGTGCTTAGTTCTGTTTTTCTTTTTCCTAGTTCCTCCAGGTGTAAAGTAAGGTTATTTGAAATTATTTCTTGATCTTTTTTATTGCTATAAACCTCTCTATTAAACTGCTTTTGTTGCATCCCATACATTTTGGTATGCTGTGTTTCCATTTCCAACATTTTTTTCCTCTTGATTTCTCAAGAGCATGCTGTTTAATTTTCATGTGTTTTGTATTTTCCACCTTTACTCATTTCTTTCTACTTTCATACCCTTGTGGTTGGAAAGATACTTGGTATGATTTCAATGTCCTTCAATTTGCTAAGACTTGTTTTGTGGCTTAACAGATCTATTTTAGAAATATTTCATAACTGCTTGAAAAAATGTGTATTCTTCTGCTGTTGGATAGAATGCCATGTATCTATCTGTCTATTAGGTCTTGTTTGGTATGTAGTATTCAAATCTTCAGTTTTCTTATTGATTCTCTGTGTGGATGATCTTTCTCCTGTTGAGTGTGCGGTATTAAAAGTCCCAACTATTATTATATTTCTATGTACTTTTGTTCTCTTAGTAGTTGCTCTATATATTTAGGTGTGCCAATAGTGGGTGCATTATTATTTACAATTGTTCTATCTTCTTGATGGATTAACTTCTTCATAATATATAATGATTTTCTTCCTTAAGTATAGCTACCACTGCTGTCAAATCCCAGAGGAGTTTCTCTCCTAATGCTCCCTTCCAGAAAGACACACACACACACACACACACACACACACACACACACACACACACACACACACACAGTGACCCAGCTAGAATCAGTCTAGTTCCTTAGTCTTGTGCCAAACCCTGACTCCTCCCATCAGGTCCTGATTCTCTTCCTCATTGCGTGAGCCCAGGGCAGCCCACAGTTCACAGAAACGGCCCTCGTAGATCCATCAGGAAAGTCAGGTTCAGGATGGAAATCTTACCCTCTGAGTGGGCGCCCAGGGCAACAGAAGGGCTCCCAGCGAGGTGACCTGTGCCAACCCCTTTAGAGGTCTTTTTGAGACAAAATGGGTCTCATTTCCTCCCACAGCTCCCTGCAGGACTGAAGCTGCCATTTACCCAGAACTGGCAGATGGCAGACACTGTTCTAGGCACTTTACACCGAACTCTCTCATCCTCCCACCAGCCACATGGGGGAGGAAGCTGAGCCCCACCCAGCAAGTCACCTACCCAGAGTCACAGCCATGAAGCTGCAGGGCCAGCCTAAACAGTCTGGCACCCTGCCTGTGTGCATGACTGCCTCCGTCTTGCAAGGAGGTCACTGCTCTGCACTTCACAGCTGTGGAAACCGAGGCTCAGATGTTTAGTTACAGGCTCAACAGGACATAGGTATGGAGGGCTGTAGCAGGGCTGTGAAGGACCCTGGCGAGGCTCTTCCAAGTCGAGGCTTCTGCCCCCAAATCATGCTGACAGGGTGATAGGGAAACATCTGGAAAACTTTCTGCCACAGTGAAATGTATTAGATGAGCAACAGTTGTGAACATTAATATCTTGACTTCACCCGATGTTGCTTGCAGCCTTCTAAATGTGAATTCACATGTAGTTGTACTGGGTAATAATTTGAGCTTGACACAGATGGGCTCTATAATGTGTTCATGTCCAAGGAGTTTCTGAGTTCCTGTTCATTCGACCCTGCCCATGAAGGTAGCTAGAACAAAGGTGTGGGATAAAGCTGGAATGTGGCTTCATCCCAACAGGAAGTCCTAACTTAACAGATGTCCTTCAAGCCAGTGATCCTTGGGAAACTCTCAGGTCACAACTTTGGGATTGTGATGGCAGCTGCCTCTCCTGTGTTTCAAAACCTTTCCGCCCTCCGTCCTGGCACATGCACCCACACACACAAGTAGGGAATACAGAAATGGAGCCAGAGCTCCAAAGCATTGGAAACTAAGGCTAGCAATCAGCCATTGGTTGGTCACTTGAGGAAACTGCCCTTTACACTGGAGCCTTTAGGTTCATAAAGAAGCACTGGCCACTGGCTTAGTCATCTGCAATTGGTAGAGAGCCAGAGAGGAAGGACACCCCTTCAGCCCCAGGCACATGTCCTCACTCCTGACACTCACACTGCAGTATCAGGGTCTCTACAGACAACCAGGGCACCCTGGCTAGATGGAGCCCCTCACTCCTCATTGGCCCTGGTGCAGACCCTCCAGACCCACCCCCCCCACCCCAGGATGGGCTGTAGCCTGGGGGGAGGGCACAGGCCTCCACACACACATCCAGCTGTTTGCTCTGGAAGAAACCAAAGGGTCTCACAGCAGCTGGTGGACACTGGATCTACCATAACCTGTTCATGTTCTGGGGTAAATGAGCAGAAATAAGGAGGAAGATCCCAATCTATTCTCAACAGCAACAAAAGCAACACATTCAAGCACAGTGACAATACTACGTGACCCGTGATGGGGGGAGCACAGACTTCACTTCCGCTGTCAGAGATCAGGAGCCTGAGAACTAAGATACAACCAAATGGGATTGAAGAATTAATATTGCTTAGATGTACATACTAATCACAGCCATCTATAGGATTAATGCAACCCCTATCAAGATTCCAGTGACATTTTTTGTAAAGGTATAAAAAGCAATCCCCTAATATTTATATAGAACCATAAAAGTCAGCGAATAGCCCATACCAATCCTGAGAGAACAAAGTGGGAGTCATCACACTTCTGATTTCAAGGTGTATTATAAAGTTATAGAGTCAATCAAAATCACAATGACATATCACCCCATGCCTTTTAGAATGGCAATCATCAAAAAGACAAGAGATAACAAATGCTGGTGAGGATTTGGAGGGAAGAGAACCCTTGTGCATTGTTTGTGGGATTGTAAATTGGTATAGCCAGTATGTAAAACAGTATGGAGGTTCCTCAAAAATTTAAACATAGAACTACCATATGATCTAGCACTTCCACTTCTAGGAATATATCTGAAGAAAAGAAGCACTATGTCAAAGAAGTACCTGCACCCCCATGTTCATTGCATCATTATTTAAAATAGCCAAGGCATGCAAACAACCTAAGTGTCCATCAACTGATCATGGAGAATGAAGTTATGGCATATATATAATTCCACAACAAAAAAAAGATGGAAATCCTGCATTTTGCAACAACATAGATGAACCTTGAAGCATATGCTAAGGAAAATAAGACAAAGAAAGACAAGTACTGTATGATCTCACTTATATGTGGAACTTTTTTCAAAGAACTCATAAAAAAGAGATCATAATTGTGGTTACTAGAGGCAGGGGGTGGGGAAGGAAGAATTGGATGAAGGTGTTCAAAAGTTGCAAACTTCCACATATAAGAAAATAAGTACTAGAGATGTAATTTACAATATGATGAGTATAATTAACCCTGTTGTATGGTATATTTGAAAGTTAAGAGATCCTAAGAATTCTCATCTCAGGAAAAAGACATCTTTTTCTTTTTTCTTTTTATATTTATATGATTATAGGTGATAACTAAATTTATGGTAATCATTTCACAATGTATGTAAGCCAAATTATTAGCCTGTAAACATTAAAGTTATACAGTGCTGTATGTCAATTATATCTCAATAGAACTGGGGAGAAAAAAATCTCTGCTAGTAACTGTAGAAGAAATGAAAAAATTAGAAACCGGCATTTTGCAATCCTTAATGAAATTCAGAGGTTTCTCAATAGTTGCTTGAACGATCATTTGAAATGTTGGGTTATTTTACCATGGGTTGAAATGTTGGAGGAATTTAATTATAGGAACAGACTGACAAACCAGATACCACTGACCAATCTTAGCATCACTAAAAGTACAGCTACCAAATATCATGCATCTCCTGATGTAATGCAAAAGGAGTAACAAAAAATAACCTGAGTCTCACCATGCTTCAAGCTCCTGCCACTTGCTTACAGAAAACTTAATAGTAATAAAAAGTTATGTGAGACTATGGGGAAGCAATCAGCCAAACCCAAAATGTGGGAAATTCTATAAAAACACTGTTTTTTAACAACATAAATGGGATGAAATGAAAGGAAGTAACCACAGATTTCCTGTTGTTAAGTCCGGGGAGAGGAAATCCCAGGGCAAAATACCTCTAAAACCGAAATCAGTCAAAGGGAAAAATAAAGTTTAAAACCCGTTAATTGCTCACAAACTGCAGTCCAGGCCTTCTTTCTCCTCTGCTCTGGAAGAGGCCAGCCAGCAAGCAAGCCAGCCCCCTCCCCTTAACCTCCTAGGCTGAGACACGCCCTCAGTTGCTCAGGTAACTGCCCATTGATAGTGGAGATGAACTTCTCTCCACCCGAGGATACGCAAATGCACTAAAGCCAGGCGAGATATACTGGAAAAGTTACAATTTTACCCACAGGCCATCCCTCCAGAAATCTCGCCTTACCATCTTCATTCCCCTTCTTGCACAATGGTACCTGGGTGAGAAAACTGGAGCATTGTGATCAGACTAATGACATAAAAATAGCAACAGTGTAAAATCATGACAATCCTCAAGCCGGACAATTCAGCGAGGTTCAAAGTCTTATACACATCAAGTCCATAGCCCGTCCATTCCATAGGCAGACAGTAGCTGAGGGTTCAGAGCAATTATCATGTGGCAGATGCAGCCAGGGGGCGCATTCAGACCACAAGGGCTGTAGGAGAAAATAACCTTAAGGGTGATAAGATCCATGTTTTAATGACACCAGCATAGGCAAATCTTGTCCATCAGGTAGGATACATGCAAGAGAGTGGTCTTGTGATAAAACAGTGGCAGGAACGGGATCTCGTCCTGGTCTAGTATACCAGAATTTTACCCCCCTCAATGTGGGAGTTACAGATGGATTGATATATAGGGCTACGTGAGGTACATGCACTGGCCATAAAGATAAAACAAAACTTCCCCGCAAGATGCTCTTACCTCCTGGATGTTTTGGGTATATTACCGTGATTTTTGGGGGCCATTCAACTGTTACTCCAGGAATACACATGAGGCCAGGTTCCAGGCCTTTCCCCCAAAGAGCAGGAAGGGCCAGCCTTTGCTGGCCCATGTGTTGAAATGTCCAGGGCTATGTCCATTCAACAGTGTCTCCAGGGTTTAATGCAGTAGGGGCAGGCAGCAGGATCTTGCTGTGCTGGCCATATCCTGGCTTTAATAACTCTTCTTTGGTTTGCACATACATTGTATAGGAGAGGCAGCAAGGTGTCTGAGCATATCCACAGGGCTCAAAGCTCCTTTAGGTGGCTTCTCATTCAAACGCCGCAGCACTGTCCACAGGCAAACTGACCAACCCCACAGACTATTGGTGTCCAGCTTCCGGCCAGATTACAACAAACCATTGTACCTCTCTATCATGCCTGCCCCGGTAGGATTATATAGTACGTGAAATTTGCTGCACCCATTCTTGTAACCCATGTCCGGTAAAGTGGGTGCCATGATCGCTCTCAATAACCTGCAGCTGGCCATAGGCTGCAAACAGATGCTCCAGGCCCCTCTTGGTAGGAAAAGCAACCAACAGTGCAGTAGCCATGTCCACACAAGTCATGGCATACCAGTATCCTTCTGATATGGGCAGAGGCCCAATACAGTCTATTTGCCACCTGACAAGGGGTACTGGTCCCCTTACTATTGTCCCATGTTGCTGTGGGACTCGGTGTGAGTCCCTCTTAGAGCACACAAGGCACTCCTTCCAGGCTCGGCTGACTTAAAATGTCAATGGCAGGCCCCACCTATGGGCTACAGTCCACATTGTCTTTTGCCCCATGTGCAACAAACGCTGGTGTAGCCATTGGTCCACGTCAGAGGCAGGCTTTCCTTGTAGCCACCGCACCTGGGCCAATGTGTCTGCTTCATCATTCCCTGGGGATGCCAAAGGCAAATGGCCAGTCACATGATATACAGTAATTGTCTTAGTCTGACCAGAGGTCCACAGGTCCTGCCACAACTCTTGCCCCCAAAGGGGTCAGTGACCAACCATCCAGCTGGCATGATACCATGTCAGTAGCCACAGGGTCAATCCCGATAGATGGCCCAGCTGTCAGTGCAGACAACTACGGGAGAAACCTCCTGGTTGATCAAGAGCCATACTGCCCGCAACTCAGCCCATTGGCTGCTCTTCCCCTCCATCCTCCATCCATATTGTCTCAGTCTTAGGATGGAAAGCCACAGCTCTCCACTTCGGGGGTTGCCCACGACTGGAGCCATCTGTGTACCAAGTATACGTGCTTCAGGTATAGGGGCTTTTCCCTCCTGAAAAGGAGTCTCAGCTACAAATGGCTCAAAAGCAAGTTATTCCTGCTTTCCACTGGTATAGGTCACTGGCCCCAATAAGTGTTAGAGTTCTCCACTCAAGGGGCTAGTAGAGAGGGCGCTGTGCTGCTGTAAATATGTGCCCCATTTGGCCAGTGTAGGTATCTGTGCCACACCACTTCGTGGTCTTTGGGTCCAGCCACTCTCACACCCACTCTGCGACAGGATATGTGTTTATTACCTTAGTCGGAGCTGTTCCAGCAATGGGCTCTGTAGCCAGAAGGGTGTGGTACACAGCAGCCAGTTGCTTCTCTGTCAAGGTGTACCAGACCTCTGCTTCTTCCAATAGTTGTGACCAGAATCCAATAGGTTGGTGTGTCCATTCAAGCCGCTGCCAAAGACCCCATCCATAACCATCTTTGGTTACATGAACATCTAGTTCACAGGGCCTTAATGAGTCCATTGCATTCAAGGCCTGTACGGCCTTGACTGCCCGCTTGGTAGCAGTAAAAGCAGCTGCACATGTCTCATCCCAGTCCCACCTGATGCCCTTTCGTACCAACCTGTATAAGGGCTTCAGAATCTGTGCCAAGTACGAGATAAATACTCTCCAGTAGCCCAAAAGACCCCAAAACTCTTGTAATACTGCCACAGTGGTAAGGGTGGGGAAAGCCTGGACCTTGTCTATAACTGCTTCAGGAACTTTAGCTTTTACCCGACCACACAACCCCCAAGAATTTCACAGACAAACCAGGTCCCTGAAACTTGGTGCTGTTCACAGCCCATCCTTTTTCCTGTAGATGTTGCAATAGTCTAGGAACTGCCCCTTCTAAATCTGAAGGAGAATCAGATGTGAGCATAATATAATCAATGTAGTGATATATCCACTGTTTGCGGTTTCCTCCATGTGGCCAAGTCTTGGGCCTCTAGTCCATGACAGATGGTGGGACTGTAGAGATATCCCAGTGGAAGGACAGTGAATGTCCACTGCCGGCCTTCCCATGTGAAGGCAAACTGTTCTTGGCTTTCCTGTGCTATGTCAATAGAGAAGAAAGCAGTAGCAAGATCTACTACATGATATGTTCCCAGTTCGTGGCTGAGGGTGTCCAGAATGTCTGCTATAGAGGGGACAGCAGCATGCAAAGTGGGTGTAACTTTATTAAAAAATTCCCTGTAGTCTACAGTCATACACCAGGAGCCGTCTGGCTTTCTCATTGGCCACAGTGGGGAATTAAAAGGAGTATGGGAGGGCTTTATGATGCCCACCCTCTCCAATTCCTGCAGAGTTTCTCCAATTTCCTTGTGCCCTCCAGGCAATTTATACTGCTTAATATTTGTCACCCGCAGAGGTACAGGCAGAGCTACAGGTGGGTGCTTAGCATGTCCCCTCAGAACTGCCTTTACCATACATGTACCCTCAGTCTGAAATCACCTGCAGTAATCTGTAACCACAGACCCTGCAGGATATCTACCCCCAAAATATATTCAGGGATGGGAAAAATGTACACGGTATACTCCTTTGGGGGTAAACGCCCTATCCCCAATGAGATTTGGGCTTTCTTCACTCTAATTGCCTTACCCCCATAACCATCTGTCACAGCAGGGGTCCTGGGAACACGTTCAGGGTTGCCATGAATCAGAGAACACTCAGCTCCTGTGTCCACCAGCGCCAGGACACGTTGTACATTCACAGGGGACCAATGAATTGCTAATTGTACATGTGGCCTCCGGTCCCCACCATGTCCCCCAGGTGGGGACGTTGACCCCCCTTTCTGTAGAACCATGATGCCCGATCGTCCTCCTGTGGGGGTGAGGGCTCAGGCAAATCCTGAGTACTGTCTCCTATGAAGTTTTGCAGGGACACAGGCAGGCATGAGGCCTTGACTCCGGTTTCCGTGTGCTGGACCTCAGCGGCTGGAACTGCTGCTCTGGCTTTAATTGGTGCCACAGTTCTAACAATATTCTATTGGGCTGCCCATCGAGTTTTCCTTTCACTAACCTGGCCTTTATCAAAGCAACCCACATCTGGGTCCTCAAGACCTTCACGGAGCCTTTTGCACTTCTCCTTTCAGTCATGGCCCGTACTTCCCTCCATGCCCTTACTGTTTCAACCTCCCTCAGATCTGCTAAAGTACAAGTAGCCTCTCTTATGGGTTGCCCTAGGTGAGGGCAAGAGTATTTCACTAGGGACCCAAAGAGAGATGTGGGAGCTCTATGCAGAACCACATTTCTCATTCCTACAGTGAACACCTCCTCATTAGGGCCTTGGGGGTCCATATTATAGACAATGTTTTTCATACCCAATTCCCGCAGTACCTGTTGGAGCTCTGCATGTTTTCCAACTACTGGGAAAATATGGTAAATCACCCTGATTAGGCAAAACTACCCTGATGGCAGCTGTCAGCCATTCCAGGAGTGTCTGATTCCCTGAGGCGTGACAGGCATTTTGCAATGGCTGTAGGCTGCCGGAGGGAAGGGTGAGTCTCAGGGAAGCCATTCTACTCACCTCAGTACCCAACATAACAATGTCTTCCACTCCCATATCCCAGAGACCTAAAAACCGTGTAGGCAGACATTCTAATGGCCTCTGCTTATACCTGATGCTCATGGCCACAGGCTCATCCTGGGTATAGGAACAGAGCAAACAGTGCTACACAATCTGGGGAGGGGGCAGCTCCTCCCTCTGAGGAGCCCGAGGTTGTTTCGTTTTTCTCAGGGGCTTAAGGCACCACTCTTTCCTCCCCCTCCCCCATGGCCTCCTGCAACGCGGCTTTTCCTGCCACTTCCCCCCTCGCCACTGAGGAATCTTCTTGGAGCGTGACCTGCCTTTCAGTAACTGTCTCTCTTTTTTAACAGCATCCCATAGGTTATCGCACAGCTCCTCCAAGCGATGCTGAAGTGTGTCTCTCTCCCGCCTAAGTACCTCTCTCTCCTGTATAACAGTTTCCACTATCTCGATGAAGAGAACCTACACGACCCCCTAAGGTCTCCAAGCAGTCTTCCAACTCATGGAGGGCTAATTCAGCTTCTGGTGTTTCCACCCTTCCCCAGTACTGATTACAAGTACATTAAACAGATAATAAAGGAATATTATGAGAAATTCTATACCCACAAATTTGATGACTGAAATGAAATGGGAAAATTCTGTGAATGACACTATCTACCAAAATCCACGCAAAAAGAAATAGACAATCTTCATATCAATTAAAGAAATTGAATCAACAATTAACCTTCCCAAACTGAAAGCACCAAGTCCATACAGTTTCATTTGGTGAATTTTGCCAAACATTTAAGGGGAGAAAATGATATCCATTCTCTATAATCTCTTCCAAAAAACAGAAAGAAGAGGAAACACTCCCTAACTCATTCTATGAGGGCAGCATTATCCTAATACCAAATCAGAAAAAGACTACAAAAACAATGTCTTATGAACATAGATGTAAAAATCCTCAGCAAAATTTTAGCAATCAAATCCAACAATGTATAAAAAGAATTCTACACCACAACCAAAGGGGATTTGGTATGCAAGGCTGGTTGTATAATCTATTAATGTAACTCACAACAATAGACTAAGGAAGAAAAATCATATGATCTTACCAATGAGTAAGAAAAAACATTTGACAAAACCCAATACCCAAATGATTAAAAACTCTCAGAAAACTAGGAATAGAGGGGAATTTCCTCAATTTGGTAAAGAACACCTACCAAAAAAAAAATCCGACATTAATGTTATACTTAACAGTAAGAAATGGGATACTTCCCCTGTAAGTTTGGAAACAAGGCAAGGATGTTCCCTCTCACAACTGCTATTTAATACTGTACTAGAAGTTCTAGTTATTGCAGTGACAGTGAAAGAAAATAAAGGGTACACAGACTGTGAAAGAAGAAATAGAACTGTTTTTGTTGCTGATAACATTATTTATATATGTAGAAATTCCCAAAGAATCCTCCCAAAGAGCCCAAAAAAACTCCTAGCGTGTATTTCTTGATACTGCTATACCTGCATACATACTGAAACTAAAAATTAAGTAAATGGATCCTGTGTGGTAGTAGGCAGGTGTTCACTGTTGGAGGAAATTTATTTATCAGGAGACGATGCCAGAATGGTCCATGTGTTAATGGATTAGAGTTTAAGAAGATGGTAAGAACTTAGGTTTAGCTTAATATAAGACACAGATAGTTAACACAGAGAAATATTTAGACACGTGTATAGACACATATTTACATATGTGTGTTCTTTGCTTTGCTGAGAGTACCTAAAAGAAACCACATCCCAGTATCAACAAGCACACCTAGCACCCAGATCTTGGTTTCTAACACCATTCTCTGTAAAAGAAAACAGGGCTCCTTGGCTGATTTCAGGACTGAGGCAGGAAATATTCAAGATGACCTAGGAGCATCTTGTAGTGCCAGAAACTAGGGAAGTCCTCAAAAATAAACAAATAAAAACACCCATTTTGATGAAGTTATGTCAAAGTGGCACGGGAGTCAACTGAAAGACCTATCTCTCAATGGCTAAAGCTGGAACAATTCAAGCAAGAAAATTAAGTAGTACTGGGTTATAACCCAAAGTATAAAAATAAATGTCCATGAAGCCATACTACTATAAATAATTGAAAAAAAGTAATAAATGGGAGGAGACAAATCTCTCATGAAGGATTCCAAATAATTTATATACTCCACTCTCAAGGATGGAGAACATAACTCCCCACTCTTTAAGTGTGTGCTGTAAATAGTTACTTTTTCCAAATAGTACAGCAGGGAAAGTGAGGGGAAGAAGTTAACTTTAAAGAGGAGAAATTTGACAAACACTACCTCAGCCAGGTAATCAAGGTAAACATCAAGTCATAAATTATGTTAGTATTATGTACCCTTGATATTAAGTGATGAAAATGGCACTTTATGTCTTCCTTCCCCAAACCCATAAAGCCAGTCTAAAAATGAGAAGAACACCAGACAAATTACAACAAGGCAGAATCATTCAGAATACCTGGCTAGTACTCCTCCAAAATGTCAAGGTCATCAAAAACATTCACGAAATGTCTGAGAAACTCAAAGCCATATTCTAAGGAGATGTGACAACTAAATGCAATGCAGTATCCTGGATGGGATTCTTAGAACAGAAATTGAGCAGAAACGGGGAAGAAAAGAAAAAAAATTAGGTGAAGCCTAAGGAAAGGTAAACAAATTATGGACTTTAATAATAACCTATCAATATGAATTGACTAATTGTAATAAATGTACCATTGCAACATAGGATGTTCCTAATAGGAGAAACTGGGTACAGGGTATATGGGAACTCTATTAATATGTTCTCACTTTTTTTCTGTATATCTGCAATTTCTAAAAAATTAAGTCCAGTAAAAAAAGGAATAGCGACTGAAAGGATCATAAAAACACTGGGAAAACAAAAATTTCTGTGATACTGAAAGAGAGAGAGAAATAAAGTTGTTTGCTACCACTAGAGATGACTAGTAGCCAATTTTCAGAGTCGAAATCGAGTTGAGAATTTCAGAGTTTAAAAAACTTAAGAGTTTTAGGGTTTTAAAAGTTTTCAGAGTTAAAGAGAAAAGTAAGCATTTACCTCATCTTTTTAGGAAGAACTATAGTTCAATCCTAGTTGACAAGGGAAAGGTCTTTTTAAGGGAGGATAGTTGCTAATGATCGAGGATGGTAGTTAGGAAAAGCATTTTGTAAGTCCAAATTAAATAAGTGATTTAGATGAGGCTCATCAATAGACGCTAATAAACATCAGGCAAAAGGCTCCTGGTAAAGAGAATATTTGCAAAATATCACCATACTTGTTAACTGCTAACTGAAAAGGGAAGTGAAAAATTCCACCTTTAGAATGGATAGATCTGGTGAATACCATCTTAACCAAATGACCACACTTTAGGCAGACAACCTGATGTTATATGACTTTTGTTATGAATCAATATTATGTACACAGGAGGATCTGAGCCAATAAATCTAAATATAATCCAGCCTTTAGCCCAGTCTTCTGTTCTTAGGCAGTACAGCGGCTGGAGATGGAAGTAAACAGATAAATCTAGAGTGTGGGAACATTCTGTAAGATGACTGACTTTATCTCTTAAAAAAGCCAATTTTGGGAAAAAAACAGGGGGCGAGGACAATTTGTAGGACAGTAGTCCCACTTGCAAGGATTGTTACCTATGTCCACTGCTGTCTGGAAGTAGGTGATCCTCCTCCTGAGGTACTGTTGGAAGATCAACAGTAATTTAACACTGCACCACAATGCCATGTCATTCGCTACTCACCTCACTTCATCTCATCATGTAGCTACTTTATTTCCCAGCATCACAAAGAAGGGTAACTGCAGAACAGTAAAATATTTTAAGAGAGACCACATTCACTTAACTTTTATTGCACTATATTGTTATAATTGTTTTATTATTGATTATTGTTAATCTCTTACTGTGCCAAATTTAAAATTTATCACACATTTATATGTACAGGGAAAAGTTTGGTATTTATGGGGTTCTGACACTATTTGTGGTTTCAGGCATCCACTAGAGGTCTTGTAACATATCCCCCACAGATAAGGGGGGACACATTAGAAGTATCTAAAGCAACAAAAAATGTAATGAACTTTGAACCTGGGCTCCAGTTACAAATGGACAACTGGAGAAACTTGAATATAAACTAAATAATAAGGGGTTTCTTAAAAATATGACATGTTTAATTTTAGGAGATGCTTGCTGTAGCATTTAGGGTTCAAGTACACAAAAGAAGTCTCTATTTAAGATAGATATAAACAAATATAACAAAATATTGACTGTTATATTTAAGGGGTGTATATGGGTGTTCATTGTACTATTCTTTCCATTTGCCTGTTTGAACATTCTTAATAAAGGTTGGGGGTGTTGTGGGAGAATGAGGTCATTAAAAGGAAAAAAGCTGGCCAAATGATGAGTTGTATAGCACCAAAGAACAGTAATAAGAGTCTATGGACAGAAGTAACAAAGAAACACGGATTTTAAACCACTCTCCTATGACGTACACCACACAAATATTAGGAAGGCAGGGGCATGAAAGAGAGGGTATTAAAGAAACAATTCCTCCCTTCCAAATGTTTAAAATATCAACCTAAACTCTGTTGATAAAACCATGTGAGACAACAGAACACCTCCAATAGCTCTCATTTACTCGGGAGAAGGAGCTACAGAAGAGATATCATTTTGACTTTTCAATCACAATGCTTTAAGAGTGACAGAAAACTCTACTTTTGAAATAGCAGAAATATTAGGAATGAACTGAAGGATTAAGAATATAAATGGACTCATGAAACCGTAAGTTAATTCACATACATATGTGATGATAGCACACTAAATCAAAATCAAACATTTCATCTATCTTATATTAGTAATGGGTTTCACGGAGTTAAATTCTCTCTGCAAATGCCCTACTATATTAGTGGCTTGCTGTAGATACATGCTGCTACAAAGCACAACCGTAGGTCCAGCCCCAAAGTCCCCCTTCCATTTAATGACTTTGAAGGCCATCCTGAGGGTTTCCTGTGAAACAAATTTAAAAATTTTACTCATCATAAGTGAATAGATATTTCTCCATGCCTTCTCCACAATATCTAAGATTCTATAGCCTTATAACTATGACAATATCATGATAAATGTCAGCTCCTTTTATACGTGTCTGCTCTTCCCACTCCTGATAAACATGAAAATGTTACCCTATCTTTATCTCTCCCAAACTCTGCAAATGTCATTTTCTCTGCCATTTGTTTCCTCCCTTTCTATTCCTAATCCTGTTTTCCCCTTCTCTAATGGTTACAATGTATGTAATATGAATATATAATGTACATAACAATAGTGGTACCCAAAATCTCACCCTGAGAAAAAACTAAAACCATATACACTGGAATTTCAAATAGAGAATATTACAAGATAAGCCTTCATCAAGCTAACAAACTGCTTTTCCTTATAATCGTGAACTAGCTAATTCAGACCAATTCAACCACTGAGAGCAGCTAAAAAAATGGACATCCCCTTCCTGCAGGCAAAATTTAAAAAAAAAAGCCTCTTTGAAGACACCAAAGTGCTGACAAGGCAGTTAAAAAAAATACACACACACACACACACACACACACACACACACACACACACACACACACATATATAAGAGAGTAATCTCCTCAGGAGAAATCTTCAGAGGTGAGCGGTGTCTGGTGCCATTCTTCCCAGGGGGAATCTGCCAATTCCATAAAGGTGACTGAGAAACTGAGATGAACTTTTCATGGATGTACAAGGTTGGGGGGCATTAAATATTGGAGGTAAGGGCCCAACACAGTATGGAGGTTGATTAATAGGGGGCTGATGACATCCCTGGTTTTATGTTGGAAGCCTAAAGACTCACATCCTAGGAGTAAAGAAAGCATAAAACAGACCAGCCTGTGCAGACTCTGGAGCTCAGATTTGAAACATCTTAGTCCCTGACTGAATTTAAATGATCCAGGATTGCTAGTGCCACTAGCTAACCTCCTACCAAAAATAAGCAAAAATCCTTTTTGGAAGGAGGTATCATTCCTCAACCTTAAATTATCTCTACAATTTTTCATATATATAGTCTTACTAAAAAACCCAGGTATACAAGACCAAAACAACACGATAAAAAACTGAGTGACACAAAGCCTACAGGAAAACAGAGGACTAAGATAATGAAGTTACCCAATACATACATGCTTAATACATTCAAAGAAATTTTTTAAAAATCGAGTCAAGAAAGACTGGCCCAGTACAAAAACCTGCTAACTTTGAAATTTCAAATCATACTTCATTTTCTAATCCTTAAATTCATTTCTGGTTGATTCTTTAGGAATACCCATAGCTGTTCTAAACTCTCCATACTCCACCTTAGGTTCATACATACCCAAAAAGAACATTTTACCTACTAAAGTAAGAAAAATCAGCCATCCAGTCTAATAAGAATTCATATATTCAGACAGGCACTCTAACCTGCCTTATTGGAACATTCCCCCAAAGAGAGAAAATACTCCATTAAATTGCCACAAGAGAGTGAACTGCAATAAGGGAGCCACCATTTTTCAAGTCAGAGGTTTTTACATCAAGCATTTTACATCCTAACCCATCATATACACACTTCTGTGTGTATTTATATACAAAGTATACTCAATTTAATTAAAACCCAAATTTCAAAAAACAATTCTTCCCATAGATCAATAGAATAGAATAGAAAGCCCAGCTATAAACCCACATATATATGGTCAATTAATATATGATAAAGGAGCCATGGACATACAATGGGGAAATGACAGCCTCTTCAACAACTGGTGTTGGCAAAGCTGGACAGCTACATGTAAGAGAATGAACATGGATTACTGTCTAACTCCATATACAAAAATAAACTCGAAATGGATCAAAGACCTGAGTGTAAGTCATGAAACCATAAAACTCTCAGAAGAAAACATAGGTAAAAATCTCTTGAATATAAACATGAGCAACTTTTTCTTGAACACATCTCCTCAGGCAAAGGAAACAAAAGCAAAAATGAACGAATAGGACTACAACAAACTAAAAAGCTTCTGTCCAGCAAAGGACGCCATCAGTAGAAGAAAAAGGCATCCTATAGTATGGGAGAATATATTTGTAAATGACATATCTGGTGAGGTGTTAACATCCAAAATACATAAAGAACTCACACACCTCAACACCCAAAAAGCAAATAACCCGATTAAAATATGGGTGGAGGATATGAACAGAGAGTTCTCCATAGAAGAAATTCAGAAGCCAACAGGCACATGAAAAGATGTTCCACATCGTGAATCATCAGAGAAATGCAAACTAAAACCACAATGACAGGACGGAGCTAGAGAGATTATGCTATGGGAAATAAGCGAGGCGGAGAAAGACAAGTACCAAATGATTTCACTCATTTGTGGAGCATAAGAACATAGCAAAAACTGAAGGAACAAACATCAGCAGACTTACAGAACCCAAGAATGGACTAGCAGTTACCAAAGGGAAAGGGACTGGGGAAGCGGGGTGGGAAGGGAGGGAGAAGGGGAATAAGGGGCATTATGACTACCACACACATAACATGGGGGGGGGGGCACTGGGAAGGCAGTATAGCACAGAGAAGACAAGTAGCAACTCTATAACATCTTACTGCACTGATGGACAGAGACTTGATAATGGGGGGAGTCTAGCAACCACAGTGTTGCTCATGTGATTGTATATTAATGATACCCCAAAAAAAGTTTAATAAAAACAAAACAAAACAGACACCACAATAAAATGTCCTCTTATACCAATTAGAATTGCCAACATCAAAAAGACATGGAACAACAAATGCTGGCAAGGATGGAGAGAGGGGAACCCTCTTACACTGTTGGTGGGAATGTAAATTAATTCAACCACTGTGGAGAGCAATACAGAGGTTCCTCAAAAAACTAAACATAGAAATATCATTTGACCCAGGAATTCCACTCCTAGGAATTTAACCAAAGAAAACAAGATCCCAGATTCAAAAAGAAATAAGCACCCCTATGTTTAGTGCAGCACCATTTACAATAGCCAAGCTATGGAAGCAACCTAAGTGTCCATCAGTAGATGAATGGATAAAGATGTGGTACATATACACAATGGAATACTATTCAGGCATAACAAAAAAACAAATCCTACCATTTACAACAACATGGATGGAGCTGGAGGGTATTATGCTCAGTGAAATAAGCCAGGCGGAGAAAGACCAGTACCAAATGATTTCACTCATTTGTGAAGTGTAACAACAAAGCAAAACTTAAGGAACCAAACAGTAGCAGACTCACAAACTCCAAGAAGGGACTAGTTAGTGCTTACCAAAGGGAAAGGGGGTGGGGAGGGAGGAAAAAGGGGTTGATGAAAGGGTATTATGATTAGCACATATAACACAGGGGGGGCATGGGGAAGGCAGTATAGCACTGAGAAGACAAGTAGTGACTCTATAGCATCTTACTACACTGATGGACAGTGACTGCAATAGGGTGTATGGGGGGAACTTGTGAATGTAGTAACCATAATGTTGCTCATGTGAAACCTTCATAAGATTGTATATCAATGATACGTTAAATAAAAAAAAATTCTTAGCTACAGTAATCAAGACAGGATGGCTGGCATAAAAAGAGACATATAGATTAATGGAATAGAATTGGGAGTCCAGGATTCCCCTGCCCCCCTTTTTTTTAACAAGAATGACAAGACAGTTTGATAAGAAAACACAGTATTTGCAACAAATAGTGCTAAGACAACTGCATATCTGTCTCTAAAGCATGAATTCAAATTCCTTCATACTACACAAAAAATTTAATTCAAAATGGATCACAAACCTCAATGTGAGAGCTAAAAACTATAAAACTTAGAAGAAAACATAGGAGTGATGTTCATGACCTTGAGTTAGGCAATGGTTTCTTAGATACAACAAAAGCACAGGCAACAAAGAAAAAACAGGTAAATTAGATTTCATTAAAATTAAAATCTTTTGTGCTGAAAACAATACTATCGAGAAACTGAAAAGACAGCCCCAAAATAGAAGAAAATATTTGCAAATCACATGTCTGATTGAGGGACTTGTATCTACACTACATAAAGAATGTATCTTAATAATAAAAAGATAATAGGATCTGAATATGTATTTCTCCCAAGATATACAAATGACCAATAAGCACATGAAAAGATGATCAACATCATGAGCCATCAGGAGATGTAAATCAAAACCACAAGGAGATACCACTTCACACCCATTAAGATGGCTATATCAGAATCGGCAATAACAGGCAGTGGACAGGATGTGGAGAAACTGGAACTTTCGAACCTTGCTAGTGGGAACATAAAATGGTGCAGCCACTTCGAAAGACAGTTTGGCAGTTCCTTAAAATGCTAAACATGGAATTACCCATATGAACACCAATTACAATACTGGTTATATATCCAAGAGAACTGAAAACACATGTCACACAGAAACTTGTGCATGAGTTTTCATGACAGCATTACATATTATAGCTAAATGCTCGTCAACTAAAGAGTGGATAATTAAAAGGTGGTATATCTGTACAATGGAATATTATCAGACCATGAAAAGGAATAAAGTACTGAACCCTGAAAACATTCTGCTAAGCAAAATAAGCCAGTCACAAAAAAACAACATATTGGATGATTCCAATTGATACGAAATGCCCGGAACAGGCACACCTATAGTAACAGAAGGTAGAAAATAAATGGTTGCTTGGCACTAAGGCAGGGGTGGGGGTGTACTGGAACAGGGAGTAACTAATAAGTATGGAGTTTATTTCCAGAGTGACAAAAATGTTCTAAAATCAGTGGTGATTGTTGCATTATTCCATGAACATACTAAAAAACTTTTGAATTGCATACTTCAAGTAGGTGAATTGCAGTGATATGTGAATTAAATCTCAACAAAGCTATTAAAAATTCTTACATATTACTTGTGATATAACTGGTATTTTCTACTTTATTTCATTTTAAAATGCAACATTATAGTTGTAGTCCCAAGTCACTGCATAAGCCACAATGGGTCATGTCTGACAATTTGAAAAACACTGCCATCAGTCCTCTACCACAAGAAGTGACGCTCACTTTCTCCTATTATCAGGACTAATCCCATCACATTTACATCCCAGAAAAAGTCCAACTCTTCTGGTCATCTATTATTCCCCCAGTTCTCATTGCCACACTAATGTGTACATCTTCCATTTTACCCAATTTCTCACACCTCATAAGTCCTTCACTGCGCCTTCTGAAATTCCCAATCTGTGGCAAGCACACGCAGCCAATCAGACTACCTTTACATTCCTTATCATCATCTCTGCTACTTCCAATTCTTCCCCACTGACTGGGGGACTTTGGCAATCAGTTTGCAGTATGTATCCTTACCCCCTGCCCCATCTGCTGACTTAACCATTCATGCAGATTGACTGACCTTTAACACTTCAGCCTCTTTAATTCACTGGCCTCCTCATTTCCACAGATTTTTCCCTCAATCCACTTCAGCAGCCCAATCCCAAGGCCATCTCGGTTGTATTATCACAGCCAGAAACTGTTATACTTGCCAAATCTCTATTTCAAGCATATCACTCCAACCAACACATTCAATACTTCATCCCATCCCAACCTCCCCACTAAATTCTAATTAAAGTTTTCAATACGTTGACACTACCACTTCCTTACTATCCATTCTGACTTCACCTCCTTTCTTGTCGGTGTTAGCTTTCCTGATTCACCACTACTCCTCTAAGCACTCCCTTTAAAAAGTCCTAGTTTCCCTTGTCCCTTTTCCTTCTTTTATATTGACCTAGCTTTATGTGTCAGCTTGGGTGGGCTACAGTCCTGCTTAACACTTATAACCTAAGTGTTGCTGTGAAGGTATTTTTGTAAATGTCATTAACATCTACAATCAGTTAACTTTAAATAAAGGAGACCATCCTTTAAATGTGGTGGGCCTCACCCAATCAGCTGAAAGGCCTTAAAAGCAAAACTCGGGTTTCCCTGAGGAACAGGAAATTCTGCTTCACGATAACAGCATCAGCTCCTGCCCAAGATTTTCCTTCCAGCCTTTCCTACAGATTTCTGACTTGCCAGTCACCATAAGTATGTAAGCAAATTCTTTGAAATTTCTTTATATACACATACATACATATCTACTACCGATTGTTTCTCTGGAAAACTTTGATTGACATACCTCACCCCCAAAGGAAACCAGCCATCTGCCTTATCTGTACTTACATCTAATCAATTAAAAACTGCCGAGGGGGTAAAAAAATCACAAAAATAGGCTGCCTGATATCACTTTGAATTCAATACTTCAAACCTTAAGTGAACAATCAATATTTCTTGGCAAACTCCTTCAAATTTCCCATTTGCCCATCCCCGTCGCCCAAACCAATCTCATGCTTCTTTGAAAAAACATGTAACCACGACACCAGAAGGGTAAGTCTTCATCTTCCAACCACCAAACTTCCTCGCAAGGGCATACAACTTCTTTGAAGTCCCTCCTAACAAAGTAGAGAATACTCTCCACACCCTTTCCAGCATACTCCTTTCATGTGCCAGACCCTGTATTTTTCTTTATCTACCAACTCAACTTCTCTGTGCCACTTCACAGCTAACCTTTAAAAAGTTGTTGATGTATACTGTGTCTGCATTTGCTCATTCCTCATCGGCTCTACCACCTAAGGATTGGGAACACAAGTGCAAGACAAAGAGATGAGAGGGTGGGGTGAATGTCAAAAGGTCACGACTAAGTGAGTGACCCTCCATAGAAATGCTGGCTGACCACTGAAGCTCGCGCCGGGCCTGACGGACACCTCCTGCCCAAGTCACGGGCCCGGCTCTCCCTAGCAGCTCAGAGGTGAAGGCCACCCCAGCTTTTCTCAGTGACGCTGCCTGCATTCGCCTAGAACCTCAGCACAAAGAACCCCCCGAGAAACAAAACACGGTCCCCCCGTGGGCGCCGGGCAGGCGTCGGGAGCCGGCGACAAGAGCGCTCTCCACCGCCGGAGGGAGGAGCAGCCAAGGCGCGGCGGGCCTCCCAGGCGCCTGCGTCCGGACCACGGCCGAAATGTTTCACAACTTGCCACCGACCCCCTGCTCCATTCTCCTCTCGACGTGGCCACGGGACCCGCACGAGGAGGGCGCGCGAAGGCAGACGGGCGGCGCAAAGCCGGGCAGCCAGGACGGGCAGGAGGCCGGGGCGCGCCGGGGTCCCGCAGCCCCACGCCCCCTCTCCGGCCCCCGCTGCCCAGGTCGCCATTGTTCCCTCGACGCCCGCCGCAGGCCCCCCGCCGCCGCGCGCTCCCGCCCCATTCCCGGGAGGGGATCACGGCTGAGAAGGCGGGCGGCGGCGGCAGCACAATAACATAACCACTGCGGAGCCGCTGACCGCCTCGGCCCTGCGGCGCTCATCACGTTCACCCGTCAGCGCAGGGAACGGCGACAGAAAAGCCCGCGGCGGGAACTGACGACGTCCGGGCGGCTGCACCGGCCGTTAGCCAGCGCAGCTCGCGTATCCGCGATCCGGAAATCCCTCGGCCGCTCCGCGAAGCAACGGGGCCGCCCGCCCCGCGCGCCCCGCAAGCGGCCCGCGGGGCGGGGCAGTCCCGAAGCCCGGATTGCGGGGCTGGGGCTCCGCTGCAGGGGCGGGGCGCTCCATCCCGAAGCGGAGCTCCTCTAAGGTCTGAGTCACAGTTCCGGGTCGCTGGGAGAAGGGGCTTTGGAAAGAGCCCAGGCGGCAGAGTCTCCGCCAGAGGGGCGGGGCCCTGCTCCTGAACCGTGGCGGTGCTTGGCCCGAGCTCAGGCTACAGGCCGGGGGCGTTCCGCTAGTCACAGCCAAAACCTAAGGGGCTCCTCGACCCGGGCTTTGAAAGTGCGGTGCGTGTAAGCTAAACCCGCCGGGAGTGCAGCACCCCGGCCTGCAGTATACATCTGAGAGACGAGGAGTCCATTACTGTGACGGACAATACGTTCCGTTCTGAGGACACTTGCCTTGGGCCCAGCAACCCACAAGCAAATAAATGTACTCTTTATTGATCTGGAAAAAGCTGCCACCTCTTTTCTCCAAATCTACCTGCTACCACGTACCATGCACTTACCCCATTTATCTCTGAGCCTCACAAAGTGTGTATATGTTAGTTACAGAAGTGACAAATTGGCAAGCCCTTAATAGCCAACAGAGGGTGGAAAGGTGTCTAAATTAGAAATATCCATGAAACAACACATTTTAACAATTTAAATGTCATCTGTTCAAAGAATCCTTAAAAATACGGGAAAACATAATATTAAGGGAAAGAAACAAGTCTCTATGTACATAACAATCCTTCTTATATATACTATATACACATAGAAAAAAAACTGGAAAGTAATATGCCAAATTATTTTAACAGTAGTCCATCATTGGACTGTGGAATGAAAGGTGAATTGGTTCTCTTTTATACTTTGGGTATTTTTCCATGGTTTCCAAATGAAACAGTTAAGTTCATAATCAGAAAAAAAAGTACATTAATAATGAATACATAAATATTTGTTGAATAAATGAGTGATTCAGGTAGACTATATTTTCATGTCATGTTAGGCTTGTTTCCAATGATCCTGAAATGGAACATAAATGTGAGCATTCATTCATTCATTCTCTCCTTGTTCCCTCACTCACTCTCAGGCTTCTTTATTTCTTTCCTTCTTTTACTTTTCCATAAATAGTTAATGCATACCCATTCTGTGCCAAACACTGTGCTAGCACTAGCAATATAATGGAGCTTATATATGTAATCTCTGTAAAACAGAAATAATAGCAGTAAACAAATGAAAAGTTATCACAGCATTACAATACAAACTGATATGGATACATAGTATTATGAAACCAGTTGATAGAATTAATAAAGCCGAGGAAGACTTCCTTGTGGAACTGCCTCTTGAGCTGAGAATTGGTTAGACTACGCAGAAAATATTTCAGATAGAGGTAACTTGCTCTGCAAAGATCCTGTGATGAAAGGGATCAGGATGAGCTGGAGAAATTGAGGAAAGCTAGTGCTGCTGGAAGAACAAGGAAGAAGCAACTATCAGAGGAAATTGGGAAGAATGAAAAGGGACCAAATCTACTGCAGCCATGTTCTAAACATTGTTGAAAATCTCATCTTTATCCTAAGCGCAGTGGGAAGCCCCTCACGTGCTTCAGCAAAGGGGCTGGCATGGTCAGAAAGGCATCTTGAAAAGATTCCTTATTAGAAGGAGGCCAGATGGATGTAAGAGACCAGATGGCAGATGGCAGAGGACTGGTCTAAGGTGATGGTCATGGAAACAGTATGAAGAAGGATTTGTGTACCACTTAGGAGATCTAATGCATGGAACTTAGTGATGGATTAAGTAGACAGAGAAGGAAAGAGAGTCATCAAGGAAAACTCATGGGTTTCTGGCTTGTGGCCAAGAATGGCCATTGGTGCTGGTTCACTGAGGTGAGAATCTTGGAAAAGGGAAGGGCTCAAGTGGAAAGATTATGAGAACAGGTAGTTTGAAAGCTTTTGGTCGGCCCAAAAGAGATGCCAGATTGACAGCTGGATCAGTTTGAAAGCTTTTGGTCGGCCCAAAAGAGATGCCAGATTGACAGTTGGATATTAAGAGCTGGGCTTAATTAGACAAAGGATGAATCAAGTATGGATGTTAAACAACATCCATCCATGATAAAACTCTTAACAAGTTAGACATAGAAAGAACATATTATCTCAACATAATAAAGACCATGTATGACAAGCCCACAGTAATATCATACTCAATGGTGAAATGTTGAAAACTTTTCCTCTAAGAAAAGGAAGAAGACAGGGGTGCCCACTCTCATCACTCTTATTCAACATAGTACTCAAAGCCCTATTAGAGCAATCTGGCAAGAAAAAGGAACAGAGGTATCAGAATTGGAAAGGCAAAAGTAAAATTGTCCCTATTTGCAGATGATATCATTTTATATATAGAAAATCATAAAGACTCAGGCAAAAAAAAAACCCCATATCTAATCAGTAAAGTTGCAGAGTAAAAATTAACATGCAAAAATCAATAGCATTTCAATACACTAACAATGAATTTTCTGAAAAAGAAATAGATCCCAAGCATTAAGACATAGTAAAAGAATAATGCACCATGTCCAAGTTGTGTTTATCCTAGGTGATACAGGTTGATTTGACATTAGAAAATCTGTTAATGTATTTAATAAATTCAAAGGAAAATAGTTGATATAATCCAACTTCCATTCATGATTTTAAAAATTCCTAGTAAATTAGAAAAAGGAGGTAATACACAAAACTTGCCAAAGTTATCTACAAAATACTACAGCAGACCTCATACTTGATGATGAAATCTTGAAAACATTCTTTTAGTGTGGAAATGCAACATGGATGCTGACACTCAATTTCTATTGAATATCTTATCTGAGAAACGATCGTTCCTACTTTGTTGGTGGGAATGTAAAATAGTACAATCACTCTGAAAACACTGCAGCAGTTTCTTCAAAAACTAAACAAGTAACTACCACATATGACCCCACAACAGCACCTTTAGGAACGTATCCGGAAAAATAAAGACTTATGTTCACACACACACACCAAAAAAAGAAATAGATCTATCCTACTTACAATAACATCAAAAACAATAAAACAGGAATAAATTTAAGGAGATGAAAGATCTCTACTCTGAAAACTATGAGACAATGATGAAAGAAATTGAAGAAAACACAAATACATGGATTGAAAGAATTAATATTGTTAAAATGTCAATACTACCAAAAGCCATCTATACATTTAATGTGATCCTTATCAAGATTCCAGTGGCATTTTTTTGCAGAAGTATAAAAAGTGCTCCTAAAACTTATATGGAACCACAAAGGACCCCAAATAGCAAAAGAAATCCTGAGAATGAAAAACAAAGCAGGAGGCATTACACCTTCCTGATTTCAATTTATACTGTGAAGCTATAGTTAACATAACAGTATGGTACTTGCATTAAAAACAGACAAATAGACTAATAGAACAGATTTGAGAACTCAGAAATAACTCTAAGCACATATGGTCAAGTAATATTAGGCAAAGGAGCCAAGAATACTCCATGGAGAAAAGACAGTCATTTCAATAAATGGTGCTAGGATAATTGGATATTCACGAGTAAAAGAATGAAACTGGACCCATATCTTAACCTACTCACAGAAACTAACTCAAAATGATAGAGACTTAAATGTAAGACCTGAAACCATGAAACTCTTACAAGAAAACATAGGAATAAAGCTCCTTGACATGAATCCTGGTAATGATTTTTTGGATATGACACTTAAAACACAAGCAACAAAATAAAAAATTAGCAAGTGAGACTATATCCAACTAAAATCTTCTGCACTGCAAAAGAGACTCTCAACAAAGTTGAATGAATCCTATGGAGTGGAAAACAGCATTTGCAATCCATATACCTGATAAGGGGCTAGTATCCAAAATACATAAAGAACTCACACAACTCAGTAGTAAATAATAATAATAATATCCCATTTTAAAATGGGCAAAGGATCTGAAGTAACACTTCTTCAATGAAGATATGTGAAAGGCCAACAGGAACATGAAAAATATTATTATTAGTCATTTGGGAAATGCAAATTAAAACTAAAGTAAGATATCACCTCATGCCTGTTAGAAAGGCCAACATGAAAAAAGCAAAAGAACAAACGCTACCATGGATGTGGAGAAAAGAGAACCCTTGTGCATGATGGCAGGGTGCAGCTGCTGTGTAAAATAGCATGGAAGTTCTCTGCTCCCCCCAAACTAAAAATAGAACCACCATATGATCCAGCAATTTCAATCCTGGGAAGATATCCAAAAGAAATGAAAACACTAACTTGAAAAGATTCACCCCCATGTTCACAGCAACATTATTTACAATAGCCAAGACATGGAAACAATCTAAGTGTCCATTGGTGGGTAAGTGGGTAAATGAATATATATACATAAAATCATACTTATTACATACTATAGATCACTGTATATTATATAAAATAAATTATGTATGTTAGAAATATATAAATACATACACACACATATATGTATATGTATGTATGTATACATATACAATGGAGTATTATTCAGCCATAAAAAGCAAGGAAATCCTATTGTGACAACTTGGATGGGCCTTGAAGGCATTGTGCTAAGTGGAAATAAATCAGACAGAGAAGGACATTGTTTGATCTTGTTATGGAAAATAGTGGAAAACCTGGCCTGGATCACTGACGGAAGAACCAAGCAGCACTCGTAGGTCTTCGAGTGTTGAGGTTTTATTTCACACCGTCAGGCTCAGAGGGGAGTAATCTCCCAAGGTCCGAACCTTGAGCACATGCAAGGGGAGCAATTTATATTATTTTGATATGTGGCATTTTGGCATGCACAGGGCAAGAAGAGCCCAGAGAAGGAGGGGAGGAGAGAGCTTGGGGGTGCCCTGCTGACTTTGCCAACTGGAGGAAAAAAGCGGTTTACTGACCTTGACGGCTGTGTTGAATATTTTCCTTATCACTCCCCCTCTGATGCCCCTTTAAACACTTCGTTTTAGGGGGCATCATCCTTTTGGTTTATGAAAGGGTTATAATGGCTTGTATTTATACTTATAATTGCTTTGAGCTAGGATTTTTTGTGTGACTTTTTTCATTGAAGTCCTGAGTACATTGTGAAGAACGCAAATGATTATGTTTTTATGCATCTGTCTGCATGGGCCTTGTGTGCACAAGTTGAAATGAGTTCTTCAGACTCTTGATAAGCCTGTGCTTACCAAAAAATACCCAGTTTTCCTCAGTCTTAATTTATTTTTATGCAGCTGAGCATTACACTCAGGCTGGCTTATTTGAGTGTGAGAGGACAGGTGCTAAGGGTGGAGGGCTACTGAGGACAGCTCTTTTGGGTGATGACTACGTATTTTATAACTTTGTACAGTTAATTTGATAGAGGTAACATTATAGAGAGGTACTTTGGAAATGCAGGCTGAGACTTGAGTTCAGCTAGGAGAGACAGGTAAGCACAGCAAAACAACTTACAATTACCCAGTAGACAATAGAAAGGGCAACTTTTTGAGGAACAGTTTAGTCAGAGGGGACAGCAGCAGAGAGTTTAATGCCCAGGATGAGATATTCCACTCCAGGGAGGGCCAGGATCCATGGCGTGCAGGTGTTCGTTAGTCAGAGGGTAATCGTTGGATGCAGAGGCAGAGATGATTCTGGAGGTCTGGCTGAGCCTTCTATTGATATATTTCTTTGTCCGGATTATGGGCCCTTTTCACTCTAGAATGATGGACCCACGGAGTGATGCCTGCAACTTTGAGGGCAGGAGGAGTGGTTAGAACAATGTGGGGGCCAGTCCACTGAGGTTTGAGGTGGTCCCTTTTTCAATTTTTTATCCAGACTGAGTCCCCAGCCTGGAAGTAATGTACTGGGGTCCCTAAGGAGATCAGGGCTCTTCCTATGGTATATTGCTACAGTTTATTTAGGGTGGTTCCAAAGGCTTGGAGCTGTTCTCTTGCTCTCTTATTTCTTATCTGGTGTAGGTTCCCTGGGAGGCTTCTTAGACACGGGGGAGGGAGGTTATATACTAATTCAAAAGGGGAAAAGCCTTGAGTCCTAGGTGTGCAGCGAGCATGCAGGAGAGCCAGGGGCAGTAGGTCCGGCCAGGGGAGGCCAGTTTTCTTGCCAAAACTTAACTAGGATTCCTTTGAGGATGTGATTCATTTGCTCCACTTTCTCTAAACTTTGTCACCTGTATGCAGTGTGGAGTTTTCAGGTAATGCTGAGATTTAGTTAAAATCTGTACTGCATCTGCTACAAAGGCAGGTCTATTGTCACTGTGAATTGTAGGCAGTAGGCTAAACTAGGGCACAATTTTTTTCAGGAGGACTTTGGCTATCTCCTGGCTTCATTTTGTCCTGGTTGGGAAGGCTTCGACCCACTCAGAGTATGTATACACTATTACTAGAAGGTATTTGAGCCCTCTGCTTGGCTGGACATCTATGAAGTCTATCTCAAGGTTTTTAAAGGGGGCAACTCCTGCTCTTTGGACACTTGGCAGGGGTTGCGGTGCAGATCGAACATTATTTCTGGTGTATGTCATGCACTGCTCACTTATTGCTCAGCTTAATAATGCTGGCAACTGACTGATGTAGTATTGCTTTTTGAAGAAGACTTCTAGTGCAGTTTTTCCTGGGTGGGTGAGCTGATGGTATTTGCTCACTAGATGCTTTCCGGTTGCAGTTGGGACAAAGATGCGTTTGCCAGGCAGCATCTACTACCTTTTTCAGGTAGGGTGGCTCCTTCAGCCATGGCCCAGTCCTTCTCTTCTTCAGTATACTTGGGTGGAGGGGCCTCCACTAGGTGTGTTAAGGCCATAGTGAGGGGAGGAGCTTTATCTGTTTTTTTTAATTGGCTGCTGTTTCAGCTGCTTTATATGCTAGCTGGTTCCCCTGTGTTATAGGACTAACGAACACCTTTGCAATTCAGAATTGCTACTTTTTTGGGAGCCTGACAGCCTTGAGGAGTTTGAGTATTGTGCCAGCCGAGAGTTGGAGAGGAATTGGTGTCCCTGTTAAGAGGGACAGAACAGTATGGGGGAACTTGACACTTATTTTTTGTCCCAGGGTAAGTTTATCTGCTTTTTTAAATGAATAGAACTGCGGTTGCCAATGTCCTCAGGCAGGGTGCCATCCTGTTACAACCAGGTTTAGTTTTTTTGACACATATGAGACTGGCCACTGCCAGGGCTTAACAGTCTGTGTGAGAACTCTGAGGGCTACTTTTTTTTCATGTACAAAGAGATTGAAGGGCATTTTTTAATATCTGGCAGGCCTAGGGCTGATGTCAGTTCTGAAACAGTCCTTATTTCCAGGAAGGTGGCTCTTGCCTCTTCTGTCTAGACAGGGGGCTTTCAGTCTGGCGCCCCCAGGAGGCTGTAGAGGCATCTTGCCATTGCTGAGAATCCGGAAATACAGATTCTGCAGAACCTGGTGATCCCCAGGAACTCTCGGATGCTTTTCTTCATCTGGGGCTGGGGTAAGGAGTCAATGACCTTTTTCTTCTCTAGCCCTAGTGCCCTTTCTCCCTGGGTGAGGAGGAAGCCCAAGTACCAGACTTGCTGCTGGCAGATTTCTGCCGTTTTCCATGAGGCTCGGTATCCTGAGTCTGACAGGAGTTGCAGGAGGCCCTTTGTGCCTTTTACACAAATTTCCTGGGTGTCACCAGAAAGGAGGGGGTCAACCATGTTCTGCAGGAGGGCACAGCACGTAGCTTCCCTTGGAAAGCCAGCAAGGTCTGCAGCCAATGCCTCTCCAAAGAGAGTGGGTGAGTTCTTGAACACTTGTGGAAGGTGCATCCATGTTAACTGCATCGGCTGCCCCGTATCCGGTTCAGTCCATTCGAAGGCAAACAAGGGCTGGCTTTGGGGGGCCACTGGGAGGCATAAAAAGGCATATTTTATTTTATTTTATTAACATTATTATTCTTTATTTTGCTATTATTAATGTACAATTACACAAGTAATATAATGGTAACTAAACTCCCCTATTATCAAGTCCCCACCACATGCCATTAGTCACTGTCCATCAGCATAGTAAGATGCTATAGAATCACTACTTGTCTTCTGTTTATGTGTGCTAAACATAATACCCCTTTTCCCTCTTATCCCTCCCTTCCAACCCATCTTCCCCAGTTCCTTTCCCATTGGTAACTGGTAGTACATTCTTGGGTTCTGTGAGTCTGCTGCTGTTTTATTCCTTCAGTTTTTTCTTTGTTCTTATACTCCACATATGAGTGAAATCATTTGGTACTTGTCGTTCTCTGCCTGACTTATTTCACTGAGCATAATACCCTCTACCTCCATTCATGTTGTTGCAAATGGTAGGATTTGTTTTCTTCTTATGGCTGAATAATATTCCATTGTGTATATGTAGCACATCTCCTTTATCCATTCATCTACTGATGGACACTTAGGTTGCTTCCATTTCTTGGTTATTGTAAATAGTGCTGCGATAAACATAGAGGGGCATATGTCTTTTTCAAATTGGGCTGCTGCATTCTTAGGGTAAATTCCTAGGAGTGGAATTGCTGGACCAAATGGTATTTCTATTTTTAGTTTTTTGAGGAACCTCCATTCTGCTTTCCACAATGATTGAACTAATTTACATTCCCCCCAGCAGTATAGGAGGGTTCCCCGTTTTCCACATCCTTGCCAACATTTGTTGTTGTTTGTTTTTTGGATGGTTGCCATCTGAACTGGTGTGAGGTGATATCTCATTGTGGTTTTAATTTGCATTTCTTTCATGATTAGTGATGTGGAGCACCTTTTCATGTGCCTGTTGACCATCTGAATTTCTTCTTTGGAGAAGTATCTGTTCAGCTCCTCTGTCCATTTTTTTATTGGCTATTTGCTTTTTGCTTGGGAGGTGCATGAGCTCTTTATATAATTTAGATTGTCAATCCTTATCAGATATGTCATTTATGACTATATTCTCCCATACTGAAGGATGCCTTTCATTCTACTGATGGTGTCTTTTGCTGTACAGAAGCTTTTTAGTTTGATATAGTTCCACTTGTTCATTTTTGCTTTTGTTTCCCTTGCCCGGGTAGATATGTTCATGAAGCAGTTGCTCATATTTATGTCCAAGAGATTTTTGCCTATGTTTTTTTCTAAGAGTTTTATGCTTTCATGACTTACATTCAGGTCTTTGACCCATTTTTGTTTACTTTTGTGTATGGGGTTAGACAGTAATCCAGTTTCATTGTCTTACATATAGCATTCCAGTTTTGCCAGCACCAGCTGTTGAAGAGGCTGTCATTTCCCCATTGTATATCCATGGTTCCTTTATCGTTTATTAACTGACCATACATGCTTGGGTTAATATCTGGGCTCTCTAGTCTGTTCCATTGGTCTATGGGTCTGTTCTTGTGCAGTACCAAATTGTCTTGATTATTGTGGCTTTGTAGTAGAGCTTGAAGTCAGGAAGCATAATTCCTCCCACTTCGTTCTTCCTTCTCAGGATACTTTGGCTATTCAGGGTCTTTTGTGGTTCCATATGAATTTTAGAACTATTTGCTCTACTTCATCAAAGAATGCTATTGGTATTTTGATAGGGATTGCATTGAATCTGTAGATTGCTTTAGACAGGATGGCCATTTGGACAATATTAATTCTTCTTATCCTTGAGCATGGGATGTGTTTCCATTTATTGGTATATTCTTTAATTTCTCTCATGAGTGACTTGTAGTTTTCAGAGTATAAGTCTTTCACCACCTTGGTTAGGTTTATTCCTAGGTATTTTATTCTTTTGGATGCAATTGTGAATGGAATTTTTTTTCTTATTTTCTTTCTGCTAGTTCACTGTTAGTGTATAGAAATGCAACATATTTCTGGGTATTAATTTTGTATCCCACAACTTTACTGAATTCAGATATTAGATCTAGTAGTTTTGGAGTGGATTCTTTAGGGTTTTTTTATGTACGATATCAGGTCATTTGCAAACAGGGACAGTTTGACTTCTTTACCAATCTGGATGCCTTTTATTTCTTTGTGTTGTCTGACTGCCGTAGCTAGGACCTCTAGAACTATGTTGAATAAAAGTGGGGAGAGTGGGCATTCTTGTCTTTTTCCTGATCTTAAAGGAAAAGCTTTCACCTCCTCGTTGTTAAGTATAATGTTGGCGGTGGGTTTGTCATATATGGCCTTTAGTACATTGAGGTACTTGCCCTCAATACCATTTTGTTGAGAGTCTTTATCATGAATGGATGTTGAATTTTGTCGAATGCTTTTTCAGCATCTATGGAGATTATCATGTGGTTTTGTCCTTTTTGTTGATGTTGTGGATGATACTGATGGATTTTCGAATGTTGTACCATCCTTGCATCCCTTGGTTGAATCCCACTTGATCATGATGGTTGTTCTTTTTGATGTACTTTTGAATCAGTTTGCTAATATTTTGTTGAGTATTTTTGCATCTATGTTCTTCAGGAATATTGGTCTGTACTTTTCTTTTTTTGTGGTGTCTTTGCCTGGTTTTGGTATTAGAGTGATGTTGGCCTCGTAGAATGGGTTTGGGAGTATTTCTCCTCTTCTACTTTCTGGAAAAATTTTAGTAGATGAGTATTAGGTCTTCACTAAATGTTTGATAAAAATCAGGACTGGTGTGGGGAATCACGGGGAAAACAGTGTAGCACAGAGAAGGGAAACAGTGAATCTGTGTCACCTTACTACACTGATGGACAGTGACTGAATTGGGGTATGAGTGGGGACTTGATAATATGGGTAAATGTAGTAACCACATTGTTTTTTCATGTGAAACCTTCATAAGAGTGTATATCAATAATACCTTAGTAAAAAAAAATCAGGGTGAAACCATCTGGTCCCGGGATTTTGTTCTTAGGTAGTTTTTTGATTACCGATTCAATTTCCTTGCTGGTAATTGGTCTATTCAGATTTTCTGTTTCTTCCTGAGGCAACCTTGGAAGGTTGTATTTTTCTAGAAAGTTCACCATTTCTTCTAGGTTATCCAGTTTGTTACCGTATAATTTTTCATAGTATTCTCTCATAATTCTTTGTATTTCCATGGTGTCCATAGTAATTTTTCCTTTCTCATTTCTGATTCTGTTTATGTGTGTAGACTCTCTTTTTTTCTTGATAAGTCTGGCTAGCGGTTAACTGTTTTGTTTATTTTCTTGAAGAACCAGCCTCTGCTTTCATTGATTCTTTCTATTGTTTATTCTTCTCAATTTTATTTATTTCTACTTTAATATTTATTATGTCCCTCCTTCTACTGACTTTGGGCCTCATTTGTTCTTCCTTTTCTAGTTCATCAATTGTGAGTTTAGACTGTTCATTTGGGATTGTTCTTCTTTCATGAGGTAGGCCTGTATTGCAATATATTTCCCTCTTAGCACGGCCTTCCCTGCAACCCACAGATTTTGTGGTGTTGAATTATTGCTGTCATTTGTCTCCATATATTACTGGATCTCTGTTTTTACTTGGTCATTGATCCATTGATTATTTAGGAACATGTTATTAAGCCATCATGTGTTTGTGGGCTTTTTCATTTTCTTTGAGTAATTTATTTCTAGTTTCATACCTTTGTGGTCTGAGAAGCTGATTGGTACAATTTCAATCTTTTTTAATTTACTGAGGTTCTTTTTGTCACCTAGGATATGATCTAATCTGGAAAATGTTCCATGTGCACTTGAGAAGAATATGTATCCTGTGCTTTTAGATGGAGTGTTCTGTAAATGTCCATTAGGTCCATCTGTTCTGATACGTTGTTCAGTTCCTCTGTCTCTTAACATGTTTTCTGTCTGGTTGATTCATCCTTTGGAGTAAGTAGTGTGTTGAAGTCCCCTAAAATGAATGCATTGCTTTCTGTTTCCTCCTTTAATTCCGTTAGCATTTGTTTCACATATGTTGGTGCTCCTGTGTTGGGTGCATATATATTTTAAATGATTATATCCTCTTGTTGGACTGACCCCTTTTTCATTATGTAATGTCCTTCTTTATCTCTTGCTACTTTCTTTGTTTTGAAGTCTATTTTGTCTGATACAAGTACTGCAACATCTGCTTTTTTCTCCATATTGCTTGCATGTAATATCTTTTTCCATCCCTTCACTTTTAGTCTGTGTATGTCTTTTGGTTTGAGGTGAGTCCCTTGGAAGCAGCATATAGATGGATCTTGCTTTTTTATCCATTCAGTGACTCTATGTCTTTTGATTGGTGCAGTCAATCCTTTTACATTTAGGATGATTATTGATAGATAGGTACTTACTGCAATTGCAGGCTCTGGATTCATGGTTACCACAGGTTCAAGGGTAATTTCTTTACTATCTAACCGTCTAACTTCAACTCACTTACTGTGCTATTGTAAACACAGTCTGATGATTCTTTATTTCTCTCCCTTCTTATTCTTCCTCCTCCACTCTTTATATGTTAGGTGTTTTATTCTGGACTCTTTTGTGTTTCCTTTGACTGCTTTTTTGGATAGTTGATTTTTTTTCCCCCTTAGGTGGAATTTGGATGGTCTGCTTTCTTTGCTGTGATTTTATTTGCTCTGGTGACATCTATTTAGCCTTAGGAGTGCTTCCATCTAAAGCAGTCCCTTTAAAATACCCTGTAGAGGTGGTTTGCGGGAGGCAAATTCACTCAACTTTTGCTTCTCTGTAAATTGTTTAATCCCTTCATCAAATTTAAATGTTAATCTTGCTGGATACAGTATTCTTCGTTCAAGGCCCTTCTGTTTCATTGCATTAAATATATCATGCCATTCTCTTCCGGCCTGTAAGGTTTCTGTTGAGAAGTCTGATCATAGCCTGATGGGTTTTCCTTTGTAGGTGATCTTTTTTCTCTCTCTGGATGCCTTTAATACCCTATCCTTGTCTTTGATCTTTGCCATTTAATTATTATATGTCTTGGTGTTGCCCTCCTTGGCTGTCTTGTTTTGGGAGATCTGTGGACTTCTATGATCTGAGAGACTATATCCTTCCCCAGCTTGGGGAAGTTCTCAGCAATTATTTCTTCAAAGGCACTTTATATCCCTTTTTCTCTCTCTTCTTCTTCTGGTACCCCTATAATGCGAATATTATTCCGTTTCAATTGGTCAAATAGTTCTCTTAATATTCTTTCATTCCAACTTCCGGGAAGATGGCGGTGTGAGCAGGGCGGCAGAAATCTCCTCCCAAAACTATATTTATCTACGAAAACACAGAAAATACATTTATTCCTAAAAGAGAGACGAGAATACACAGGAAAGCGCACAGCGTGCAGCTACACCCGAGAGGACTCGGCACCCCAAGAGGTGGGTAAGATACGGAGCCGCGACCCGGCGGGACCCGAGCCCTCCCCCACCCCAGCGCACCGGCGGGAGGAGAGGATTCAGAGCCAGGAGGGGGTGGAAGTGCACCCCGCCAAGTAGCCAGCCCCGGGGATCTGCACGGGGAGCGCTGACCCACATTGCGCAGTGCAGCGGAGATTGGAGAGACAGAGGGGCAGAATCTGAGCGGGGAACGCGCCAGGGGGCTTGCTGCTGGCTCCGGAAAGGAAAAAAAAGCACGCGCTTTCTTCAGCGGTCTTAAAGAGATAGGAGCCCAGGGGAGGAGCCAAATCGCCCCAGCACACTCAGCCCAGCAGGCTGGGAGTCCTAGGGAGTTTCAGATGCCTTAGCTGGCGACTGAGGAAGCGTAGCCATACTTAACACTTCTCACTGAGATCAACAGCCTCCTATTCGTTCCCACCCCTGCCAGAGCGATAAAGGGCCCTGCGGAGCGGCACAGTCACAGCTGTGGAATAGTGGGGCAATAGCGCCACCTAGAGCATTCCCACAGAATCTACGTCCGGTGGGCATTTTTTTGTTTTTTTGTTTTGTTTTGTTTTTTGTTTTTGTTTTTTCTTTTCTTTCTTTTTTCTTTTTTTCTTTCTTTCTTTTTTCTTCTTTTTTCTTTTTTTCTCTTTTTTTTTCTTCTTCTCTTTTTAAAGTCTTAAAGAGCCCAGCTGACATACGTGGCAACTATCAGTGACCAAATTATACAGCCATGAAAAGACAGAGGAATATGGTTCAGACGAAAATCAACCAGACAACCCCAGAAAGGGAGTCTGAAGGGATGGAAATGCACAGCGTCCCTGAAAAAGAATTTAGAATAAAAGTCATAACCATGCTGATGGACCTACAGAGAAATGTGCAAGAGCTGAGGGAGGAAGTGAGGGAACTGAAGAAAGACAATACAGAAATCAGACAAGCGATCGACGGGCTTAACAGCAGAATGGATGAGATGCAGAGACTGTTAATGGAATAGAAAACAGAGAACAGGAGTACAGAGCAGCTGAGGCAGAGAGAGATAAAAGGATTTCTAGGAATGAAAGAATATTAAGAGAACTGTGTGACCAATCCAAACGGAACAATATTCGCATTATAGGAGTACCAGAGGAAGAAGAGAGAGAAAAAGGGATAGAAAGTGTCTTTGAAGAAATAATTGCTGAAAACTTTCCCTCGCTGGGGAAGGAAGTAGTCTCGCAGTCCACCGAAGCTCATAGATCTCCCAACACAAGGGACCCAAGGAAGACAACACCAAGACACATAATAATTAAGATGGCAAAGATCAAAGATAAAGACAGAGTATTAAAGGCAGCTAGAGAGAGAAAAAAGTTCACCTACAAAGGAAAACCCATCAGACTATCATCAGACTTCTCAACAGAAACCTTACAGGCCAGAAGAGAATGGCATGATATATTTAACGTAATGAAACAGAAGGGCCTCGAACCAAGAATATTGTATCCAGCACGATTATCATTTAAATATGATGGAGGGATTAAACAATTTCCAGATAAACGGAAGTTAAGAGAATTTGCGTCTCATAAACCACCACTACAGGATATCTTAAATGGACTGCTCTAGATGGAAGCACACCTAAGGCTAAAAAGATGTCACCAGAGGAAAAAAAAAATCATAGCAAAGAAAGCAGACCATCCAAATAACAACTAAAGGCAAAGAATAAAACACCTATTATAGAAAGAATGGAGGAGGAGGAATAAGAAGGGAGAGAAATAAAGAAACATCAGACTGTGTTTACAATAACTTAATAAGAAAGTTAAGTTAGATTGTTAGATAGTAAAGAAGCAACCCTTGTACCCTTGGTAACCACGAATCTAAAGCCAGCAATGGCAATAAGTACATACCTATCAATAATCACCTTAAATGTAAATGGACTGAATGCACCAATCAAAAGACACAGAGTAACAGAATGGATAAAAAAGCAAGACCCATCTATATGCTGCCTACAAGAAACTCACCTCAAATCCAAAGATATACACAGACTAAAAGTGAAGGGATG
>JAVSCE010004429.1:0-22065 GCA_032199065.1 Smutsia gigantea
TGATTTTGCCACATAAAAGTTGATACCAAGTATATATTTCTCTGAAAAGTAAATGCTGCAGGTGCTGTATGATATTTAAATATTGTCACCCTGAAAGTTTAAACAAATACTGAAATGTAGCTATCACTTAAAATAACTTACCTTTGCAATTATTACTGACTGAACGGGGTAGCAAACAGCTGCTCCTATAGTGGCCAGTCCCAGTGGATAAGCAATTTTCTTAAACCTAGAACCTATGAAATTCAAACAAATTATTAAACTCTGAACAGATGTTACCAGAGACTTGATACTTTTATAACTTTAATGTTTACTTTGTTGCCCTTTAAGCCATCACCATATGTTAAGTTACTCTTTAGGTAATAATACAAGTCAAGATGGTAGCTGAAATGTCCTTAAGGATCACAATTCAATTAATACCCCTTGTCATGCCCAATTTAAGTACTCTCAACCTAACATTGATAATTACCTACACAAAGGGAGTTGCTGATTTTCTTATTTTTAAAAAGTAGGTATTTATTCACATCGTGAGAAATCCAAAGTTGAAACACATTTTCTTCAACTATCTAATAAGGCATGGTAATATAGAGAACTGACCAACTACCATGTCTGTGATACCATGTTAAACTGAAAGGGACACTCTTAATGTATCTTTTTGACTAACTCCTTAGGAAGGTGAAAGATCCAGTTAACAAAATAGCTAAGGACTTTAAAAAGTACAGAATTCCTTCATGTCAGTGATTTAGAATACTGAAGCAGTAATGGTAAGTAACTTGAGATAATTAATTCATTTCCAAAAGCACCTTAACTAAGCACCTAGGAACTATTTTCAAACTTTTTTGACAGCAAAATCCTTTTAAAAAATCTCCAAAATAGAATCTCACTAGTATCCTCATATATAAAACCTACCAAGTTCAAGCTCCTCTGGACAGCCTCAGGGAGGCAAGCTCAGTATCGAGCCCTACCTGCATAACTTTTCCTTTATCACCATGCCATCCCTAAACACTTCCATGGAACCCTAGGTTCTGTAGATGAGTTTGAAACCGACCACTCTAAGCCATAGCTTAGTTCCAACAGACTATTAGTTCAAAACAACATGTATCTTAAAAAGCTTGTCTGGGTAACCTGAACTCTATAAATATGATCTGGACAATTAGATGATAAGATTTCTAAATGGGCTACTTTTATTCACCTGAACAGCTCTTAACTACCCTTAATTTCACAATGAAACAGCCTACCATGTATCAGTAAAGACTAAGGTGAAAAATATCTAGCAATGTTTGCAGGCAACTTTACAGTTTGTGGAAGGTAAAAACAAAAGGTATTTCTCTGGTTGAATTGTTAGTAAGGAGGCCTTCTACAGTAATGTCTACAATAGACAGAGCTTAGGGGAAGTGGTTAGGTAGGGTGCTTCAACCTCTAGTTTAGCCTCCCATTAGATTTAGACTGGTTATTGTGGTACTGGGAAAGAGGAACTAGGTATATTTAAACATGTCCTAAGCTGCTCTTTTATTCTAGTCCTTCTTGTTATTATTCTAATATCTATAGTTTGGTTCTTGATTTTACTGACTTAATATTTCCCGATGTAGATTTCCTTGACTCATCCAAATTCCCCTAGTTGTGCTGCTCCTAAACTTGGAAGGTAGCAGCTTTTCCTTGATATGTCATTTTAAATATTAGAAAGGCTTATGCTCTCCTCTCTTTACTTGATATGAAATGCCAGTCTACAAGAAAATAAATTTCATTTGGGTTTAATAGCCCTACTTCCATAGGAAGGAAAAGACTGTAGACACAGCCATCTATGTACTATGTACTATGGAACTGTTGAGTGATTTCCTTTCTCTGGATCTCTAGCTGTAGCATCACAGGGTTAGACCAAAACAACAGCTTTCAAACTTTTTTGACCATGACTCATATTAAAGAGCAAATATTATCTTATGACCTATGGCTTCTCTCTCTCTCTCTCTCTCTCTCTCTCTCTCTCTCACACACACACACACACACACATACACACTCTACTGAAACTGAAGTCACAAATATTCCACTGAAACAAAAGTTTCATGATACTCACCTGTACTAAGTACAAAACATGGATATTTGCTATTCTCCCCTATTTTTTTAAATAAAATGTTTCCTGAGATCCACTATGTTTATTTCACTACCTACTAATAGGTTGAGATCTTCAGTTTGAAAAACACTGGGTTAGATTATTCTAGTTCTGACATTTGAAGACAAGGTGAACGACCTAAGGAACACTTTGTCTACTAACAAGTTGACATCTGCAGTTTAAAAACCACTGGATTAGATTGTCTCCAAAGGTCAGAGCTAGATCAGTCTAAATGACTTAAGAAAATTTTCTCTTACAAGGGGACTATGAGTTTTTCACTGAAAATTGAGTAATATGTTTTGGCCAATTTCTTTCAAAATTTAATTCTCTGCGTCTTATTATCATATATGATGATCTTGGTTTTCAATTTCTTCCTAATACTTTACAATATGTATTCAACTGGAAGTTGCTCATAGTGTTAGAATAAAAAAATGGGAGATGGAGATTAGTATTAGGTATAGGGACAGAGTTAGGACTACTGGGATGAGATATATAGCCTAGAGTTAGAATGCTGGAATATTCTTATAATTCACAGAGGTTCTGTACCTGATAAGTGTACTTGAGTTGAGGCTAATTTAAGGACTGAAGCTGGGCAAACCAACCATAAGGTACCTGATATTAGATTCCAGACTGGTTCAGAGCTGTGACTTCCAACCACCTGTAATGAAGTTTGGGGACAATGACTGGCAACTGAGTCATAGGCAGATGAATGGAAGATGACCAAAATGGCTCCTGACCAGAGAACTGCACCAGCTTAGTAAGGGTTTGGGTGAGGAAGGGAGGCACTGATACCTAATGAGAGGGATTCCCGTACCCAGAGGTAGAAAACAGGCAAATTCAGAATTCACCATCTGCTTATAAAACAGAGTTATTCAACAGTATTCAGAAAAACATCAACATAGTATGCACAAGGCTGTTGCCGTTAGAAAGGCCTGTCTGCTAGGCTGGCACTTGGCTGGCATCTGAGAACTTGACTGATAAGCAGTTCTCTAGACTGATTGAAATATTCTCTTAAAAATAAGAGTGGTACATTGTGCCCAAACCGTTCATGCAAATAATGTGGTTTACACTGAACAACTACTTTGCTTCTGGGAGTCTGGAATTTTGGTACTTGCTAGCAAGACAGTACTTATGTGACCAGCCCCCAGTAATAACCTTGGCAACTCAGTCTCTAATGAGCTTGCCTGGTTGACAACATCTCACACATTGTTGCAATTCATTAGTGGAGGAATTAAGTGCATATTACATGACTCCACTGGGAGAGGATTCGTGGAGACTTGTACCTGATTTCCTTTAAGCTTTGCTCCATGTGCCTCTTCTCTTCGCTGATTTTACTTTGCATCCATTTACTGTAATAAATCTTAGCTATGAATATGACCACAGGCTGAGTCCTCCGAATCTTCCTAGCTAACCAGCAAATCTGGGAGTGGCCTTGGGGACCCTCTACACAAGTGATATAGTGGGAAGGAAGAACAAAGTGCAAAGAGGGGGAAATGAATCAAATGTATTAAACTTCATGTGCTGAATGGGAGTAATGAGTGCACTGTCTACTTTCATAAACTCCATTCTGAGCTGGCTGATGTTAGTTCCAGCAACCTTGGTGAGGATGAGGCCAAGAGGGAATAGTTTTTCTTCTGAGATATCAGCATCTTACTCTCAAATCCTTAATATGGCTCCCAGAATATGGGTAGTCATGATAAAGCAGAGAAAAGTAGTTTGAGTGGTTAATGTACATTTTTACATTATAGTAAAAGTCTCAAGATTGTGTTTTGATGGTCTGTTTTTAAAAGATATTTTTAAGAAATAAAGCTATCTAGAAGATGGGAAGCAAAACAACAAATTACAATTTTAATGGGAAGTTACATATTTTAAAATTTTACTTTTAAATGATTACATGGGAAATTCAACTTTGTTGGTATATACAGTTCTATCAATGTTACTATATATATGGAGTTCTGCAACCACCAGTACTATCAGGATTCAGAACAGTTCTATCAGTTCTAAAAAATATCTTATGCTATCCCCTTGTAATCACATCTTCTCTTCACTCTGACCCCAAGGAACCACTGACCTATTCTTTGTCACTGTAGTTTCATGTTTTTTGAGAAAGTCATATGAATGGAATACAATATATAACATTTTTAGACTGGCTTCTTTAACTCAGATTCATCAAGACTGTTGCACGTTTCAGTGGTTCACTCCTTTTGTTGCTGAGTAGTATTTCTTTGTATGGATATGCCACAGCTTAGTTTTGTTGAAAGACATTTAGGTTGTTTCCAGCTTTTAGTAATTATGAATACAGCTACTATAAACATTTGTGTACAGGTTTCTCATTCCTCCAGGGTAACTACCCAGGAGTGGAATCACTGTGTCTCATGGTAAGTGTATATTTAACTTTATGAGAAACTGTCAAACTATTTTCCAGAACAGCTGTACCATTTTGTTTTCCCGCCACCCGTGTATGAGAGTTTCAGTTGCTCTACATTCTTTTGGTATGGTCAATATTTTTAATTTTAGACATTCTGATGGGTGTGTAAAGGTATCCCATTGTGCGTTTCACTTGCATTTCCCTAATAAAATGTGATGTTGAACATCTTTTGGAATAGCTGTATTTTTGAAAACACAGAAGGTCTTTACAAAAGTAAACATGCAGCACTATAGAATCTAAAAATTCTTATGGTAGTCTATCCTAATAATATTCAATAAAAGGTATATTTTCCCATGACAGTAAAATTCAGAAATTAACATAATGACATCGAAAGAGAGAATATATATTTTAATCCCTACCTTTTCTTGCTGAAACCAAGCCTGTCAATCCTGAAACTGTAATCACTCCAATTTTCGGAAGAAAATCTCGAGGTGGATTCTTCAGATAGACATACGCATCTCAAGAAACCAGTTAAGAATGAACATAAGTGGGCTTACTACAATTGGGCATTATGAATATGTATGATGCGGAAAAGTTAGAGATTTGTGAAGATAATAGCAGATGGTTTAAACACCTTCAAAGGAGCTACACAAAAGAATAATTTGAGCAGCAAGTTAAAAAGCTGTTACACTGGTTACTAGTTACAAAATAAAATCTTCCTTTCATAGATGACTTAATGATACTTGTTTTCTTAATAACACAGGCGATTACTACTCTAATGAAGTATAATGCTAGAGTGCACACCTTAATATGGATTACTATAAATTCTTGATTGTATATGTACTATACCACTGTAATGAAAATTCTTCTGGCCTTAACTGTTCAAACACTGGTAGAATCCAGTAAGAATTAAATAGATACTTTATTAGGGAACTTTGAATAACCATCTAGGGACACATGCAGCTACCAGAACCTGATTGCCACTACTCTCCAATAACCTCAGAGAAGCTTTGCTCTTGAATAAAACCAATGATCAGGATGAGAAGTGAGCCTGGAGAAAAAGTAGATGGAGAATGGGCAGAAGTCCAGATTTCTTGGTTTTTGTATCTTTAAACTGTTTATTGTTCCATGCAATCCAAAAAATAGTCTTCTATCACAGTAAATTACTTAATGGCAATCACTTATTTAATCATATTCCTCAAGATTGATGAAGACTATAATTTGGAATTAATTCTTATATATACTAAATAATGGTAATGCATATATAGGTCATCAACATCATGGAGACATTTACAATTTTAGCTGATCTTTCTGTCCTCGATACATATTTATTTTGACAACTGGCTTAATCTAAGAATATTAGGAAGCTATATCTGCTGCCAAACCAGAGTCAAATACAATTGCTTTCTAACATTAACTCAGATATTCTAGGGTGAATGATTGGTATAGTGTTTCCTAGCAATCAATAGCAAAATACTATGTATTTTAACAGCAAATAGCATTTATTTAAACTAGATAACAATGGAGACATGTTTCTAATTTACATTTTATTAGCATGTAATATGGGCTTGGTAACTAAAACACCTCAGTTTGAGTCCAGGTGCTGCCATTTACTTGCTATGTGACCTTGGTAACCTAGTTAACCTTTCTAAACCCCAGTTTCCTCACCTATAAAGTGGGCATAATTATAATACCAACATTCACAGAATTGCCACAAAAATTAAATTAGATAAATTACGTAAAATGCCTATCATAGTGCTTTAGTATATAATTGCTAAATAAATGATAGGCACTATTGCTTTATTATCATCATAAAGTGTTATACAGAGTGCTCTCTGAATTGCTAAAACATGATAATGGATAACATACCATGTTTATTTTTCTTACATTGAAACCTTGCAAATTAAAAAGACAATAGACATTTCTAATTATGGATGGTTTGCTCACCTACCTTTTCCAAATTGTACTGTATCCATTATCCCATTTTTCACAAAGACATAAATACCCTAAGCAAAAAGGGGAAAAAAGAACATCTGCATTTTTGAAGATGTTGATAATTAGATCAAATAGTCAACATTTTTGAGATTATATTCAAGCACTGATTTAGCACTGCACCAAAATCTATATCTAGCTTTCTTATTTATTCACTGTGAGGATACTTGTTGAACTTAGTTTCTCTTCATTTCTTGCTTTTCATTCTATTCAACATGGATAATACCTGTTTACTAGTTTCCTCAATAAATAGGCCAAGTTGCTTATAAAATAATCAGAGTGGCTCACAGAACAGTTATTGCAGAAATGCAAAGATTTATCATCACATTTTATAATGGCCTAGAAAAATGAATGAAATTTAAATAAAGGATGAAGGGAGGTATATTTCAGCACAGAAGCAGTATCTAATTAATAAAGATGTAGCAGCAGTAATGCAATATAACGGTTTGTGAAGAAAACAACAACAGAAGCCCAAAAAGTACTTCACCTTCTGCCCTTTTCACACTGTGCATTAGAATGAGGAAAAAAATCTAAATAAGAATTTTATCTAAGGACAGAAATCATCATACACAGACTAGTATCCATCTTGCTTTTAAATAGGATCATAAATTTTCTGCAAATCAAGTCTATATTGGCCCACTGGAGGGATTAAAGCTTTAAATCAAAATTTTCCTTTTACTTGTTTCTAACCAATATATTTTAATGCAAGAAATATTGTTACACACATTTATTGAGTGATAGGTACTATCTCAATTACATCAGAAGAAAAATGAAGATATGGAATGATTTACGCATAGTTACTGCCCATAGTCACTCTGCATTCTATTGAAGGACCCAGAAAGCACAATCCAAATATATGGTCTCCTTCTCTGAACTAGCTGCTATGAAAGCAGGATAAATACAACAACAAGATAGATTTTCAAAGCTAAGAAAATAGAAATGATTGTATTAGACAGTAAAGAAATATTATTGCTATTGAGATAGCTTGGTACTAGTAACTTTGTCTTATATATTTTCATGATGATCAGAGATACAGAGGTTCAACCTGTTCATTATGGTTGAAAGCTGTACAAACCAGTACAGACCCTAACCAACACTGAACTACTTCTATTTAGAGGCGGTCTCTTGAGAAAATTCCACCCTCAAAGTTATAATACTGACCAGTTGACTGGGAGTCATGTAACTACTGAGGAAGAAAACTAGTCACTTTTGGGAAATTTTCCCTAGCTGTATTTAGAAATTCACTTTTAGCACTGGGGGTCACTGCTACCTAAATTCCAAAACACTAAGGAGTAGGAGGAGGAAGTGTATTTGCCCTGCAATCAACCAAGCTTGATTCTAAGCTTAATGCAGAGTGCAATTTAAGTCAGAATTAATTTTTAAAGAATATATTATGTTTTTAGGGGAAAATTAGAGGAAAAGCTGTTTACACTGAAGATGAAATGCATTTGAAAGTGCCTTTCTTCAAGCTATTTGTTTCAGCATATTAACAAAAAGTTCTTTAAGTCTTAAATTGGGTGACGGTAACAATAACAATTTAAAGCTCTCTCAGGAACAATTCACCTCAATGAAAACAACTTTGAGAACACTATGGAAAATTGGCTCCCAGGAGACTTAAGTCTGAATCATCTAGCTGTTGGCATACAGCCTCAGGGGCATGATTCAGACCTTAATTAGTTAAAATATTTCCCTCTGAGATTAAATTATTAAGAGTGCATAGTACAGCTAGCACTATTATAATTGTTTGACAGTCACACAGTTTCAAAAATAACACTATGAATTCATCAGATTTTAGAAATATCATCGGGAATGTCCAGAGTTCACAGATATGATATTTCAAAAGATTATTAAAATTTTCTCTTCAAAAAGAAAGGATTAGAAACAAAAAACACAGGGGTTCACAATTGGATAGTTAGATCTGAGGAGACATTGTGTGGTTATAAGGTCAGAATGATGAAAACAATGGTACCAACATTATCATTATGACACTGACACTGGAAATATTGATGTTAACACACCTATATTGATGTGATGATAATGAAACATCAGTATTGTATTATTTTACTCCACCATTCTGCTTCTGGATAATGCTGCCTGAAGGCTAAGTATTAAAATAAGGTGAACTCTATTTTCCCAATAGCTGACTGAAGTCAGAATGGTTTTATTGAGCTAAAATCAATAAGTGAACATTTTGCTCAGCCAAATAAGGAAAAATTCAAAAGTAATCTCACAACTTCATGGAAAAGATCAAACAAGTACATGCTAGGTGACATAAATGCTTGCTGAACTATTTTAATCTATGCAGGAGTGGTACAGATTAAATATGGCCACAAATTCTTTGTGCTACTTGTATGGAGAGGTGGCATCTAATCCCCCTCTTAAACCTAGATAGGCCTTAGTGACTTTCTTTAACAGAATGCTGAAAAAGTAACATTCAAGGTCATCTGAGATAGGGAAGAAGCTTGGCAAATTCTGCCTATGGCCTCTTGTAACATTTTCTCTAGAAGCCCTGAACTGTGCATGTAAGTTATCTGATTACCTTGAGACCACTAAGCCTGAGAAGCTACATGTAGGTCCTTCGGTCAACATTCCCAGCTGAGCCATCTGTTAGCCATCTGTGACAAGGTGCCAGAGATAGAATGAAGCTGTCTTAGATCCTCTAGTTCAGCCCACTTGCCTGATGAGTATCCCTAAGTGACCTCTATCAACATGACCTGCAACAGAGGAATCGCCTGTGCAAATTATGATCAAAACCCTGACTCATAAAATCATGAGGTATATAGAATGGTTGCAACTAAGTTTTGGGGTAGTTTCTTACACATCAGTGAGTAACTGGGATATCTGGTATATAATACAAATCAGAAACTTCTATTATTTAACTGCTATTAGAACTGACTTACCTTGCACCAGCCAATATAATGACCAGTTGTAGTGCGGATGGATGCAAAGCCCATTTGTAAACGACCAGGCTGCTCTTCTACATACTTAGACTGAAGAGGTGGTGCACTATATATGGGGAGCTAGAGGCAAAAAAAAAAGTTCATGTCAAAAATGTAAAATAGGAGGCTTCTGGGAAGATGGTGGCATGAACAAGGCAGTGGAAATCTCCTCCCCAAACCATACATATTTGTGAAAACACAACAAATACAACTATTCCTAAAAAAGAGACCAGAAGATACAGTACAACAGTCAGGCTACAGCTACACATGCGAGAACTCAGCGCCTCATGAAGTGGGTAAGATACAAAGCTGCAACCCAGCAGGACCCAAGCACTCCCCCACACCAGCGCACCAGCAGGAGGAAAAGATTCAGAGTGGGGAGAGAGTGGAAGCACAGGCCAGCCAAATAACCAGCCCTGGTGATCTACACCGGGAGCACTGACACACATCGTGTGGTGTATCGGAGATTAGAGAAACAGAAGGGCAGGATCCGAGACAGAGACTGCAGGCATGTCCCGTCAGCTGGCTCCCCAGGACAAAAGAAAAGAAGACACTTTAAAAAAGAGTCTTAAAGAGACAAGGGCCCAACAGCAGAACAAAATCGTCCCAGCGCACTCAGCCCATCAGGCTGAGAGTCTTAGGGAATTTCAGACCACCTGGCCAGCCGCCAGGCAAAGCAACTGTGCCGAGGCTTCCCACAGAGATCAACAGCCTGCCATTCATTCCCCCTCGGCCCCAGCCAGCACCGCAAAGGGTCCGGGATCCTCCATGGCTGCAGAACAGTGGAGGAGAGGAGCCGCCCACAGCAACCTCACAGAATCTACTCCTGGCTGGCATGCAGCTAAGTGGGAAGGACCCCAGAACCCACAACAAGGGCTGGAAAGCACCAAGGGGACAAGAAGGCACCCAGTGAGACTTCAAACCCCCACAGACCTATAGGCTAGGATGAGGGCAACCCTGCACACAGGCAGTTCCGGGGATTATCCCACAGGATGCCTCACGGTGTGCAAGAAAGCACTTACAACAAGCAGGAAGGGACTTTGTTCTCCCAGCTGACACATGTGGCACCTACAAGCGACCACTTCTATCACCATGAAAAGACAGAGGAATATCGTACAAAGCTTACCCAGACAACACCAGAGAGAGGGCCTGATGGGATAGACATACACAATCCTGAAAAAGAATTCACAATAAGTCATAACCATGCTGATGGATCTACAGAGAAATATGCAAGAGCTCAGGGAGGAAGTGAGGAAAGACAATGCAGAAATCAGACAAGCGATCGACAGGCTTAAGAACAGACTGGGAAAGGTGCAAGAGACTGTTAATGGAATAGAAATCAAAGAACAGGAATATAGAAAAGCTGAGGCAGAGAGAGATAAAAGTATCTCTAAGAATGAAAGAATACTAACAGAACTGTGTGATGAATCCAAAAGGAACAATATTTGCATTATAGGAGTACCAGAGGAAGAAGAGAGAGAAAAAGGGATAGAAAGTGTCTTTGAAGAAATAATTGCTGAAAACTTCACCAAGTTGGGGAAGGAAATAGTTTCTCAGACCACGGAAGCCCACAGATCTCCCAACACAAAGGACCCAAGGAAGACAATACCAAGACACATAATAATTAGAGCAAAAATAAGGACAGAGTATTAAAGGCAGCTAGAGAGAGAAAAAAGATCACCTACAAAGGAAAACCCATCAGACTATCATCAGACTTCTCAACAGAAACCTTACAGGCCAGAAGAGAATGGCATGATATATTTAACGTAATGAAACAGAAGGGCCTTGAACCAAGAATATTGTATCCAGCATGATTATCATTTAAATATGATGGGGGGATTAAACAATTTCCAGACAACGGAAAGCAGATAGAGTTTGCTTCCCATAAACCACCTCAACAGGATATCTTAAACAGACTGCTCTAGAAGGAAGCACTCCTGAGGCTAAAAAGATATCACCAGAGAAAATAAAATCATAGCAAAGAAAGCAGACCATCCAAATACTAACTAAAGGCAAAGAATAAAACACCTAGTATAAAAAGAATGGAGGAGGAAGAATAAGAAGGGAGAGAAATAAAGAAATATCAAACTGTGTTTACAATAATTTAACAAGAAAGTTAAGTTAGATTGTCAGATAGTTAGGAAGCAACCCTTGAACCTTTGGTAACCATGAATCTAAAGCCAGCAATGGTAATAAGTACATATTTATCAATAATCACCCTAAATGGTAATGGACTGAATGCACCAATCAAAAGACACAGGGTAATAGAATGGATAAAAAAGTGAGACCCATCTATATGCTGCTTACAAGAGACTCACCTAAAACCCAGAGATATACAGAGACTAAAAGTGAAGGGATGGTAAAAGATATTTCATACAAACAACAAAAAAAGCAGGTGTTGCAGTACTTGTATCAGACAAAATAGACTTCAAAATGAAGAAAATAGCAAGAGATAAAGAAGGACATTACATAATGATAAAGGGGTCAGTCCAACAAGAGGATATAACCATTATAAATATATATGCGCCCAACACAGGAGCGCCAGCATATGTGAAACAAATACTAACAGAAAAAAAGGAGGAAATAGAAAGCAATGCATTCATTTTAGGAGACTTCAACACACCATTCACTCCAAAGGACAGATCAACCACAGAAAATAAGTAAAGACACAGAGGCACTGAACAACACACTAGAACAGACGGACCTAACACACATCTACAGAACTCTAGACCCAAAAGCAGCAGGATACACATTCTTCTCAAGTGCACATGGAACATTTTCCAGAATAGACCACATACTAGGCCACAAAAAACCTCAGTAAATTCAAAAATATTGAAATTCTACCAACTAGAAATAAATTTTAGAAAGAAATCAAAAAGGCTCACAAATACATGCAGACTTAACAACAGTCTCCTAATTAATTAATGGGTTAACAACCAAGTCAAAACAGAAATCAAAGAATATATGGAGACTAATGACAACAAGAACACAAAGCCACAACTTCTGTAGGACGCAGCAAAGGCACTTCTAAGAGGAAAGTATATTGCAATCCAGTCCCATTTAAAGAAGGAAGAACATTCCAAAATGAATAGTCTAAAGACACAATGACTGAAATTGGAAAAAGAAGAACAAATGAGGCCCAAAGTCACCAGAAGGAGGGACATAATAAAGATCAGAGAAGAAATAAATAAAATTGAGAAGAATAAAACAATAGAAAAAAATCAATGAAACCAAGAGCTGGTTCTTTGAAAAAATAAACAAAATAGATAAATCCCTAGCCAGACTCATTAAGAGAAAAAGAGAATCTACACACATAAACAGAATCAGAAATGAGAAAGGACAAATCACGACGGACCCCACAGAAATACAAAGAATTATAAAAGAATACTATGAAAATCTATATGCTAACAAGCTGGAAAACCTAGAAGAAATGGAAAACTTCTTAGAAAAATACAACCTTCCAAGACTGACAAAGCAAGAAACAGAAAACCTAAACAGACCAATCACCAGCAAGGAAATTGAATCAGTAATCAAAAAACTACCCAAGTTTAAAACCCCCGGACCAGATGGATTCACCTCTGAATTCTACCAGACATATAGAAAAGAAATAACACCGATTCTCCTTAAAGTTTTCCAAAAAATAGAAGAGGAGGGAATACTTCCAAACTCATTCTATGAAACCAGCATCACTCTAATACCAAAACCGGGGAAAGACCTCACCAAAAAAGAAAATTACAGACCAATATCCTTGATGAACATAGATGGAAAAATGCTCAACAAAATATTAGCAAACCGAATTCAAATATTCATCAAGAGGATCATACACCATGATCAAGTGGGATTCATCCCAGGGATGCAAGGATGGTACAACATTCGAAAATCCATCAACATCATCCACCACATCAACAAAAAGAAGAACAAAAACCACATGATCATCTCCATAGATGCTGAAAAAGTATTTGACAAAATTCAGCATCCATTCATGATTAAAACTCTCAACAAAATGGGTATAGAGGGCAAGTACCTCAACATCATAAAGGCCATATATGACAAACCCACAGCCAACATCATACTTAACAATGAGAAGCTGAAAGCTTTTCATCTAAGATCAGGAAGAAGACAGGGATGCCCCCTCTCCCCACTGTTACTGAACATGGTACAGGAGCTCATAGCCATGGCAATCAGACAAAACAAAGAAATACAAGGCAACCAAACTGGTAAAGATGAAGTCAAATTGACACTATTTGCCGATGACATGATATTATACATAAAAAACCCTAAACACTCCACTCCAAAACTACTAGAACTAACATCTGAATTCAGGAAAGTTGCGGGATACAAAATTTATACACAGAAATCTGTTGCTTTCCTATACACTAAAGATGAACTAGCAGAAAGAGAAATGAGGAAAACAATTCCATTCACAATCACATCAAAAAGAATATATCCCTAGGAATAAACCTAACGAAGGAAGTGAAAGACCTATACCCTGAAAACTACAAGACACTCTTGAGAGAAATTAAAGAGGACACTAACAAATGGAAATTAATCCCATGCTCTTGGCCAGTAAGAATAAATATTGTCAAATTGGGTATACTACCTAAAGCAATCTACAGATTCAATGCAATTCCTATCAAAATACCAACAGCGTTCTTCAATGAACTGGAACAAATAGTTCTAAAATTCATATGGACCCACAAAAGACCCCGAATAGCCAAAGAAATCCTGAGAAGGAAGGATAAAACAGGGGAAATTATGCTCCCAGACTTCAAGCTCTACTACAAAGCTACAGTAATCAAGACAATTTTGTTTTGGCAAAAGAACAGACCTAGAGATCAGTGGAACAGAATAGAAAATACAGACATAACACAAACATATATGGTCAATTAATATATAATAATGGAGCCTTGGATATGCAATAAGGAGATGACATCCTCTTCAGCAGCTGCTGTTGGCAAAACTGGCAGCTACATGCAAGAGAATGAAACTGGACTACTGTCTAAACCCATACACCAAAGTCAATTCAGAATGGATCAAAGACCTAAATGCAAGTCATGAAACCATAAAACTCTTAGAAAAAAACATAGGCAAAAATCTCTTGGACATGAACATGAGCAACTTCTTCATGAACATATATCCCCGGGCAAGGGAAACAAAAGCAAAAATGAACAAGTGGGACTATATCAAGGTGAAAAGCTTCTGTACAGCAAAGGACGCCATCAGTAGAACAAAAGACATCCTACAGTATGGGAGAATATATTAATAAATGACGTATCCGATAAGGGTTTGACATCCAAAATATATAAAGAACTCATGCACCTCAACAAACAAAAAGCAAATAATCCAGTTAAGAAATGGGCAGAGGACATGAATAGACACTTCTCCAAATAAGAAATTCAGATGGCCAACAGGCACATGAAAAGATGCTCCACATTGCTAATCATCAGAGAAATGCAAATTAAAACCACAATGAGATATCACCTCACACCAGTAAGGATGGCCAACATCCAAAACACAAACAACAAATGTTGGCAACGATGTGGAGAAAAGGGAACCCTCCTACACTGCTGGTGGGAATGCCAATTAGTACAACCATTGTTGAAAACAGTATGGAGGTTCTTCAAAACACTCAAAACAGAAAGACCATTTGACCCAGGAATCCCACTCCTAGGAATTTACCCTAAGAATGCAGCAGCCCAGTTTCCAAAAGACAGATGCAGTCCTATGTTTATTGCAGCAATATTTACAATAGCCAAGAAATGGAAGCAACCTAAGTGTCCCTCAGTAGATGAATGGATAAAGAAAATGTCGTACATACATACCCAATGGCATCTTATTCAGCCATAAGAAGCAAACAAATCCTACCATTTGCAACAACCTGGATGGAGCTAGAAGGTATTATGCTCAGTGAAATAAGCCAGGCGGAGGAAGACAAGTATCAAATGATTTCACTCTTACATGGAGCATAAGAGCAAAGAAAAAAACTGAAAGAATAAAACAGCAGCGGACTCACAGACCCCAAGAATGGACTAACAGTTACCAAAGGGAAAGGGACTGGGGAGGATGGGTGGCAAGGGAGGGACAAGGGGGAAAAGGGGCATTATGATTAGCAGATGTAATGTTGGGGGGGCACGGGGAGGGCTGTGCAACTCAGAGAAGACAAGTAGTGATTCTATAGCATCTCACTACGCTGATGGACAGTGACTGTAATGGGGTAAGTGGGGGGGACGTGATGAAATGGGGAGTTTAGTAACCATAATGTTGCACATGTAACTGTAGATTAATGATACAAAAAAATAAATAAAATAGCTGGATTTCTTTTTCCAGTTATATGGAAGAATAAGACTCGTCATCAACCTTCCTGCTAAAAAACACTAAAAATGCTGATAAAATATTTTTTAAAAACACCTTAAATGCAGGAATGAAATCTAATAAGCAGTTTATAAAAACTATTCAGAAGTCAAAAATTAAATGAGGAGAGAAATTCTCAGAGATTAAAAATAAAATCCTTGACAGAAGCTTTCCAAGTTGGCAGCGTGAGAGGTGAGACAGATAGGTCCTTCCAAAATCACAAACAGTACAAAAATATAGTTAATAAATACAACTCACCTTCACACAGCAACAAGAAAGAAGACTGAACCAGACTGCATACAGACTTCACGAACAGATCCGACCTCAAGAAACAGTGTAAGTACAAAAGCCTGAATCCGGCAGGACCCAAGCCGTTCCCCCACCCCAGCTCTCAGGCGGGCGGAAGAGAAATAGAGCGTGGGAAGGGCTGAAAGCCTGGGACTACTGGACACCTAGACCTGGACATCTGCTTTGTTAGCAGAATCCTATAGTGTGTGGTGCCCGGGGCGTTGGGGAACTCGGACAGGTGGAGTGCTTGAGAAATTGACATTCTGGCCGTTAGTGGAGGAGGGGATCCACACCCGAGGGCACTATGTCAGAGGAAAGGCAGGGAGTCTGAGAGGCTTCCTAGAGTCAGAGGGCAGCTGAAGTGTCAGGGTTTGCACGGAACTTGCTGTGCGGGAGAAGGGAGAGCTGGACAAGGTAGTCTGGGTGAGCTCTGCCCAGCTTGGTGGGAACTTTAAGGAGCTTCAAGTGCTCAATTCCCCTGACAGCCTACTCATCTCCGAGGCCCCCACTGTGACACACAGCTGGACAGAGTCTTCCTACTGGCCCGCAGGCACCTGCTCGCAAACCTGGAGTCACTGCAGATGCACCAGGCCAGCCAGAGGGAGGCCCCACCTACAACAGCTGAGACGCAAAGCACAGAAGTTTACCCATGTGTGCTTCGCCCACTAACTCTGACACTGGAGACAGGCACTGCAGATGGGAAGCAGGAACAGATTTTTTCCTCCCCCCAGGCACCAGCTCTGCTCCCCTATGACCACCAACCTCACTCTAGGGGCTGAGCAGCTCCAGAGACTGTAGTTTCGGTACACTAGTGGGCACCACACAGAAAAATGAAACATCAAAAAAATATGGTTCAGACAAAAATCTCCCAAACCCCAGGAAAAGGACCAAATGAAACCAAACTCAACAATCTCCCTGAAAGAGTGTTCAAAATAAAAATTATAAACATGCTTATGGAGGTACAGAAAAATATTGAAGACCTCAGGAACTAATTTAGGATGGAGATTCAATCATTAAGAAATACCATATCTGAAATGAAACACACAATGGAGGGATTTAAAAGCAGATTAGATGTAGTATAAGAGATGGTAAATGGAATAGAAATTAGAGAAGAGGAATACAAAGAAGCTAAGGCACAGAAAGAAAACAGGATCTCTAAAAATGAAAGAATATTGAGAGAATTGTGTGACCAATCCAAACAGAACAATATTTGCATTATAGGGGTACCATAAGAAGAAGAGAGAAAAAGGGATAGACAATGACATTGAGGAGGTAATTGCGGAAAACGTGCCCAATCTGGGGAAGGAGATAGTCTCTCAGGCCAAGGAGGTGCACAGATCTCCCAACATAAGGGACCCAAGGAAGACAACCTCAACACATATAATAATTAAAATGGCAAAGATCAAGGATAAAGACAGACTTTTAAAAGAAGCTAGAGAGAGAAAAAAGTTCACATACAAAGGAAAACACTTCAGGCTATCATCAGACTTGTCAACAGGAACCTTAAAGGCCGGAAGGGAGTAGCATGATATATTTAATGTAGTGAAACAGAAGGGCCTTGAACCAAGAATACTTTCCCCGGAAAGATTATCATATAAATTTGAAGGAGGGATTAAAAAATTTTCAGATAAGCAAAAGCTGAGAGAATTTACCTCCCACAAAGCACCTCTACAGGGCATTTTGGAGGGACTCCTATAGATGGAAGTATTCCTAAGGTTAAAGAGATGTTATCAAAGGGAAGACAAAGAATACAGAATATGATTCAAACGATACAAAGAATGGAGGAGGAAGAAAAAGGAGAAAAAAAAAAAGAACCTTTAGGTTGAGTTTGTAATAGTATAGGAAATAAGTTAAATTAGACAGTTAGATAGTAAGGGAATTGCCTTTGAATCTTTGGTAACCACAAATCCAAAGCCTGCAATGGTAAAAACTGCATACCTATCAATAATCACCCTAAATGTAAATGGTCTGAATGTGTCAATCAAAAGACATACAGTTACTGAATGAATAAAAAACAGGACCCATCTATATGCTGCCTACAAGAGACTCACTTCAAACCCAAAGATATACACAGACTGAAAGTGAAGGGATGGAAAAAGATATTTCATGCAACTAATAGTGAGAAAAAAGTAGGAGTTGCAGTACTTGTATCAGACAAAATTGACTTCAAAACAAAAAAAGTCACAAGAGACAAAGAAGGATATTACATAATTTTAAAGGGGTCAGTTGAACAAGAGGATATAACTATTATTAACATCTATGCACCCAACACAGGATCACCTACATATGTGAAACAAATACTAACAGAATTAAAAGGGGAAATAGAATGCAATGCATTCATTTTAGGAGACTTCAACATACCACTGACTCCAAAGGACAGATCAAACAGACAGAAAATAGGTAAAGAGACAAAGGCACTGAACAACACAGTAGAACAGATGGACCTAACAGACGTCTACACAACTCTATACCCAAAAGCAGCAGGATACACATTCTTCTCAAGTGCACATGGAACATTTTCCAGAATAGACCACATACTAGGCCACAAAAAGAACATCAGTAAATTCAAAAATACTGAAATTCTCCCAACCAACATCTCAGATAACAAAGGTATAAAACTAGAAATAAATTGTACAAAGAAAACAAAAAGGCTCACAAATACATGGAGGCTCAACAACATATTCCTAAATAATCAACGGGTTAACAACCAAATTAAAACAGAGATCAAACAATATATGGAGACAAATGACAAAAACAACACAAAGCCATAACTTCTGTGGAATGCAGCAAAGGCAGTTCTAAGAGGAAAGTATATTGCAATCCAGGCCTATTTAAAGAAGGAAGAACAATCGCAAATGAATAGTCTAAAGACACAATTATTGAAATTGGAAAAGGAAGAACAAATGTGACCCAAATTCACAAGAAGGAGGGACATAATAAGTATCACAGAAGAAATAAATAAAATTGAGTAGAATAAAACAATAGAAAAAATCAATGAAACCAAGAGTTGGTACTTTGAAAAAATAAACAAAATAGATAAACCACTAGCCAGACTCATTAAGAGAAAAAGAGAATCTACACACATAAACACAATCAGAAATGAGAAAGGAAAAATCACGATGGACCCCACAGAAACACAAAGAATTATAAGATAATACTATGAAAATCTATATGCTAACAAGCTGGAAAACCTAGAACAAATGGACAACTTCTTAGAAAAATACAACCTTCCAAGACTGACCAAGCAAGAAACAGAAAACCTAAACAGACCAATTACCAGGAACGAAATTAAATCAGTAATCAAAAAACCACCCAAGAACAAAACCCCCAGACCAGAAGGATTCACCTCTGAATTTTACCAGACATACAGAAAAGAAATAATACCCATTCCCCTAAAAGTTTTCAAAAAATAGAAGAGGAGGGAATACTTCCAACTAACCCTATGAAGCCAGCATCACTCTAATACCAAAACAAGGCAAAGACCTCAACAAAAAAGAAAATTACAGACCAATATCCATGATGAAGATAGATGTAAAAATACTCAACAAAATATTAGCAAACCGAATTCAAAAACACATCAAGAGGATCATACACCATGATCACGTGGGATTCATTTCAGGGATGCAAGGACGGTACAACATTCGAAAATCCATCAACATCATCCACCACATCAAGAAAAAGAACAATAACCACATGATCATCTCCATAGATTCCGAGAAAGCATTTGACAAAATTCAACATCCATTCATGATAAAAATTCTCAACAACATGGAATAGAGGGCAAGTACCTCAACATAATAAAGGTCATATATGACAAACCCACAGCCAACATCATACTTAAGAGCAAGAATCTGAAAGCTTTTCATCTAAGATTGGGAACAAGACAGGGAGGCCCACGCTCCACACTGTTATTCAACATAGTAGTGGAGGTCCTAGCCTCGGCAATCAGACAAAACAAAGATATACATGGCATCCAGATTGGTAAAGAAGTGAAATTGTCACTATTTGCAGATGACATGATATTGTACACAAAAAAACCTAAGGACTCCACTCCAAAACTACTAGATCTAATATCTAAATTCAGCAAAGTTTCAGGATACAAAATTAACACACAGAAATGTGTTGCTTTCCTATACGCTAATGATGAACTAACAGAAAGAAATCAGGAAAACAATTCCATTGACAATTGCACCAAAAGAATAAAATACCTAAGAATTAACCTAACAAAAAAGTGAAACACCTATACCCTGAAAACTACAAGACACTCCTAAGAGAAATTAAAGAGGACACTAAAAAATGGAAAATCATCCCATGCTCTTGGCTAGGAAGAATAAATATTGCCAAAATGCTATAGTACCTAAAGCAATCTGCAGATTCAATGCAATCCCTATCAAAGTACCAACAGTATTCTTCAATGAACTGGACCAAATAGTCCTAAAATTCATATGGAAAAACAAAAGACCCCAGGTAGCCAAAGAAATCCTGAGCAGGAACAATAAAACAGGGGGAGTTAAACTTCCAGACTTGAAGCTCTACTACAAAGCTTCAGTAATCAAGACAATTTGGTATTGGCAGAAAAACAGACACACAGACCAGTGGAACAAAACAGAAAACCCAGACATTAACACAAACATATATGGTCAATTAATACATAATGAAAGAGCCATGGATATACAATGGGGAAATGACAGTCTCCTCAGCAGCTGGTGTTGGCAAAACTGGCAGCTACATGTAAGACAATGAAACTGGAATACTGTCTCACCCCATACACAAAAGTAAACTCAAAATGGATCAAAGACCTGAATGTAAGTCATGAAACCATAAAACTCTTAGAAAAAAACATAGGCAAAAATCTCTTGGACATGAACATGAGCAACTTCTTCATGAACATATATCACTGGGCAAGGGAAACAAAAGCAAAAATGAACAAGTGTGACTATATCAAGCTGAAAAGCTTCTGTACAGCAAAGGACACCATCAGTAGAACAAAAAGACATCCTACAGTATCGGAGAATATATTCATAAATGATGTATCCAATAAGGGGTTGACATCCAAAATATATAAAGAACTCATTCACCTCAACAAACGAAAAGCAAATAATCCAATTAAGAAATGGGCAGAGGACATGAATAGACACTTCTCCAAAGAAGAATTTCAGATGGCCAACAGGCACATGAAAAGATGCTCCACATCGCTAATCATCAGAGAAATGCAGATTAAAACCACAGTGAGGTATCACACCAGTAAAGATGGCCAATATCCTAAACACAAACAACAAGAAATGTTGGCGAGGATGTGGAGAAAGGGGAAGCCTCCTACACTGCTGTTGGGAATGCCAATTAGTTCAACCATTGTGGAAAGCAGTATGGAGATTCCTCAAAACACTCAAAATAGAAAGACCATTTGACACAGGAATCCCACTCCTAGGAATTTACCCTAAGAATACAGCAGCCCAGTCTGAAAAAGACACATGCACCCGTATGGTTATCACAGCACTATTTACAATAGCCAAGAAATGGAAGCAACCTAAGTGTCCATCAGTAGATGAATGGATAAAGATGTGGTACATATACACAATGGAATATTATTCATCCATAAGAAGAAAACAAATCCTACCATTTGCAACAACCTGGATGGAGCTAGAGGGTATTATGCTCAGTGAAAGAAGCCATGAAGAAAAAGACAAGTATCAAATGATTTCACTCATCAGTGGAGTATAAGAGCAAAGAAAAAAACGGAAGGAACAAAACAGCAGTAGACTCACAGAACCCAAGAATGGACTAACAGTTACCAAAAGGAAAAGGACTGGGGAGGATGGGTGGGAAGGGAGGGAAAAGGGGGAAAAAGGGGCATTATGATTAGCAGACATAATGTAGGGGAGGTACGAGGAGGGCTGTACAACTCAGAGAAGACAAGTAGTGATTCTATAGCATCTCACTATGTTGATGGACAGTGACTGTAATGGGGAAGGTGGGGGGGACTTGATGAAGTGGAGAGTTTAGTAAACATAATGTTGCACATG
>JAVSCE010004430.1:0-45957 GCA_032199065.1 Smutsia gigantea
AGGAGCATTATTTGTTTTTAAAATCAAGCCCCCCAACCCCATCTTTCACATTGTAGGTATTTAACAGATTTGTTGATTAAAGGAATGTTTCACCTACAGTTTGTATGTTCTTTTTTTTTTTTAATTTTGCACTTCATTTATTCCTTCAAAACAAGTCCTTCATACAGCATGCAGATACTAAAATCAGATACGGTTTGTATTTTTCATAAAAGCTAGGCCCCTCTTCTCAAACATTTAGGATTTTTAAGCAAAAGATGTGGTAATTTAAAGATAGGACTATCTTGTATCCAGTCTTTTTTTCTAAATTGGAGCAACATCTTTAGTAGTCTCTGATGCTCTTGGGGAAGTGGAAACAGTGCAGTTTGTCATTTCAGCTTCTCTGGAGATTTTTCATGGTAGCTGCAAGAACTTACAACTTAAAGGCTTTCCTTGCTATTTGCAAGACTGATCCCTTTCCTACTGTCAGTATCCCTGTATGATTGGACAAGTTAGTCCTATGGCTTCTTCCACAGCACAAGTAGACAGTAGGCTTGCATGTGTGAGGGCCTACTGCTGCCTGCCTCTGCAGAGATGAGCTTCTGTTGGAATTTGACCTAGGAAGGTGGCTTGCTCATTCATTCAACCAATTTTGATAATCTCTTGCCAATTGTCTAACCCAATGTTTCCCAAATGTCTATTATTCTTTTGCCCAATCTGATGATTTTTAACTCTATTATAGTAATATTACTTACCAAATATTTTTCTAAGTTAACTTTTACACTTAAATTTATTAAAAAATAATCTATATCGTTATCAATAATGGAAAACCTGTTACTTGCCTTGAGAAAACAAAATGATAAAAATAAGTATGATGAAAATAAAACAATGTTATTAAAGACTTAACTAGATTCTGATACTCTGAAACTCTGAGTCTGAGACCTGTTCCTTTCCTGTTTAAAAAAAAAGACAGTAGCCAGTATTAAAGAAGTGATGGCTAACATCAAACTGAGACTATGTCCCTAATATAAAGGAAATGTTAGAAGAGAACAGCTTTCTCACTGTGTTATCTAGTGCTGTCTGTAAGGACTACCTAAAAACATTTCACTTGGAGGAGGGTTACCCAAGAAAACATTGGTACCATGAAAACAGCGGTACACTTTGAAAACATTGCCATAACTGATGCATCATTATCTTACTGTTTCCTCTGCTGATTTGTGGATGGCTGATTTTGGAACACCACCAACCCTCATGGTCAAACCACAATTGTCCTTGAGTCAAGTTTTAAAAAGACTTAACTAAAAAGACTGGCTTAGGATATCATTTTTATTGGCTTTTTCCCCCCTAAAGGCTACTTGATTTGTATTCCAGAGTCAGTAATATAAAATGAAAATAAACTTTTCCTAAAAGACTCAGCAACCAATGTCACCTAGGCATCCAGGAAAGGAGAGCCTGACAGCAAGCTGAATGAGGTGGCGTATTTTAGTTCAAACTCCTTTGGGTGCAAGGAACAAAAACCCATTGACACTAGTTCAAGTAAAGGGGTGTTTCTATAAACCCTTGTGGGAGTCTAGGCAGGAATGCAGTGTTCCCAGCTTTAAGAAAACTGGAAAGCTGTCAGGATCTGAAGCATCTTTCTCAGGTGCTTATTTCTGCTTTTATCTGTGTGTGTCTATGCTTTTCTCTGGTTGTTCAGACTTTTTTTTTTTCTGCTTACTCATCAGTTTACCCAGGGCCCAACATGTTGGCTTTGTGGCCACACCAGGCTGTGGCTAGAGAAGGGAGAGGTTATTAGCCTCTTCCCACAAGCTTAATCAGCACCACCCCTCCCAATTTTTAAATGAAGATAATTGATGTTTTACATGCCTTTATAAATGTTATATAAATGAAGAGTCAAGAGATAACTCCTTTTCTTCTCTCCCCATCATCCAATTTGCATCCCCAAGACTCCTTCAAAATGGAAATTCTGGAGCTGCCACTGGTAACCTCAGCTTTGAGATATTTGTTGACTTCCAAATGAGGTTCCCCACAGCTTTCTGACTGGCTTTCAGTGTTGCAGTTACAGATTATTAGGAAGAAACTTGATTTACTCAGTTTGGGTCAAGTATCCACCCATTGTGCTGCAGATTAATGGTCTAAACATGGTCATCCAGTCCTACCCTTTTAGCAGAGTTATTGGAAACCATTCCCGGAGAAGAGGGCACAGGTAGGTAGGTACAGTATTTTAGAGTCTTGTTAGCTACAGAAGGAAAGGTTAAATATCCTGAAAGCCCTGACCTCTGGCCTGATCCACTGATGGTCAGATCCTAGAGCTGGGGTCTCATCAAAGATACCTACTTTTTAAGAAGACTGAAATAATGCTCTGTAAACCTGGAGTCTTGCGGTCCTGGTAAGAAGTAATTCAGAACTGACTCAGAATGAAATCAGCATCAAGTCATTAGGAAGAGAAGGTGTCACTGAGCTGAAATATCTCTTGTCAGATACTCTGTAAGGACAAGTGATGGCCTGTTGGCTGAGCTATTTAAGAAAACTTGTATTAGATATTTGGTAGCAAAAGATTGTGTGCTTTTAGATTTCTGATGATTCGGCTCTCTACTTGAGTGTTAGGTCATTGATCTTCCTTTCTAGATTATGGTTCCTTCTACAGTAAGGCTGTTTTTTACCTTCCTCCCTAGATTGTGATTCCCTCAGAGTAAGTCTTCTTAATCTTTTTACATACCATTACTTAGTGCTCATCAATATTAAGTGCATTGAAGAAAGACTGAAGAGATGAATTAAGAGATGAATCATAGACTGTCATAAAATGATAGTCTATTTCTGTTATTTGGGATACTCTGGGCCTCTATGGCCGTAGATGATTTTGAGTTGCTGTGCCTCCTCTGTCCCCATGCTGACTTGGGACCCTGATGAGCAAAGATGGACCAGTAGTGGTAGTAGATTGTGAACTGGCCTCTCTTCAGGCATCTTCTATATTTAGAATTGACAGCTACCATCCAGTTTTCCACTTCTCATTTTTCTTTTCTGGAAATAAATCTTTGCTTTAATTTCATATTTATATGTGTGTATATATCTATACATACATACATATATATATATACACACACACACAATGTATTTACAGATAAAAATATATATTTACTAATAGACTTTATTTTTTAGAATAGTTTTAGGTTTATAGAAAAGTGAGCAGAAAGTAGAGAGTTCCTATATATCCCCCTGCCGTACCTCTGCCAGTCTCCTATATTATTTACCTCTTGCATTAGAGGGGTACATTTGTTACAACTCCTGAGCCAATATGGTATGTTATTATTAACTAAAGTCCATAATTAACTAGTTTACATTAGGGGTCATTCTTTGTGTTGCACATTCTATAGGTTTTAACAAATGTATGATGGCATGTATCTTATTACAGTATCATATAGAATAGTTTCACTGTCTATAATTTTTGTCTTTTCCAGAATGTCATATAGTTGGAATCATACAGTATGTAGTCTTGTCAGGTTGACTCCTTTCACTTAGCAATATGCATTTAAGTTTCCTCCCATGTTTTTTTGTGGCTTACTAGCTCATTTCTTTTTTATTGCTAAGTAATATTCCATTGTATGGGTGTGCCACAGTGTGTTTATCCATTCATATAATTATATGAAATATAATAGATAATTCATTGATTATCTATTTATTTGTATTTATTAACTTCTTGATTGCTGCCAAGTTTTGGCAACTATGAATAAAGCTGCTATAAACATTGGTGTGCAGGTTTTTGTGTGGAAGTAAGTTTTCAACTCATTTGGGAAGATACAGTACCAAGGAGTGTGACAGCTGAATTATATGGTAAGAGTATATTTAGTTTTTTAAGAAGCTGTCAAACTATCTTCCAAAGTGACTGTGTCATTCTGCATTTCCCCCACAATGAATGAAATTTGCTGCTGTTTGCTCTTCTCACCAGCATTTGTTTCATACATTATTTTGAGTTACCTATGCCTCATCTATCCCTACACTGATTTGGGACCTTGATGAGCAAAGGAGGGACTGGTAGCCATAGTAGGTTGGGGACTGGCCTGTGTTGAGTCATCTTTCTATATTTAGAATTGACAGCTACTATGGTTTCCCATTTAAAATACTCATTTTCTTTCATATTTTCTCATCTGGAAATGAATCTTTGCTTTTGTGAGACTTTTGAATAATAATTTATTGCTTCTTGTTCCTTAATGCAGTTTTACAGCAGGTCTCCATATTTCTTAAATTTGGAATTGATACATAGTTTAGGGTCCTACAGGTCAGTTCTTCAAAGTCAGTGCTCGTTTCTCTTTCAACTGGAGTTTGAAAGTGTTGTTTTCCCTACATTCTTGCCCTCTCCTGATCTTATTGGACTAAATTCCCCACCCCCAAATCATGAGTAAAACCTCCTCTGATTTTCTTCAGCAAATTACACTTTACTCTGTGGTAAAGTAGGTGTTAAACATATTTACCTAAAGAACACGGTCCATTTGGTAGTTGATTTCTTAAATCTTGAATGTTAGGGTTCTGTTGTAAAATTAAAAAAAAAAAGGTTTGGGTGACTAAACCCATGTATTTCCTATAGTTAAAATATTAATGTATCTTATCATCTAAATGTTTGGTCTTGAATCTTCACTAAGGACTAATATATGTGGATTATATTACTTTGGATAAGAAATGACTTATAGGGATGTAAGATTGTATTCTGGACCATCCTAGCCATTTAGAGTTGAAATCAGCTGCATGATGTTTTTAATACAGAATTAAGATAATTTCCAAAACACCTGGTATTAGCTGGTGTATTTTTCAAATTGTTGTTGAAGGAATGTAATAACTGTCATAATTTGTTTTCATAGATTATCTTGATAATGGTAATAATAAAATGGCAATTCAGCAAGCAGATAAGTTGTTGAAGAAACATAAGGATCTTCATTGTGCTAAGGTAAGTTCATTTGCCCTTGAGTTACTATATTTGGTGGATTTTATGTAATAACCTTTAAAGGGAAAAGATGTTTATTAACTTCTTTAGTAACTCTCTGTGTTTCTTGACAGTATTTTTTAGGCCATTTTTGTCCTGATAACTTAAATGCCATAAATAGTATTTAATTAAAAGCTAGCAATTTATTTCTGTGGGCATAACTTTATATATCTGATTTAATTATTTTATTTTCAGATTCCTTTTAAGCAATATTATACATTCTTAATATGACTGAAACAGGAAAGAATCTTGTTTGCTGGTATTTTTAGTAAAGTGGTTTATTTGATTAGCAACATAGGCATATCTTACAACTTACCTTGTGCTTTCAAATTGGCTTTCTTTGGTTCATACTTCCTTTTCCGTCCCTTTAAAACTAATTTGCCCCCAAAGCGAGGGGAGAGGCATGGAACAGACTTTCCTTCTGAGCTTCCAGAAGGAACCAACCCTGATGACACTGTGATTTTGAACTCCTGGCCTCCAGCACTGGGAGAGAACAAGTTTCTGAGTTTTTGTTTGCTCTGTTTTGTTTCGTTTTTAATTTCTGTTGTTTTATGTTAAGCTTGTGGTAATTTGTTGTGGCAGCCATGGGAAACTAATAGAGATGAAATGATATTATGTCCAGAATTTGCTTCAAAACCAAAACGGGGGAAGTTGGTGGGGCATAGATGAAACAAGTTTGATTGACTATGAGTTGACTGATGGGTCTATGGAGGTCCGTTACACTACTTTGTCTACTTTTATTATGCTTGAAATTCTGTATAATAGAGCATTTTTATAAAAGAGATACTCAAAGCTAAAAAATAAATAAATAAAACTAATTTGCCTTTCTTTCCTATCAGGTTTTAAAGGCAATTGGTTTACAGAGAACTGGAAAGCAAGAGGAAGCCTTCACCTTGGCACAGGAGGTAGCAGCTCTTGAACCCACGGATGACAACTCGCTTCAGGCGCTGACTATCCTTTACCGGGAGATGCATCGACGTATGGTTCTTTCTTTTCATTGTTTTTAAACCTGAACTTAAGTTTTTGGACGTTTCTGAGTGAGTTCTTTGTTTGTTTGATTTACTTACCACTCATGATTTGAGTGGATGGCAACAGGTAAAATATTTCATTAACCATGGTTTGTGAAGACTATAGACAGTATTTTACATGTTTTGGGACCCTTGAGTAGAGTGAGAACTTGAGTTTCATTTGTGACATTATGGTTTGCTAAATGGAAGAGTTACCCTTTTTTTACTTTCTGATATGGAAAATTTGAAACAGACAAAAATAGAGAACAGCATAATAAATCCCATTGTACTCACTACCCATTGACACATGGCCACTTTTATCTATACCCCACGAACCCTGCTGCCAGATTCTTCCTTTGCACATCCTAGATAGTCTACCATATTACCTGTAAATAAATAAATAAATAAGTTTTTCATTGTTGATTTCTTAAATATTTTGTTATGGAATAATACATGTACTTCATAATACATACTATAGAAGAATGTATTTTATGTAACACACTAGACTATTTGATGTGAAATAATGAACATTCATGTAACTTCCACCCAACTTAAGAAATAGCCTATTGTCAATTCTAAGAAGGCTTCTTATGTGTTCCTCATCAACCTCTTTTCCCTTTTAATCTCCTGAGAGGTACTTGCTATCCTGAATAGTTTTCATTTTCTTGCTTTTTAAAAATCTTTATCACATTTGTTTTTCAAGTAATACTTTATTACTTTATTTATTAGTCTTGTTTAATTTTGAGCTTAATATAAATGGATTCATACTGTAAGTGTTCTGTGACTTGCATTTTCCCTCTAATATCCAAGTGGTTATGGTTATTTGTTTTTACTGCCACAAAATATTTTGTTCGGTAACTACAATCTAGAAGTGAAGATGCTAGGCCACAGAACATGTTCATTTTAAAGATAAAGATAATGTTAACTTGTTTTCTAAATTACTGTCCTACTAGCAGTGTATAAGGTTTTTGATTGCTCCATATCCTTGTCCACACTTGCTATTCTTATACTTTAAAATTTTGCTATCAAACCATCACCTTGTACACCTTAAAATATACAATTTTTGTCAATTATTCCTTAATAAAACTGAAAAAAATGAAGTAAAAGTTTTGCCAGTCTAGTGGATAGAACTTGCTACTTCGTAGTCTGGTTTTGCTTTTCATTCTTATAAAAGATAAAACGTAAAGAGTTGAGGTATGACATCTGATGGTTTCGGGATTATGTTGATTTAGGGATATGGATTCTCCTCTAGTATTTTTTAAGAAATGATTTATCTATTCCACAAATATTGGTTGAATGTTTCTCTATGACAAATACTGTATTAGAGTCAAAGATAAAAGGTGCTCTTTTTGTCCTCATGTTATTCATAGTCTATAAGGGGGGAAATAGATCAGTAGACAGTATACTGCATTATGTATTAATAGATGCTGTAAGAGAGTTTTTTAAAGATTTAAAGATGGCATAGGGAAGCAGTGATGAAACTGGGGTGGAGGAGCAGAGATGGTGTTCAGGGAAGGAAGTAAAAATGAGGCAAGGAGAACCCGAGCAGCGAGCACTGTGTAAAGGCATGGAGGTTTGATACAGCACAGGGAATCTTGTAGAACTACAAATGGTTTGATATGGCTAGAGCATAAAATGTTGGGGGGAAGAGTTAGGGAGGAGACAGAGAGGTTAACTCCTGGAGAGTCTTATATATTGTAAATGTGATGGAGAGGCCTCACCTCTTCTGTACTTCATCCATGAACACCTAACCTAGAGAAGAGTAATTATCAGATGAGGCAAATCAAATATGAACTGTCTTTGTCTTGAATGATAGGAAACGTCTATTTCCTCCAAATAGGAAAAAAATTAAATGCTGTTAAGATTTAAGTTATACTTTAGTAATTAAAGAAAATCCTATTTCTCTTTATCTTAGCGGAGTTAGTTACAAAACTCTATGAGGCAGCTGTGAAGAAAGTCCCCAATAGTGAGGAATATCACTCTCACCTCTTCATGGCCTATGCCAGAGTGGGCGAATACAAGAAAATGCAACAGGTAACTTGATCCCCAAACCTCCTGGGCTGCGGGATTTTCTATTAGAGGTAAAAGTCTCTTTACTGTGCTTTAACCACAGTGGTCTGTGTGCATGCATGTGTGTGCATGCACATATATGTGTAGAACTTAATCTATGTATTTATGCATGGAGTTCAGCCAGTTATTTTCTTTGTGTGTTTTAAAGATGAATTATTATTCAAGTTTTTAAATGTTTTTTTATTTGGGAAAACTTGAGTGTTCTTTTGTGGCCTCGTGATATGTTTTGTTTGTTCCTGGTAAGTCAGCTTCAAATTGTCCTCCTCTAACAGACTACTGTTATATTTTTGGAAAAGGAGCATAAATCACACAGCAAAAAATGAACAGACTATAGAAAGATTAAAGTTTACATCTAAGTTGTAAAATTTAACTGTTTGTAGCCTCCTGAGAGTTAAAAATCTACTAGGGGAAAAATCCCCATTGCTTAGAATACTTGTTTTTTTTGGCCAGAGGCAGCTTATTTGCCAGTTAGCACATTTTAGGTGTTCTTACATACATGTGAAAGAGTCTCATCTGGACACAGGTGTGGACTAGTGGTGGGGAAAGCTGACATCCTAGGGAAACAAAACTTGTACTGCTAAGCCCACGAAAGGTTATGATGTCAAGCTAGTATTTATTTTTAAAATGCTTTGTTTATGGGCATAATGACTTCTAAAAGCAAAGCTTTTTTATTGGGCTTTTATTTGGCTTATTCTTTGCTCGCAATATCAAACTATAACAACAGATATATCAGGGCGGGTAGAAGAAACTGTATTAATATAGATCCTTTCTCTTTAAAATCAATCTTTGTATTTGCTTATGCAGATTTTTAAGTTGAAGAATTTTTTTTTGCCCAAATATAATTATTTGAAGAAATTTGATCATTTTTTTTACTAATGGAGTATATTCTTTTTTTTTTTTGGAGTATATTCTTAGGAAAAGTATTCACAGATTATAATTTTTCTTATAATGCAAAATAGGTATTTTTTTTTAAATTGGCAACACTAACATATATACATGTAAATCCTTAATATATTTTTACTTCTAGGAATATGTTTTAAACAAAGTATATTAAATGTCTATTATTAATGATATAGTTAAAGAAATTATGGTTCATGTATATAAAATATAGGTAGAATACATGCAGCACACCATCCTCAAGTAGTACTGTGTAGCTTTATTGACATAGAAAGATGTTCCTAATATATGTTAATTGAGAAGAATAGGTGGTAAGATGGCCTTCTCCCACCATCCTCACATTCACCCTCCTTAATAAAGGATGTATCTCTAAGGATATGTACCAAAATGTTACCAGGAAACAGAGCTATGGATATTTTTCTTTTTTCTTACATCATGATTTCTTAACTTATTGTAAAGAACGTGTTTATTTTTTGATCCCACAAAATATATATTTGAAATATATATGTATTACACACACATACACCACAAAATAACAATAAAAGACAAGTTCATACAGTAGAAATATTAAGGTAAATTTTGAAAAAAGAAAAAAATTTGCCACTTGAACAGAATTTTAATGTTTTAACTAGCTTGCTTTTGCATTAGTTCACTACATTGTATTGAAAGAATGGAGTACTCAAGTGTGTTGGAATGGAATGTTGAATTTTTATTCTACCTTTGTTACTGCTTAAGGTAGTTAGAATTTCTTAGTTTGTATGTATGTTTTGAAATTGGTATGTGAGTCAGAGAAAACAGGTATTTTACAAATTAAATGTCATGTTTCAGGAGGACGAGAGCTTTTTTTTTACTGAAGTATTGTTGATATACAATCTTATATTGGTTTCAAATATACAACACAGTGGTTCAACAGTTGCCCATATTACTAACTCCTCACCTGATTGGTGCAGTTACTGTCTGTCAACATAGGAAGATGTTACAGAGTCATTGACTATATTCTCCATGCTGTACTATTTATTATTGTGAGGGCTTTTGTTTATTGCTGAATCCTCAGTGCCTAGAATAGCATCTGCACAGTAAATATTTACTAAATAGATGAACAATTTGCATAAACTGGTAGAGGTAGGAGAGAGGGAAACCAGGGAATCAAAACTTAAGGACTTTTACTGCCCCAAATGACATCTCTGGCAGGTAGTATTTAAAACCACGTTGAATAAAGATTGTTAGTCATTCATATATAATTAGACTTTCATTTTCTGTAAATGACATTCCCATTCTTTGAGTCACCAGCATACAGCCATGCTTTTCAGACTTGTCTATGTCAAGTTTTCTGTATCAGCAGAACATTAATGTCTGCAAGATTGTAGGGTGTGGGCTTGAATTTTGTCTTAACACTGTATGTTGAAAATTCATATTAATATTATATTCTACTCCTTTTCATTTCTGCACATCATTATAAAAATGTTTTCTTTCCCCAAATTAACAAGTAAAATTGATTTTCTAACACTTTTCTTTCTATTCATCCAGAGCAGTTCGGTGTTAGAAGCAGGGACCGCAATCATCTTGGGCTCTCCTTATACTGAATCTCTATTTTATCTCTATATCATCTTGACTCTACCTCCATAGTGTTTTGAGATTTCTTTTCTAGTTGATCTACACCATCCAGCTCCTCACTGCCTCACTTCTTTCTTCCTTTTTCTTTCTTTCACAGTAACATGCTTTTTCTACAAGAGTATAGATTTATTATGTGTACTATTGCCTTCTGTGTAATGCCTTAAACTTCTTTTTGATGCCTTTCAAGAAAGGTACCAAAGTCTGTTTCAGACCTTTTCCCTCTTCCTCCTCTTAATCCTTTATTTTAGCCAAATATCCTACTTGTTCTTGTCTACATATGTCTTTTCTTTCTTTAATATTTCTTGGACTTATTTTGCCCCTACCTAGAATTGATTGATTCACTTACCCATTCACCCTAAATATTTGTATATGTATCCTTATCCCTGATCTTTGCCTCTAAACATTTGTTTTGACCTTCAAGGTCCATCTGAAAGACTGCTACTTTGGAGACGTCTTTACTGATAAAGTTCCCTTCCCTATTTTCCCTTAAAGAAATAAAAAAAGGAATAAACAAACAACCTTGCCTTTCTTGGGAAAACCCTACCAGGGTGTTTTTGTATAGGACGTTTATTTTTATTGCCAAATATATTTTAGTCATTTGAATATTTGTCTTTTCTCTTCCTCTAGCTTTTAAGTGCCTTTGGGACCAGGACCCAATCTTTGTATCCTTGGCAGGAGTATACATTTCCTTCTGCTTAATAGAAGCTCCATGTAATTTTTCAAATGGATTGAAGACACTTGAAGGATTAAAAAACACAAAATAGTAACTGATAATTAGCTGATGGAGTTCTTAGCATTGATTAGTAGTTGGCTAATTATGGGCAGATTCTCAGTTATGCATGAATAGATCTACTTTGTTCTGCTTTGTCATGTCCCTGCTTTTAAGTATTTGCATATAGTACATTTCACAATGAAATGTTTCAGTTCTAATTAATGGTATCTTGAAAGAATACAACTGTTTTCCTAACCTAAGAATTAGTTTTTGGAAGATGTCAGTAATCTTTTATAATTTTGAAGTTTAAATATATTGTGTGAATTTCTTCGTTTTACTTTGTTTACTGTAGTATTTTCATTGAAGTTTGTTTATTGACGTACATTTTTAAGCCCAATTGTATTTGCTTGGTATTCTACCAGAACTATACTGGATTACAGTCTTTTATAGAAATATTGGGCCTTAAATGGAGAAAATCTGGCTTAAAAAGTGAAGTATTCCTGATGTTATAAAAATGCATTTTTGTGATTACCTGTATTGCCATCCAGTAGAGCATTTCCGTCAAGTCACTTGGCATTTATATGGAATTACATTAACTGGAATATGTAAACATGTTGCTATGCTCCTAGGAAGCTTCTTGCCAAATGGCCAGATCATTGACTGCTTTCTGTATGATGTTTTCTAAACTAAGTATTTATGGCTCTCTGTCTTTCAGGCTGGCATGGCTCTATATAAGATTGTCCCCAAAAACCCTTACTACTTTTGGTCTGTGATGAGCTTAATTATGCAAGTGAGTATGGCATTCTAATGAGATAGAGATTTGTTTTATTTTTGTATAGTTATTGTCCTTAATGTGTCTTCTGAACATCGTGGGTAATGTGTTGCAGCATGTGTCAAACAGGTACTTTGTATTCTGTCAGTTGACTTTTTGAGTTTGGGCAGTTTTGCTATTCTTTATGAGTTGACCTGTTGGTTTGTGTGTAGCACAGACTGTATTCCTCCTGAATCTAGAACCATTACTAGGTTATTTGATGAAGTGTGAGCCTTGAAATGTTCGCTATTTTGACTTGAGGTTTGTCTTCAAGACAGTAGTGTTTGTTACTAAACAGGTTATTGAACTGGGTGGCCCCATTTTATTACTTCTGCTGTCTGAGCCTCAGTTTGCTCTTGAAGAATGGAGATACTCATCTCCCAGAGCTACTGTCAGGACCAAAATGAGGTATTGTGTAGGAGAGGATGGGGAAGAAGGAGTTAAAATGTAGTAGTTAAGAATAGAGAGGCTCTGGGTTCACACCCATCGACATTCAAATACTGGCTTTACCACACATCTTGGAGAGCTGTTGGGGAATCTCCTAACCTTAGTTTATCTATAAAATAAGCATGCCTTGAACGTCTTTTACAGGGGTAAATGAGTCTGAAAAGAATCTCTAACAGTGTTAAAATAGTTAATATCATCCATTGATTTTGATTATCAGTCTAAGGTAACAAGTAATAGTAATAGTAAACTGTATAAATAGAAGGAATTGGCATTTCCCTTCTTATATGTGAACCTCTCAAAAAGACACCTGAAAGGCTTTCAAACACTTATTGATACCCTTTAAATATAATAAACAATATAGGCATAACCCCTCTTAACATATTTCTAGAAAAATGTATAAATCTATTTAAAAATCTATTTAAAAGTTAGGTCATATTGTAGAAACTCAGTACTTCAAGAAATGCATAGAATAGTGGGTCTTCAGTAAAGAAATCTCTTACAAAGCAAACTACTCTGTAATGTGTCGTCTTGGCAAATGCAAATTAGGTCTGATATTTGACAGTGCATTGATTTGATAATTATGTTCAGGAGTCACACTAGTGGTCTGTAGGTAATAATATAAATAGAGCAAGCAGAGGAGAAATTAGAATGAAGCATTTTTTTTCCTCCTCTAGTCTATATCGGCACAGGATGAAAACCTCTCAAAAACAATGTTTCTGCCCCTCGCTGAGAGAATGGTAGAAAAAATGGTGAAAGAGGACAAGATAGAAGCAGAGGCTGAAGTGAGTAATTTAAGCCTTGCTTTTGTGTTTGCAGGTTTTGATATTGCTACAGTATTATGTTACAATATTACAAACAGTTGCTTTATTCCATTTAGAGAGCTGGGTTCTCACTCTTGCCTTTTGTGTAAATGTGAAGCTGTGGAAACATCGTGCATAGGTGTAATGAACATGGACCTCTTTCTAGCAGGCACTCTAGGCTGAGATGTAGAGGGGAAATACTGTTGTCTGATTCTTACTGTTAGTTTGAGCTCATTTGAAGATAGTGTTCTTTTCCATTAGGTAAATTTTTGAAAACATACAAATGAGTATCTTTATTATTGAAAAGTTTGAATGTTTGCACTTCTTGTTTTTTTCTGTAAGGTTGAACTTTATTATATGATCCTGGAACGTTTAGGAAAGTACCAGGAAGCCTTGGATGTCATCAGAGGAAAATTAGGAGGTAATAAGTTTCCTTAAAACTTTTTTTCCTATTTAAACATGAAAAATGTTTATTGTGGAAAATTTCTTCCTCATACTTTAAGATAGAAAGACATAAAAAAATCACTTGTGGTCATTTTATGTTCTTCCAGGTTTGTCTGTAAGTTGTATAGTTACGTTTAAAAATATTTTTTGATTGAAAATAATTCATGGATTCAAAAAAATTCAAGATCTGTGAAAGATTACACCTCAGATTCCAGCCCTCTGCCCTCTATATTCTCCAGTTACTTATTCTAGATGTCCTTCTAAAGATGTCTCTCCCTACCCCTTTTCTTAAACCACAAATGAGAACATTCTGTACCAGCACATAAAGGAATCTTAATTCAATTAGTACATGTTTTTATTTAAAAAAATGTTTTTAAAGATTTTAAAATTTAATGCATCTAATCAGAATTTATACTCTGGATATAAACATGTTTTGTTTATCTCCCTGTCCTATGAAGGCCTTTGAGTTTGTGGCCTTTCCTCTGCATACTCTTATACCCATTGTTTGTTTTTTTAACTTAACAGTGATATATTACCCACTACCTAACTTTATTGACTGCCCAATGTTCCATAGTATAAATGTAGATACGTAGGCTGTTTGCAAGGAACATCTTTGTTACAAACCAACTTGCCCTCCAAGAGGTGATGGTGTGTATTCTCATCAGCTGTATTTACTATCAGTATGTAAGAGATCCTGTTTCTTTGTATACTTAACCAACCTGTGTTATCAAACTTATATCAAACTTCATGTTTTTCAACCTGATAGGTAAAACATACCGTAGAGTTTTTATTTAATTATGAGGGAGGATAATTATTTTTTCATTTGTTTAAAAGCCGTTAGTATTTTCTTCTCTGAGCTGCTTTTCCTTATCCTTTTCCTATTTCTAAAAATTTTGTTAATCTTCTTACTTTACATGTTGAAGAAATTAGCTTTTTTCCATTGTTGTGAAAATGGTTCTTTCCTCTTTTGTTGGAAAACTGATTTGTATGACTTCATAGATTGATTTAAACAATCCCCTGTTTGGGGACATTTGTTACAAAGATTTTGGTTCATAAATATTTACACATTTTTGATGATTTCCTTGGGAGAAAGTCCTGGAAATGTAGTTAATGTTTTCAGAAGCCTGATTCTTAAATTGTGCCTTTACAGTCATTGGGAGTAACTAACTGCATGAGTAGCCTCAGATCTCTCATTAGGTACAATCATTTAAGACTTTGTTTCATACAAGTGTGTACATCCTCTACTAAACCGTGTGCAGAAATAAACTATAATACTCGTTGTTAAGTATTTTAATTACATAAAATGTAGGAGTAGTTTTTTTTTAATATTACTTACTCTTTAACTTCAGCCTCCTTGCAGATAGGTTCAAGTCAGCCTTTTTGTTTTTATTCAGCTAGATTGTAGTTCTATGGATAAAGTTTAGATTCTCTATAGGAAATTCTGGTGAAATTAGTAGTATCCTTAGTTTGCTAAACTGTTGTACAGGGACAAGGCAAATCTAATTTGGTGAGAAATACAGCCCTAGTTTTTCTGTTCCCAGCTGTTGGTAGAGAATTTGATTCATCACTGTTCTTCTTTATCTTCCTCCTAACATTTTACCTTGTTCATCCCATTCCAGTCCAGACTTATTCAATGTTTTGGCTTATTCCAGTCCAGACTTCCCACTCTATTGATGGGAAGTCTGTCTAAGGACTAAATATACCAGTCCCAAGATGCTGTTGGGGTTTTATAAGTGAATCCCATATACTAGATCCTTAACTCAATACATTCTAGATCCTTGAATTTTACAGGAAAAATGATTGTAAAAGTTTAGTATCATAAGTGTACTTTTTCTTTTCTTCAGTATAATCTGTAGTAAGATAATAGTTTGTATCTAATAGTAGTCCCATTTTCTAAGAAAATGTGACCTTTTCTGTCTTGTGTTTAGACTTTAATCTGGTTTCTAAGCAGATAAGAAACCATTTTACATATTTTGTAACTTTTAATTGTAGAGAAGTTGACAAGTGAGATTCAGAGTCGAGAAAATAAATGCATGGCTATGTACAAGAAGCTGAGCAGGTGGCCAGAGTGCAATGCCCTTTCCCGGCGCCTCTTACTGAAAAAGTGAGTAGATGCTTCTTTTTGGACTGTTAGAGACTTTCAGACGTCACTGTTGAGTTTTTTGTCTGTTTTCTTTGATATTTCTGGGCATGAAGTGAAATCTTTCAGTTGTGTATCCTAGATATTTTTGAAGTTTTTGATGCGCAAGAGGTAAAATGGTACTTTTGCCACCAGGGTACTGAGTGTTAGGTCTTCAAAGTAAACAATGGAAATCATTAATTGGACTGTCCAATTCAATATTGGTCTAAAGAGACCCCTTCATCCCAATTTCCCAATTTAGGAAGTCTAATGGGGGACCTTTCTGTTAAGAATATTGGTTTTCTATACTTGGTTATTTTGTGGAAGGAAAGGTAGTCCTTTAAAAGTTTCTTACTTTGAAAATGCCTCTGGCATGTTGCCTTTTAGGGCTGAAGAGGAAACCCAGAGGGAGGGTTGGGTGGCTCCTAGTAAAGACTAAAATAGAACTTAAAAATAAGTTGAATGTCATGGTTCCTAAGGCAGATTTGTCACAGCTTGGGTTTAATCCTGTGTGCACCATTCAATCTGATTTTAGCTCAGATGACTGGCAGTTCTATCTGATTTATTTCGATTCTGTCTTTCGACTGATTGAAGAGGCCTGGACTCCTCCTGCTGAAGGTGAACAGTAAGTTGTCTTCTTTCCTGAATTACAGTGGCACTTTTTAATAAGTTGTTGCAAAAGGATTTCATTGTAAGTCTAGAATTCTTTTTCTGTTTCAGTAACATATCTCTCTCAAAGTAAGGTTTTTTCCATTTCGATTATTTTAATTAGAAAATAAATATGTGGTCATTATAAAAATCTTAAATTAGTATAGAAATGTATGGTGTAGAAAGTGTTAGTTTCTAGTTGTCCTGCCATCCCACAGATAACTTCTTTTTCCAGCTCTATTGAAATGTAATTGACCCAGAAATAACTCTTGATAACAGTTTGGTATCTTTTCTTCCAGATTATTTCCATCCATATACTAACATAATTATTATTATTTAACATAAAAATGGGATCATATTAGACATAGTGGATTGCACCTTGTTATTCCCCCCTTTAAAATACTTGGGCATCTTTCCATATGTGGTACATATAGGTCTGTTTCATTCTTCTTAGTGACTTAGAGAATTCTGTTTTAGAGATGAACCACAATTCATTTAACCTGTCCCTTGTTGATGTACACTTGGATTGTTGCTGATTTCCTTTTTTGGGTGGGGGTGTGGAGGTGGGGAGGGTGCTATGATAAACAATACTACAATAAACATAAATGGAATCTTTTCAAAAAGTGGATACAGAAGTAGGACTTAAGATACTAATTATAAGCTATTGCTTACTTTATAATAACTAAGTCAATAATTTTTCTCAGCCTTCATTCTTCAAGCAATAAAATAAAATGTATTTATACTTTTATTAGGCAATATTTTATACATACAGATTTATTCATTCTTTTTTTTAAGAAAGGTAGAGGTTGTTAGTCATTCTGCAGTAATCAACTGTCAAAATGGGGAGTAATCATATGCCATGTTATCTGTCAGAGATTGCTCATAGCTCTCTCTTACTTCTATTTCTATTATTTCATAATTATCAAAATGTTTTGTTCTTATTTTTTAATTTGCTTCTTGAAATTAGTTTTGCTTGATTTTAAATTTTGGGACAGACAATAGAGGCACAAAATACCTTTTTCATGTGTTTATACCTAGCTCTTTAGAAGGAGAAGTACATTATTCTGCAGAAGAAGCTGTGAAGTTTATAGAAGATCGGATAACAGAAGAATCTAAAAGCTCTCGCCATCTCCGAGGACCACATCTCGCTAAACTAGAGTTGATTAGACGTTTACGTCATCAAGGTTTTAATGAGTACAAACTGGGTAAGAAATTGTAATGATGTTTAGAAATCCTGGAAAAGATACAGGGATGCCCTTAAGACCCAAGTGCAGTTTTCCTTGTCTAAGGCCTACAGTGTCAAAGTTGTATTTGGGAAGCAAACATCTTCATACTCTGAAAATATTTACTAATGAATGGGTCACTTATAAAACTAGCTCTCAATCACATATTCAACTTGACTTAGCATTAGCATCTCTTGCTGTTCCATCAGTCTTTTTTGGGCATTCTTTCACTGACCCAACAAAAATGCCAAAATCAATTTTAAAAGTTTTTTAAAAGTTTCAGGATTTCATGAAGTAGATGAAAGATTTCTTGAAAGTATTCTCTGCACATTCAAAAAGCTTTTGAAGGAAGATCTGGCAGAGTTAGAGCAGTTAACAGTTGAAGAGAAAATCTACACGGATACTGACAAGATAGGAGAAAAGAATAATGGATAGCAAAGCATTAAGAGAGGCATTCAGGAAATGTGAAGACCTGAGATGTTTTTGTCAAGTGATTCTGAGTATACTGCACAAGAAGTGAAGGTATCATATTATGCCAGTTAACAGTTTTGTTGGAAAAATAGCACCCCTCCCAGCAAAAAGCAACAATTCTTTCTTCATGCTAAGAATTAGCTCGTAGTTTTAATTATACCCTACATTTTGTTAAGTTTAAGATAATAAACTTAGAATTTTTCAGTTTAATTTTTTAGGATAAATCCCCAAAGACACCTTTTTTCCCTACTCATCATTATGGAAATTTGGTTCTCATTAAAAGTTGATTAACTTTAAAAGGTTTTTTTTTTTTTAGGGAACAGTTGTCCTGAGATGATGAGCACTTCTAACCTAAAGCCTATCCTAGATCATCTCTGTCCATTTTAATCATAATTAATGTTCTTGCAGCTCATTCTAAAATTAACTGGGTTTGTCTCTACTGTTCCCTTTGTGGGTTATTCACAACTGATTTTAAATTCCATATTAACTTCTTTCTTTGGGTCTACCTCAGTCTGTTAGTTTCAGAATTGCAAACATGTGACCCTCAGCAAAATATTGTTAATATAGATTCCAAAGAATTGCTTTCTTTCCAAAGCTGGATATAAAGTATTTGGATTTGCTTTGACACGTGCTATATCCATCTCTTACCTTTCTCTTCCCTCTCACCAGCTCACATTTTTACAAATATGTGAATTTGTCTAGTCTCCACAAATTTTTCTTTTACCAGACCAGTGAATGATTTTTAGTCTCTTTTGGTTTAGAGTCCTGTGAGAATCTGATGAAAGCCATGGGTCTCTGTTCTCAGCAACATGTGAATAGGAACCAAGATCTAAAATCTTACAGACACCTTGGGTTAAAATCTCTGCTTCTTAAATCTAGTTCAATTTGAGAGCATTTTATTTTTTGTTTTTAATTTGGGGGAAAAATAAAGTGAGCCAGTAACCTTCTTCTGCATATCTAGGTTTAAATTTTTCATAGTGAGGGACGTTGTGGGAGTTGGCCTGGGCTCTGCCGCTTTATTTTCTCTTCTGTTGGTGAGCCTGTCAGCAAACACTGTCTTTCACTTAGTTAACATTTACTTAATACTTGTTAAGTAGTTTAGGAACTGGTGCCGAGAGAAGCATGTTTGTTTAATGTTTGCAGATAAACTTAAGTCTTGATTTAAACTTTTGACAAAATTTTTAACTATTTAAACTTTAATTTAATGAAAAACTTCACATTTCCTAAGTGTAGTAACAGGTTAAACTGAGTTTGTAAGATTTGACTCCTTTTTAAAATACATGTTTATTTTATTTTTAATTGAGCAAGCCATCTTCCAGCCCTCATTGTCATTCTCACTGAAGCAACATCTTAATGTAATTGAAATAAATGTTTTTCAAATCACACCCCTTACTTAAATTAGGAGAAATTGCTTCAGTCCATGAATAATGTAGTGATTTTTTTTTTCCTCTCTCTCTTAGGTGATCCAGAAGAATTAATGTTCCAGTATTTTAAAAAGTTTGGAGATAAACCTTGTTGTTTTACAGACCTCAAGGTGTTTGTTGATCTCTTGCCTGCAACACAATGTACAAAAGTAAGTATAGGTTAGAATTCTGTTGGATGGTTGTATTTACTGTAACTAGGTTAAGGGTTTGGGCAAATGTGTGAGAGCAGTGAACATGACATATCAAGATAAACTGCTGTATCAAGCTAAGTATTCTAGGTGCTATCAGATTAAAGCATGATTTCTTGTTAAGATAAGCCACAATGAGAATAAGTGGTAGATATGTGGATTCTCCTTTTTTGGTTTTTATGGTTTTTGTTTTTGTTTTTAGATACTTGTAGAATTACATGCAGTTATAAGGAAAATAATAAAGACAGCTCTGTATACCCTCCATCCACTTTGCCCCAATGGTAACACCTTTCATTACTATAGTATAAAAGCATAATTAGGAAAATGACATTGATAAAACCAACTGACCTTACTCAGATTTCACCAGTTTTACATACATTCATTTGTGTGTGTATCTAGTGCAGTATATAGTACACATGGATTCATGTGACCACCAACACAGTCAAGATACAGAACAGTTCCACCACACCAGGATCCCATCTGCTACCCTTCTTTACCCACAACCACCTCCCAGCACCTCTGCCATTCCCTATCCCCATCCTCCAGCAACTGCTAATGTATCCCATTTCTTTAATTACAGCATTTTGAGAAAGTTATCATACTAGTGTGATCTTTCATGATTGACATTCTCAGAATAGTTCCCTGGAGATTGCTGTCACATGTATTAGTAGTTCATTCCTTTTGATTGCTGAATAGTATTCCACAGTATGGATGCCCTACAATTTCTTAAACCTGTTAAAGGACATCTGGGTGTTTCCAGTTTTGACTATTACAAGTAGAGCTGCTGTGAGCATTTGTGTGCATGTTTTTTTTGTGTGTGTGTGTTAACATAAGTCTTCATTTCTTGGAGAAAAATGCCCAGTAGTGCAATTGCTGTGGCTTCTGGTAGCTGCATGTTTAGTTTTTTTAAGAAACTACTTAACTTTTCTACAGTGGCTGTACCATTTAAAATTTGTTAGCAGTGTAGGAGTGAACCAGTTTCTCTGCATCCTCATCAACATTTAGTGTTGACAGCCATTCTGATAGGTGTGTAGTGATAATTTATTATGGCTTTGTTGTGCATTTCCTTAATGGTTAATGATTTTGAACATCTTTTCATGTGCTTATTTGCCTCCATTATATTCTCCTTAGTGAAATATCTGTTTATGTCTTTTGCTCATTTTCTAGTTGATTTGTTTTTATTACATTGGGTTTTGAGAATTCTTTAGATACTCTGGGTACAGGTCTTTTGTTAGATATATGGTTTCAGATATTTTCTCCTAGTCTGTAACTTGTCTTTTCATCCTCTTAACAGGCACCTTTGTAGAGCAAAGTTTAAAATTTTGATGAAATCCAATGGACTCTTTTAAGTGTCTTGTCTCTGATTTGCTGCAAACTGTAACAGTTAATCACTGATTACTTTAAATCATGACTATTCTTGCTGCAGCAGTCTGAAACTCTTGTCTTAAAGGATTTTTTAAAAGTAAACTTTATTTATTTTAGAATAATTTTAGATTTATAGAAAAGTTATGAAGATAATACAGAAGTTACAGTAGACTCTTCCCCTGGCTTCCTCTAGTGTTATTAACATCTTAAATTACCATGGCACATTTGTCAAAACTAAGAAACTGATATTGGTACATTACTATTAAGTAACCTCTAGACTTTAGTTGGATTTCTGCAGTTTTTTATTAATGTTGTTTTTCTTTTCTGGGATGGAATCCAGGGTTTGACATTGTAGTTAATTGTCTTGTATTGGGAAATTTCTGATGTAAATGAACCGAGGTAAATCAGTTACATACCAAGATGGAGAACCTTATCTCTAGACTCCTCATCCACACCAACATGTATTGGGTCAGTTGGCTACCCATTGATCAGAACTTCATACCCTATTCGTACTAAAGGTTTTAACATTTAGCCCCGAATATTCTTGGTAGTGACAATTAGAGTACTCTACCAAGTGGAAGAATGGTGTGCCTGAGGTAGGATAGAATACCATATGAAGAAATAGTGGCATGTATAAAGAAAGTAGTTATATGTGACTTTGGTCAGCTTTCTCATTAAAAACCTCTCATTAGTGAAGGTTAGAAGTTTTCCTATCACAGGGCTGCCACCACCTTCCAGAAGGCCTTCTGTCATCCCCATGTGGAGTGAACAGTGCACATTGGGGTCACAGGGGAGATGACTGGAGTATTTGTATTGTGTCCGTATCTTCAGTCTTCCAGGGCAGGGTGGAGGTTACACATCTAGAGCAGATGGATATCCAAGCTGGTAAGTAGCCAGTGGTCTCTACTGGGTTCTGAAATGACTGACACCATTCCCTTTGGTTTAGTAAAGCTGTTCTTGGCATGTTGTGCTTATAGGGCTCAAGCCAAGCTTTGGAGCTTTCTGGATAAACTGTAACATCCAGAAAAGAGGGTTCTGGCATATAAGGGAGAAATGGTTGAGTGGAAGAGAAGTTTGGTCTGGCAAGGACAGCATACTTCCTTTCTCAGGTTTGTAAAGCTCCCTTGTACAAGACGGGTGGAGTTGTGGCCAGCAAGAAGTTGTTACAGAGAATGCAGAATTTGGCACAGTGAGAAAAAGATCTTTTTAGTAGTCAGAATTCTTTAGAAATACAGTATGTAAGTTACATGTTATTGGAGGGATTTAAACAGACTCTAGAACCATGTGTAAATGTTGTTGCCCATATTATGTGCTAAGTGCTAAGGTAGGGGACATCACGTCTTACAGTTCTCACCATCTTAACAGTTTGAGGCATCAAATGATGGGCTGTATTAGAGGAACACTTATACTGCTTTCATCTGAGATTAAGAACGCTTTGCTGATATGAATCTAGTACCAACAGCTGTACTTTATTGGTATGCTTGAAAATCTTAGGTCAGCTCATGTGATCCCATACAGTAATAATCTATTGAGAGAAACTCTCTAGAAGTGCTGGAATACTAGCAGTTGAAGGTAGTCATTGTTCTGTGAGACAAAGGATTGAAAGCTGTTGCAGGGAGTTTTGTAGTCCTATGTAGATTTTTCATTGAGAGGAATAATTTTGCTGCCACATCTTTTTAAATGCAGGATGACTTCAATGGCTAAAAATCCTGCCACCCAGCAGTATGTTTGTCAGAGGATGGCAAAGTCTCCAAGTAAGGTTCAAGCTGAGAACTATTGTCCCAATGAATTAGGAGCCAAATTTTTTAAAAAATGGGACTAGCTTCTAAGAATGAGGCTAAGGAGTCCATTTATCCTGAAGTGGCTTACTCAGGAAAAAAACTCACAAAAGTGTTCCTATTTTTTGTTTCCTATGCCTTACAGTTTTAAGCTAAACAATTACCTGAGTCCAGTTTTTAAAGGAGCTGTTTGTGTAGTAGTCAAACGGTACAGATGAGAATGAAAGAATTAATGCATTGTTCCGTGACAAAACCTGTTTGCAAGATTCTCTAGCATTAAAGGGGGCACTAATAATAAACATAACTAATATATAAAATGGCTTACAAGAATAGAAGAGTGCAAGTAGAAACCATATGGGCATTCAATCAAAAACATGAAAGTGCTGCAGTATCTTTGTTACAAATATGACTATCTGATCATATTTAAAATTAAAATTCATACAATTGTAGACAAGTTGAAGCAAAATCATTACTGATGTGAAGTTGCATGGGATTTTATTTAAATTTTTACTTGTATGGAAAAATCACATGTAAAACTGAAAAAGTCCAATGATACTGCAAGACTTAAATTGAAAAACAAGAGCAGCTCTTTGCCATATCACATTTCCACCCCTGGTTCTGGCTTTGTACAGGCAAAACACTTTCAACTCTCCTGTTAAAATATATATGCCTTCATATATCTCTTATAGTCTTATATAGCTATTTGTTTATTTTTACAGTTACAGTCTTCAACTGTGGTGCCCTGCTGTGGAAGGCAATCATTTTGTTTAGAATATCCCACTTCTCTCCTTACATACTGTCACCCTAATATAGTTCAGTCATTATTCAGTATTTATATTTTTAAGGCTGTAAATATTCACAGCTGAGCCACTTCACATATGCAGATTACCTTTCTTACACTACTTTCTTGAAGTTAATATCTTTTTGCTTTATTCACGCCAATCTGACAGAACCGTAAAAATATAAAACTCTATAATTAGTGTAGTCTAAAACATGAAGTAATGGATCTGTTCTAATCTCCCCAAAGCCTCCCTTACACTGTGCCTGTCATCCCTCATCTCAGAAATAACTCTGGGGACTTGAACATTTGGCTGGAAGCATTGTGGGACCTGGTTGGGAGGAGGGAGGGGAGCCTGGGCGCACATCACTGACAGAGCAAAATCTCCCTCTGAACCTGTGTCCAGTGATGCCCGCTGTCCCTGAGTCTGCAGTGTCTGGTCCAGCTTCTCCTGGGAGTAACATCCTAGCTTCTCTGGGGAGTAGCTTCTGCTGAATTGAGGACATCAGTCTATGAGCCTGGGGAGGGGTCTAACTTCTTAGAATTTAGCAAATCCTCCTATTTATTTACATCAGCAGTTTAGAGTTCAGAAACACATGGTGCTGCTAATTCTGAGTCTTACAGGACAGGGTGGCTGCTGCTTATTGGTGTTAGATTTCAGCTTTCTTGGTCCCCTGCATTGATTATGACTTACCACCTGCTCTTCTGCTTTTTACATTTTGAAATTTTTGTTAATGTTTTTTATTTGCTGCCCTCTCTTCATGTGTTCTTGATCTGTGTGTTGATTGCTGTTTTGTTCTTTACTGTCATCTTAATAGGATTTTAGAAGCGAGTTAAAGTAAGCCTGTGTTTAATAAATGGTAACTGGAACTGGTGTTTTAAAAATATTCTTAGCAAATTTAAAGAATTAAAAACATTTTAATGCGAGATGTTACCTCTGGGAGAAACTGGGTGAAGGGCACCTAGGATCTCTCCATGTTATTTCTTATAACTGCATGTGAATCTACAATTACCTCAATATAAAACTTTAATTTAAAAAATTTTAGGCCACTAATACGACATAACCATTCCTTTCAATGTATAATGTTTCCTTTAAGAATTTATTTGTATATCAGTATATCAGTATAATTTTAGCCTTGGTTTTTGCAGTCTGCTCTTTTCTACCTTCTTAAACTCTTTCATTGCTACATTGCATGTTACATGTTATAATTTGTGAAACATTTTCAACAATCTTTTACTCTTTTAGTGCTTATAATACATGGTATTATTGACGGATTACTTTTGGCCAGCAATGAGAGTGTCACAGTTTCACTGGTGTTTACTAGCATTGTGTGCTGTTAAGAAAATTTTTTTATTATTACCTCAGCAATTTTGGTAGATAGAAAACGATATATTAAAAGGGTTTTAATTTTTATTTTTTCTTGATGTCTTTTTCTAGACCATTTCAACATTTGTTGATTATGGTCTGCCAAAGACTAGTTCTGTTTTGAGACCTGTGCTCCTTTTTTTTTTTTTTTTACTTTGCAGTTTATTAATCAGTTACTTGGAGTTGTTCCTTTGTCAACACCAACAGAGGATAAGCTGGCACTGCCTGCTGACATCAGAGCTCTGCAGCAACATTTGTGTGTGGTGCAGCTGACGAGGTTACTTGGCTTGTACCACACTATGGATAAAAATCAGAAATTGAGTGTGGTCAGAGAATTGATGTTAAGGTACCAGCATGGACTGGAATTTGGTGAGCAACCTATGAAAATATGCAGTAGTTCCTGATCTGCTAAGACTTAGAAGTCAGTGCTGTCACTCATAGCACCCTGTTTTCATGAATTTTGCAAGGAGAATATTCTGTCAAATGGGAGACTATCCAAGCAATAAAATGCAAAGACTTTCTTAAACTTGGAGTTTTAAGTAATTACAGTTGGCCTCCAGTTGTCTGTATTCTTCCCAACTTGGTGAGCTAACTCTTTATCACATTGGGGCTCATATGAATTGCATAGAGTTTATGATAATTACCACATTTTCTGCATATAGGCCTTAAGAGTATTAATACTGGTTAAATGAAGAAAAGGAATATTATAAATTGTGAGATAAGTATTAGTTCAGCAGTAGTTGATCTTCTGATTGCTAGGTAAATGTAATAAAGTATAAATTTTCTGACTAGATGATACCAGCATTACTCTAACTATTCTAAAAAATCAGGTGAAATGATGAGCATATTACTTTAGTTGTACATGACCCTTGGCCTCTGTTCTTTTCTTCACCTAAAACCCCCTTCCAAATCTTCCTGCTTTCCTTTGGGACCATTGCAGATACCACCTTTGTTCTGGAACTCTGTCTTCTGCACCAGCTGAGTGTGGTCTTAAATTCTTTTGAATCCTTTGATTCATGGCTTATATTTTTTCTTCTGGTATTTTACCCAGTGTTACCATCTTCTTATCTTCTTTTCCTCTTCTCCCTCCTGTCAATTTCTTGCTTTCAAAAACTCCTTTGGGACAGTAATATTTGAAGGATTGTTAAAATACAGATATGACTTTTCTTTCCCTGTAGGGAAATCCTGTTTGAAAACCGAATTACAGTTTTCAGACTATTACTGTCTCCTTGCTGTCCATGTGCTTGTTGATATATGGAGAGAAACAGGTAAGGATCAATGATTTCAGTTTAACTTTACTCTTTGTTGTTACTGATTATAAATCTTGAGACTAATTATATAATCTGAGAATTTGATTTATGCATTTAGGTTTTTCTTCCATGCCCTTCTCCAGGGTGCTTCTAGAAGGACCCAAGTCTCCAAGTGTCCCTCTCCCTGTAATCAGGATAATCTTAAATGTTTCTGAATAGTAATGACTGAAACAATCTATTACAAAGTTATAATACTTAAAACAAGAGAAACTGATTCAGAGATAGATGGAATCGTATAGACCTTTTTATTAAATTTCAGTTAGTACTCACTTAAATGCACTCTTTTGGAATATAGTTCTGCTTAGCCCTGTTAATACAAAAATGTAATATATAGTAAAAGATTGCATTTTCTTTAGGTCTCACCCTCTGACATTATTAGCAGTTTTGGGGAAAAATAACTTCAGATACTTAATGTGAATAATTTCACAAGAATAAGCTGCAGAAGAAACAAAAGGCCTGAGACAGTGGTATGTGAGAAAGACACAACCTCTGTCCTCACGGGTCACTTCCTGGAGTACTCAGTTTTGATACTATCATGCTCAAGCTTAAAATCCTTCAGTGGTGCCCTATTTTCCTGAGGATAAAGTTCAACCTTTTTAGGATAGTTTATAGTGCTCTTCATAATCTAGCCTCTGCCTGTATCTCCAGATTCTTGGGTACTTATAGCCCTGAATCTACTGGGGTTTTTGTGTTTTGTTTGTGTTTTGTGGTTTTTGTTTATTTTTTGCTACTATCACTAAGCATCATGTTGCCTCTCTTTGAGATAACTTTACTTCCTTCATCTAACTTACTGAAACATTGCCTCTGACAAGCCTGTCCTGGTTTCACTCTCTCCCTCACTGCAGATTTTATACCCCTTCTGAACTTTTGTAGGACATTGTATGTACCCATATGATAGTACTTGTTACACAGTATTATACCAGGAATGGGATGAAACTATTTTTATTAGAGTATTTCTTATCTGAGCCCCAGATTCATGAGTCTGCATAGAGCTATAAAAGTCATTTTAATGTAAAAACCATTGATGAACTGACCTCTTAGTGATTTGGTCTCTACTCAAATCCCTTCCCCACTTATTCTTAGCATCTATTGCTCATAGTGACTATGGCTTTGTTAATCTCTTGTTTTTTGAGCAACATATCAGATCAAATAATAATAATAATAGCAACTAACATTTGTTAATCATAAGGCACTTGAAAGTACTTTATGTGAATTACCTAATTTAAACCTTATAACAATATAGTTAAAACTGTTAGAATTTTACAGATGAGGGAACTATAGGGCAGAGGGAAAGAAGTTAGGTAAGTTGTCCAAAATCATACAGTCTAAGTAGATTGGGAAATTGTAGATATAAAGATGCAAGGTTTTTTTGAAATCAGTGAAAGTGATGTCAGAGTGCTCCATCATAGCCATAGTCATTGTTCAGGTAGACCTGGGAGAAATTAGAAGTCTATAGAAAATTAGTGAGGATGTTGAAAGTGACTGATTTGAATATGAAAGGATTAAGAACACTTTAGGAAATTGGTGATGTGCTCAAATATTCTTGCAAATAGGCATTTCTTTATGATTATGCTGCAAAAGTAGAATGGGGAGTGAGGATGTCATTTTTTTCCTCCAGTTTTATTGAGATATAATTTATGTATAAAATTGTACTAGTTTAAGGTATACAACATAATGATTTGATACATATGTATAGTGAAGTGATTTCCACAGTAAGTTTAATGTCCATCACCTCATATAGGTAAAATTTTTTCCCCTTATTATATGAAGATCTATTCTCTTAGCAACTTTCAAATATGACACAGTATTGTTAACTACAATCACTGTGCTATAAATTATTATATCCCCAGAGCTTATCTATCTTATTTTATTACATGACAAAATTTAGTTATGAAAATTTTGTCCCCCAAAAAACCTCATCAGCCCTTGATGCACTTTTGATTTGCTGAAGAATTTGCAGAGTTGTAGTTACCCTAAATATTGCAAAATAAAATAAAATAATAAATTTCTTGGTAACATTTGGTTTAATAGTTCAGAAAAAGTATAAATTAAACTTTTTTTCTATATACTTTGAAATTATGTTTTCATTTTAAAGAGAGAGTTTTTTTTCCCCCTGATACTAGCTCATCCTCATAGGACTTCTTAAAATTATCTATTCTCTATAATTGTCCAGCTGTCTTTTCTACTCAGTTCTGAGCCTCTTGAGGCCAGGAACCACTTGGGACTCTCATTTCCAGGTCATATCTAGAGTTGCTCCAAAGTTTAGGTCAGTGAGTGTCAAATGAAATAAAATTAATGATTGTGAAGACCAGGTGACAACCTTAAAAGAGAACACAAAATTGGATGTATGCTATGATTACAACTGTGTAAAAGTAATTATAGTTTAAAGGCAATACACTAAAATCATACTGGTAGTTTGATTAGGTTGTGTGTAGTTTGAATAGTTTGGGAAGGATTAGGGAGTTGACATTTGTGTAAAGTGCAAATTTTTGTTTATATCATTTCTTTTCTCATAAAAAAGAACATAGAATATAATTTTAAAAGCTCAATTCATGGAGCTTTTATTTTAGTTTTTTTTTCCAGCTCTAAAAGTAGCTTAAACGTTTTTTGGAAAATATTTAAATTTTGCTTTTCCAATTTCCAAAAGGCACTCTAACATTTTTGCTTATTCCTTCTCTCTTTTTCTGTGCATACTTTATAGACTTGAGGTCAATTCTTCACACAATTTGAATTCTGTGTGTGTCTTATTGAACATTATTGCATAAGCATTTCCCCTTGTTATTAAAAACTCTTCATTAATGTCAAATGGCTGTATGATGTTTTCATGTGTGGGTTGTTAACTGTCATTTACTTAATCATCCCATTAGTAGTGCAGTGAATATATTTGTATATAAAAGTTTACCTGCATTTCATAATACTTTCTTTATATAGATTCATTAAAGAGAAGTTATTTAATCTTTAAGGTTATTGATGGGTGTAACCTTTTACATTTTGGACAGCCAAAAATATAAGCATATTATTTTAGTTTGATTATTAATGTGCAATATTTTTCAAGTATTATTTGACATCCTACTAACAGGGTTACATGTAGAAGAAAAATGATGTGTGGGGAGAGCATCTGGGATCTTGTAGGGAGAGTCCTGTACTGGGAATGTTGGTTGCCTCCATTTCTCCTTCAAGTCCATCTTTTCTCAGAATGTAGGATTCTGTGAGATCCCTTAACTCCCCCTTCCCCCCTACAAGACCTGGCAGCTTAAAGTTTGCATCATTTTTGCAGATGCATGTTTAAGAATTGTAACTATTGAGGGTCTGTCTATATAGGGAAATGCCTTATTTTGCTTACAGGTGTGTATTTAAAATTTGTTCTTTGCTACCTGAACTCATCCTTAGAATAGTTAGGGAAAGTGATGATGTCATTAAGATTTTATCTTTTGTTTTTGAGAAACCTCCATTTCCTACCAAGATCTGTGGATAATGTTGTTATACTTTGATTCCAGGTGATGAGACTGCTGTATGGCAGGCCCTGACTTTGCTGGAAGAGGGATTAACACACAGCCCTTCCAATGCTCAATTCAAATTGCTGCTTGTTCGAATCTACTGTATGCTGGGGGCATTTGAACCAGTGGTGGATCTGTATTCCAGCCTTGATGCTAAACATATCCAGCATGATACCATTGGGTTGGTAGTATATACTCTGAATAATGAGCAGCTAGTTATACCAGTGTGGGGTCCTTATACATAGAACTCTAACCTTTTGATTTTAGTGGCAAAGTTGTTCCTAGTATTAAGCTTTTTAGTTTAAATATCATCTGTGGCAAAGCGGAGAGAGTTATTCCGAGCATTTTGTGATAATTTTTAAATTTGCAAAATTTAGAAATAATAAATTTTTCTTTCAGCAAACTGCTAGGTACTTTGAATGCTTTTTCTAAGCATGCATTGTTCTGAAGTCTTTACTTCTGCCTTGCAGCCGAGGTTGACACACATACCTTATTTGTTGACTTCAGAGATTCTTTGAATTTTTGTTTTGACTATTCTTTGTGATGAATCAAGGATATTTTCTCTGTCCTCTATGGAACTGTTTTAGGAAGACAGCATTTTGTTCTCTTACAACTTGTGTTCCACTAATCATCTGAGTATGAGAATGCATTGGCATAGAATTTTAGGCTTTCCACAGAACTGAATTAATGTTTCTCTTTTTTAAAACGTTTGATTCTGTGAATTAGATCATTTCTTTGGCAGTATGTTTTAACTTCTCTGTGTGCCTAGCTGTTTCTCTGCCATAGTAATTTGAAGGGTAGTGGTACTAGAGGTGGGTAAGTATAACGTGCTTTGTTTTTTCTTTCCCTCTGACTAGTTATCTCTTGACCCGATATGCTGAAGCCTTAGGTCAATATGCTGCTGCGTCCCAGTCATGTAACTTCGCACTCAGGTTTTTCCACTCCAACCAGAAAGATGTAAGTGAAATAATTTTTTTAAAAATATGGTCTTGCCTGCTGAATGTACAGGATTCAGAGAGCATCTTCCCTTGTGTTGGAAGTGCATATGTTGAGGTTCTCCATGCTGTACATTGAAGTGGCCCTTAAGCCATAGCTTACTGGCCAAGGCTGTTAGGGAGAGGGAAAGAGTTTTTGTGCTTGTTAGAATGGGTGTGTTTAATAGAATTCATGCAGAAATGCATTTGAAACTGGGAATTAACAGAATAGGAAGTATTATGCCTCTTAGATCTGTCTTTTAATCTCTAAGAGACTTTCTCCAAAGGTGTGAGAAGTACCTATTAGAGTTGTAGCCTGGGATGCCATATAAGATTCTGCAGTAGCAGCTGCTCTCTGTTACCTTTATTTACTTCTAAAGTTTATAACCACTGTGCTCTTTGCCAACAGTAAATGAACTTACATTTTCTTAGAATTACAAAATTGACCAGTTGAAGAAAATTGACCAGTTTCAAGAAACTTAGGTCAATAATATGTCTTTTTAAATTAGTAATAAGTACAGTAGAGCTTCTATGTGCCATAATGAAAGGATGGGATTTGCACCATATTTTTCACCACAAGCAGACTTGGTCTCTGTTTGTCAGTTTAGCAGAAAAACGTTATGATCTCTACTCAGTTGGCCAGCTGTGGAAAACCACCCAAGGAGCGTATGTGGAAAGAAGGCCTGTCGCTAGGATAGTCACTGCCCACTTGGTTCTCTTGTGCTTCTAAGACTCATCACCTGGAATTTGCCATGCCAAACATCTGACCATAGCTATTCATTTTCATGGTCTAGCATCAGCTAAGGAACTTAGCAAGGAAGCTGGTTTTGGGGGTTCTCAGCAAACATTCATGAAGATTTTTTTAAAAACCCTTTTATAACTGTAACAGCTATGGTTAATCTACTTTCCATCCAATTCTTTAGGGGTGTATTAAATAGAAAGCAGGGCAAAAGCATTTCTAAACAATGGAATATAGTTTTGTTGTTCTTAGCTTCCGATAATTATATACTGACAAGCTTCTGGGCATGGCCTAGAGGGCTGATGTAGCAAGGGATGGGGAGCTTTGTGTCCATCCTCAGTTGGCCTTTAAGCCCTATTCTCCTCGCCGTGGCTCCCCTTTCCCATAGTGATTGGTGTATCTGTTCAGACTTTATTTTGTACCATTGCTCTTGGGCAGGGAAGTGGGCATCAGCATTTGAACATATTGCATAGGAGGTGCTGGCCTGGTTTAGAGGTCAGAAAGGCATCTCTGGGACCTTGGGCTTCTAAAATCTACCATGAGTAGGCAGTTGAGTTATAAATCTGTGAATTTTCACTGTGTGTTCAAGTATCTGTGCTTGCCCTTCTCTGTTTCAAGAAGTTTCACTAATTAAAAAAAAGTGTTCCTCAGATCTCATTATTCTGCCTCTCATTTCTGTATTTCTGAGGAAGAGGTTAAAGAAACATTTGATTTACTAAAAAATCCTTTTCAAAGTTTTGTTTCTCAAATAGCTTTTAGGTGGGAGTCAGGGGTAAATAAAGGATTAACCTAAGCCTGGTGGCTGCTTTACTCCAGTTTTCATACAGCTTTCTAGAAGAACCATATTGTTCATGATCTGTTCAGTAAGGCACAGTATGTTATATTAATAAAAATTAAGCTTTAATTTTTTTCCCACAAATACGGTATCTGACGAGTTGTTTTGAAAATACACACACACACACACACACAGCAAAACAACCAAAATTATTGTAATTGGGAAAGGAGATCACATGAGTGATTTGAGAGGGCATGTTGTTCTCAGTGGCTTTTGTATCATTGTTTGATATTTTGCTAATAGTTGTGTGTGGCAGAGGTGATTAATTCATCTGCATGTATATGATGTTGCATCTGATAAAATTATAACATTTTATTGATCTGGGACTAGGATTCTCTGCTTGAAATTTATTTTTATTACTATGACGGAGACAGATCTTAATTATATAATTATATATAAAGTAGATAATCTTTGGCAGGGGTTGGGCAGGGAGCAGGGGTAGGGGGGTCCTGGAGGCAGAAATAAAACACAACACAAGGAAAATGCACCTGAAACCTTAATACCTTAATAGTCCTAGTCCCAGAATATGAAAATGGAGACTGTGGTGTGGACAGTTTCCTATAGCAATTTGAAGCTAAGAAAGATCACAATTGTAGTGTTGTACTGTAGGTGTTAAACCTTCTGATAGTAATAGAAATATGTCTCTGGAAAGCTAAAGCTTTATGCTCTACATCTTTTTTTCTTGGTAGTTTTGAGATCCCCAGATGGTTTTTTCTTGAGCAACTGATATATTTCAATTTCCAACCAGCTCTTTGAAAGAACACTTTTACTCCTGAAATGGAAAATTCAGTGTTCTGCTTCCTAAGGCTTTTGTGCTGTGAGACTAAGAGTTATATTGGAAGGTTTACATAGGGGTTTTCTTTCTGGAAAGGTCATCATTGTCTGCTGTCATCTTACTTTGGAATAGATTTTTACAACATGAGAATTAAAGCTAGATTTTCCTATCTCTGAAAGTTACTTACATGTTTGTACTTAAAAAAATTTTTCCTTTAAAAGTGAAGGTCATTTTTCAGGGTTTGATGTCCATATACTTTTCTGATTTTTACAGTGACCAGGGTTCATTTCAGGAATCCATATGGGATCTAATAAGTAGCCTCATTGGTGCATAAATGAGTAGCAATAGGTACGGACAACATTCTCTGATATTCAGAAGTTTTGAAAGTGCCAGTGGCTTTCAGTTTTGCCTGCAGTCCATATAAAGGGTTCTTTTTTCAAATTGTAGTACTTGCTCAGTTTTTGTCCTGTTGGTAGCTGGCCAGGCCCTTTTCTAGCTCTGCAGTCATACTTTACTACACCATTAAAGGAGGACTACCTTAAAAAAGATGAGCCAGAGAACTACAGTCACCATCTTGGTTTGTTAAAGGACAGCATTCCCTCTTTGTGGCCCCTAATTTTTTCTTTTTAAAGCTGTTGCCGTTTATCTAAGGTGGAATTCCATGAACCACTCAGAATTTAAAACTGTCTGTACACTTGGTAAGATGGGGTTCTTTTCTTTAATCAGCATATTTTGGAACTGTAATTGATAAATTTGATTGGAGTCCCCAAAGTCATATGTTTTTATCTTGATTAATTGCTGGCTCATATGTTCCTAACCAGCTGGTTTTTTCAAGCTGTAAGTCCCTATCGTAAGGGCTGATGGTAAACCTTGCTGTGTTTTCCAAGTCAAGAGGCCATCAGACAGGCATGTGTGTTTAGGGAGTATTCTGGCCTCTTCTTGATGGGGCATATCACTGTCCTTTACTCAAGCTAGAAGTACACTTGAGCTTTTTCAGATAGTCCTTCTTTAAACCTGCAGGATCACAAGTAATCTTTTTAATTTTCTTGTGTCCGTCCGTCTTTAATTTCTCCAGATACTGCAGGCAAACAGCTCGCCGAGGTGTCCCATGGGGGTTTAAAAGCCGCATCGAATGCAGTTGAATTAGCGCCCGTGGCGCAATCCCGCGGCCTGAAATGAACCCTGCGAGGCTGTGTATCAGAGGGTATGTTGTTGACTATTGGCCTATTTTCCTACTGGGCAAATTATTCCGTCATAATGGAGATGGGGGCAGAGCTGACGGAGGCTGTGCAAAAAGACTGGCTTTTCTAGAAAGAATCCTTGGGGCAGACATCAGCTGTGAGCTTAATACTTTTTCCTTGTCCTGAAAGGGTGCCCTCTTGACTTCTGATCTTGATGGTATAGGTCCATACCCATGAACTGTTCTTCCCTGAGATTTTCTTCTGTGGTGCCAGAATTTCTGTTCAGAATTCTTTATCTTGCCTCTGTTCACAGTGTTTCATCGGTATATATGTATTAAAATTAAAGCGCATGTGGTGAGTGTTCCTGTCACTTACTTATTTATGGACTTTTCCAGCAGAGGTCTTAGATAGTTTGGATGGACAAAAAACCTAGTTCTTGAAGTCTGTCTGCCCTCAGCAAGGATTATGATGTGAATTTTTATAGGTCTTTTGTTTGTTGTCTTCTATCCTGATGTAATGCACATATGCCCTGTGTTTGTGATACAGTGTTCAGAAATAAAACCAATGAGCAGCCTTTTTCTGAAGGAGAGTTACTTTCTTTTGGGGTGGTGGTGGGGTAAATATTATCTAGTGTTTCTGGAACCTTTGTATAAAACAGAGTTTCTTAGGTGCAGAAAAACATGGAGTAATATCCCTTCCACAATGGCACTAATCAAATTTTTGACTGATGTGGTATAACAAAACCTCCAGTTCTGTTGAATTGAAAGATATAACTGCTGAGAGAAAGTCTATGTGGTGGTAGCAGCAGCTGGGTTTTATTATCAGTAATATTAGTAAAGAAGACATTTGATTGACTCTAGTGTAGTAAAGAAGAAAAATAATGTTTTTAAAAGCTATAGTCTACTTGGTGACCAAGACTTTTAAAGATTAGATTCGACATCTTAATTTTAGTTTGAGTGCTTTGTTTTGTTTTGGCTGGCAAGGTTTGCCTTTGCTGCCTGACCTGTGAAATATTTATACCAAGGTAATGTCTTTCCTTCCCAGACCTCAGAATATATTATTCAAGCTTACAAATATGGTGCATTTGAGAAGATCCCAGAGTTTATCGCTTTTAGGAACAGGCTGAATAATTCTCTTCATTTTGCACAAGTCCGTACTGAACGGATGTTGTTAGACCTTCTACTTGAAGCAAATATGTAAGTATTGCACAAGAGCTAAAAGGGAACTAAGAGATGAGATTAGATGCTGGGAGCCATTAATGGAATCGTGGGTGACATTAACAGGCTTAAGAGAAGGAAAAACGGAAAAAAAACAGAGCAAGTGGGGGGAATGGGGAAGAAAGGGGTACCTGGTGCATATCATGGGGAGTGATAGAGGACTGCCAGCACCATCTCAGGTTCCATACAGAAGCCAGCTAGGCCATGCTTGTCACTCAGGTCCATAAGGTATTTACAAGGTTCCCTTTCCCTCTATACATGGGATTTCAGGGATTAATGCTGAACTATTTTATTTTGGTTGGGCTTCCAGATGCCTTTCTTTTGCTATGTAACAGGTACCATGCTTTGTGCTTGGTTCTATTTCACCTTATATGAGCCTTTACTACTTAATAGGAAATCCTTCCTCCCTTCCTTTCTCTTTCCCTTCCTTTTCAGTAAAGCAAAGTCCTGGCTTATGTGTTTTCATGGCTGTTTTACTATTGAAATAACAAATAAACTTTCTGTATCACAGATCAACCAGCTTAGCAGAAAGTATAAAGTCAATGAATCTTCAGCCAGAAGAAGATGACATTCCATGGGAAGCCTTGCGAGACAATAGAGACTTAAATGTTTTCTTTAGCTGGGATCCAAAAGACAGGTAACTGAAATTTAACCCCAAGCAGCTTACTTTTAAAGAATTAGGATGACTCAGAGTTTTTTAAAAATCTTTTTACACAAACATAACATGTTTGTTGTAGAGATCAGAAGATAATAAATAAGCCAAAGGAGGAAAATAAATCTCACCCCTATGTTGGGATTACCTGCTAATATAAAAATTAGATCTTCCTTCACAATAAGACATGAGAACAGATGGGCTAAAGGATTATATGCTAAAATTCCTTAGAAATTCTAGACGAAAATGTATATTTTTAAATGGTTGGGGAGAAAGTCTTTCTTAGCATTACATGAAATATGGAAACAGAAGATATGATCTTTGTGTTAGCCGTCTATATAGAAGTAAATTTGTTAACTTATAAGGGCATGTGGTAAATTGGCAAATTTATTCATATGTATTAATGTCCTTCATATATAAAGAGAATTCTTAATAAATCAATAAGATAACTAAAAAACAAATTGGGCAAAGTACTTGACAGGTAGTTCAAAAAAATGCACCTGATAATTTTTTTTAGCCTATTGGACAAATATAAACAGTTAATACTTGCGCTCAGCAAAAAACAGTTAATACTTGCACTCAGCAAGGTTGTGGGGAAAATGGTTGTCATGTATTTACATGGGGGTAAAATTTATATAACCTTCCTATAGGGAATTTTAGTATACATATCAAGATTTAGAATGCCCTATACCATTCAATTCAGCAGATCTGCTCCTGGGAAAGTGGAACCTAGGGAAATAAGTGCTCAAACATGCAGAGATATGTATATGAGTTTTGAATATACTGTGAATTGGGGATTGCCAAGACCACATTCAGTGCTTTGAGACTCAAAGGACTCAATACATGGTTGAACTCACAGCTAAGGTTTATAGTAACGAAAGGATACATGACAGAATCAGCAAAGGAAAAAGACACAGGTGGAATCTGGAGAACTCCATGCACAGACTTCCAGTGTTCTCTCCCTCCTGTGAGGGGACATGCCAAGTGTGCTTCTTTTCCTAGCAGTGAAAAGTGCAGTAAGATGTGTGCAATGTTTTGCCCATTAGAGATTTGTTGCAAAAAATCTTTATCGGGTGGTTACATAGGTAACCTCTGTCTAACATGCATCAACATTCCATACTCCCAGAAGGAAAGCAGGTATTCATCATAAACCATATGGTTTGTACAGTCTAGGTACAGTGAGTCACCCTTATTATTTAGGGAATGGTTGGAGTGCCAAGATCCCAGACATGAGGCCGGGGCCAGCCTTGTAAGCATGCCTCCCTAAAGATAATAGCCTCAGGCTTGCTTGTGTTAACTCTTTTTCTGCATACACTGTCATAAAAAAGATGCACTTGGCAAAACAGCAGAAATATTGTGAACCCATTTTACTTGTTTAAAATATATCATAATTTTTAGCTGCATTTTTGTACATCTGTATTGCAAAAATCTGAAAGGCTCTATATGAAACTTGTTAGTATTGTGGATGTTTGGTTATCAGGGCACATTTTCCTTCTGTTTTTTTACTTTACGGTCATTTAAATTTTTTATGTATGTTTTTTGCCAAAAATACACGATAAATATTTTATCAGAAAAATAGAATTGAGGGGAAGATGACCCATTACGTAGGTTATCATTCCCATTTTATGCATACTGAAATGGGGACTTGGATGATTTTGGCTTGTCCAAGATCATTCATCTAGTAAATGAATGCTGGGACCATTGAGACATCTTGCCTGATGAAAGTGAACTTTGAAAGATTTAAGGGCAAATTTGAATAAAATGGATGGTTTTGGATGTTTCTTTTTAAGGGATGTTTCTGAAGAACATAAGAAACTTTCCTTGGAGGAGGAGACCATGTGGTTAAGAATCCGTTCCTTAACATTGAGGCTTATCAGTGGACTTCCAAATCTTAACCACTCTGTGGAGCCAAAGAACTCGGAGAAGACCACTGAGAATGGTGTGTCTTCCCGGATTGATATTCTTCGTTTGCTCCTTCAACAGCTGGAGTTGGCCATGGAGACGGGAAAGCGATTTATTGAGAAGGAAATTCAGGTATCATCAGTATGTATTTATCATCAAAGCTGCAGTAATCTGTTACTGTCTGTCTTTTTAAAAGTAAGAATTTGGGGTTGGTGAATACTAAAGAACAGTATTTTGTCCCAGTTTATGGCATCCATAGGAAGAAGATAAATATTTTTAGATGTGGGGAATTACAGAGGCTTCTCAGGGGAAAATCAAAAGAGCCTTTATTTTATTTATTTTTTGGTAATGGTAAATTCTTAGTAACTATCAACAAATTAATATGGGGTTTCTGTTTTCACCGTAATGATTTAGTTATTAATACTTTGTTGATCAGTGGTTTGTAACTTAATCACTGAGAGAGATTTTTATCCAGTGTTCATAGTCCCTTATTTTCTTACTTTGTCTAAATTTAGATAGAGTTAAAGGACATCACTTTTTTGTTTTTCTTTTCCAGTATCCTTTCCTTGGTCCTGTACCTACAAGAATGGCTGGATTCTTTAATTCTGGCTGTTCTCAGTGTCAGACCAGTTCTTTTTATCTTGTTAGTGATATTCATGAGCTGGACACCAATGGCTTAGGTAAGTATACACTTGCATGAGGGTATTGCCAGGTCTTCGTCATGGAAAACTTCATAAATGCAATGAAATATCTATAACCTCACATATTAGGAAAAATTTGAGAGAAAGAGAAGCTGTTCTGGAAATGTCTGGTTTAATATCCAAGAAGGTACATTCATATGTTACAAAGTAATGTTTTAGAAACATAAGTCCTTTCCATATTTAAAACCACTCATTAGGTCCAAAAGTTGAAGAAACCTCTGATTTGTTGAAATATTGTTGGATATTAGATTGAGTTCTTAAAAAAGGAAGCCCTGAACTTTGTGGAGAAGACTTTTTTTCTAATGCAGTGAAGATCACACAAATATCCTTAAAAACTCCCCCCCAAATCATAAGTTGTTGATCCTGGTATTCAGTGTATTTGAAGCACATAGATTTCAAGTCCCAGAGAATTTTAGGTAGTAATTTTGGCAGAAAGGTAATCAATGCCGTTCTCCTCCTTTTCTCCTTCATTTGCCTTTTCCTTCCCTTCATGTTTCTCTCTCTCAAAAATGGAATTTGATGCCTATGGTCTTTTTTTTAGAAGTCTAAGGAGTACATAAAGTAAGGGGCATAAGAGTTAAGATTTTTCTGGGGAGATTCCTAGAAGGATGCTTCTCCTTATTAGGGCTCTTTTAGGGGTTGTCATGATGATTGTAAACTGTCCTGGTGCTGATGAGTGTGATTTGTATTATGTAAATGAGATTTTTTTCTTTTTTTTTTTCAGTAAGCCATATACACTCTTATGAAGGTTTCACATGAAAAACCATGTGTTTACTACATTCACCCATATTATTGAGCCACCCCTGATACCCCATTGCCATCACAATCCATCAATGCCTGTGGTCTTAAGAGAAAAGAAAATGTCCTTGCCTATTAATTGGCTGGAGGTGTTGATCTTGCTTCTTTATCTTCCTAAAAAAGTGAATTGAAAGTTTTTCATTGCTTTTGCTTTTCAATTTTAGAGGATACAGTGGAGATCCAGGAGCGAGTAGAGAATAGTCTTAAGTCTTTACTAGAACAGTTAAAAGGTAAGCAGTCTTACTGTGGTTGCCTGTATTGTATCTGATTATCTGATAAAAGCTCATTTTTTAAAATAGAAATTTGCAAGAGCATTTGAAAGTAATAATGCATACTTTTGCTATTTTTTAAAGACATATTTGATTTTAAAACATTTTGATTATAAAAGTAATAGATACTTATTGTAAAACAGCACACAAATAGGTTTGATCTTTCCGCCTTTCCCAGCTCTGTTCCCCTCGAAGAAAGTAAGTACTGTTGACATTTTGGAGTCTATACTCCTAGATAGGACCTAAACAGTTACACGTGTGTTTATGGAAATACATAGTAGTGATTTTTTTTAACATATGGAAAGGTATAATACATGCTTTTCTGACTTTAATGTTTTGTTATCTTGGACAACTTACCATGTCAGTTACATGTACACCCCGTTTGTTTGGGTGGCTGCATAATATTCCATAGTAGTGTACCAGAGTACCAAATGTATGTATGTACTCCCCCAGATTATATATTATGCACTTGAGTTATTTATAGCTGCATTTATAATAACAAATTTATAACATGCTGAAGTGAGCACCTTGGGACACAGCATTTGAGTATTTGAGTATTTCCTTGGGATTAAATACCTAGAAATGGAATTGTGTGGTAAAAGGATACATGTAAGCATTTTAAATCTGTAAGGGCCTTTCTTTTCAAGAGCCTAAATGGTATTTTATGTTATTGCTCAAATGAAGACTAGGAATTAAAAGATGACCGGGATTGTTAGAATAAAACATGGTATTTGTTATGAAGGTAATTTCTATCATGTACTTTTGGTATTTTAAGTCCATTATGGCACAAGTTCTTCTAAATCATTCACTTGAAGTCTTAATTTTTTTGTGCCATTGGCCTATTTGTGGAAAGGCTTAGCTGGTGTTTAGACCCTATAATATATAATTCATAAGGCCACCTTTTATATTTTGAAGACAATAGAGCAATAGTCACATGGCTTTTTAAAGATCTTAAGATAGATACCCTTTCTTTGTTGCTTGGTTCATTGTGGGGGGGAGAGCTTTCTGGATTAAGCTTTTTTATGTGCTTATTCTTTATTAGACTTTACATTATGTTCCTAAAAATAGCATTGAAACAGAAGCTGAATAAAACCATAATTTTTTTCTCTTTTCAGATGTTTTCAGTAAATGTAAAGGTGACCTCTTAGAAGTTAAAGGTGGTAACTTGAAAACACATCCTACTCTTTTAGAAAATCTAGTCTTCTTTGTTGAGGTATGCTTTTGTTCTTTTCCTGAAAAACTCGATTTTCCTTAATTGAATGCAGGATTAATTTTTCAAAAATGAACAGGTAATAGACACTTTATACTTGTAATTTAATTCCATACCCCTGCCTTGTATTAATTGAAAAGCAGTTTCAGAACCAATTCCTTCCAAGAATATCAAGAAAATTTCATTCATACTGCTTAGGTAAAACTTCATGAAATTTACTCTACCCATCTCAGAAGATTATGTAGATTCATTCTGAATCTAGCTGTTTTCTGTTCATTCTCCTTTCTGGCGCAACTGTTACATAGTTTAAGTTAATTCCTCTGACTTCTTTCACTTCTTTTTGCTATTCAGTAATTACTAAGTTCTGCATTATGAAGGAGAATCCAGGAGCTGATGTAGCAAAAGTCTCTCTTCTTTTTTAACCAGAGAGAAGGAAGGTTGCAAACACTCATAACCCATTACCTTTCTGTGATAGGTTTTACCTTTCTTCTGCTACTAGTCTGCAAGCATCCTGAAGGCAGTATTCCCTGTTCTGTTTTAAGGTGACTGGTAATGTTTTAAGGTCTAAGACATGGAACAAATGAATAATAATTGCATGTATGTGTACACGCACACACCGTAGCATAGGAGGAGACATGTAAACACCTAACTTAATACAAAGAAGGGTATGTGCTGACCAACTCGGGAGATTTCTCTATGTATATTTCAGTTAAGGTTTGCAGGTAAGGCAGTGTCTTAACTGGTTGGAGAGGTGGGTGGGGAGAGGCATATTGTAAAGAGCCTTTGTATTCTGTGTGTCACTTGAGTGAGAATGATGTTAATAGATCTCCATTTCTGAGTGGAGGATAGCTGTTAGAGGTGGGAAAGCCAGAGGAAAGGAAAAGTAGCTTTTAGAGGTGGGAAAGCCAGAGGAAAGGATAAAGTATCCCAGTATTCTAAGCTGCAGATGATGAAGGCTTGGTTCAATGTGGTGATCATAGAAATTAGAGTTGAAAGTTAATAGGAGAAATTGAAGGGATTTGCATAGAAGAACTGTTAGAATTTCTTTGTTTAATCCATAGCCTTTAAATGCTCATGATAGACATCTTAAGTTTAATCCTTATTGATGAATTTTCAATATTTCCTCTTTCAGACTATTTCCATTATCCTTTGGGTGTCCAGTTACTGTGAGAGTGTCCTGCGACCATACAAATTAAACTTACAGAAAAAGAAAAAGAAGAAAAAAGAAACCAGCATCATCATGGTAATAGCAGAGAAAACACAAGTAACAACCTGGCCACGTGCTGATTTTTCTTTTCACTTTTTTTGTGCTGTTGTAAGAGACTTTAGGATCCTACATGCATTTGTTTTTTTCTCCCCAGCTTTTAAAAAAATTACACACCTACAGAAAAGCCGAAAGATTAGTATAATGACACTCGGATATCCTTACCTAGATTTAACACTTGTTAATACTGCCACTTTGCACTCCCTCTCTCTCACCTCCCCGACCTCATTTGTTGAACCATGTAAAAGAAAAGTATAGACTTCTTGATACTCAACACACCAGGACAGAACAAGAGCAGACTCCCACAAAACCATAATACTCAAGAAATTTAATATTGATACAATAATATCATAACATCCATACTCAGATTTCCACAATTATCCCAATTATGTCCTTTATAGCCTTTTTCAAAATATTAGAATCCTACAAAGCATTTGACATGGCTTTTAGTTATTATGTTTCTTTAACATCTTTTAATCTAGAACACTTCCTTAGCCTTTTGTTTTGTCTTTATTGTTGAAGAGCCTAGCTAGGCTTTTGGTAGAATGTCCCATAATCTGGTTTTGGCTGTTTGTTTAGGCTTAGGTTAAACAGATGCTTTATCCTTTTTAGCAAATTAAAACAGGAGGCACTACATTATGTCACATTATTGATGATTTCAGATTTAATTATTTGATAAAGGAAGTATCTACTGAATTTCTTCATTGTAAGGAATCTATCCCGTTATAAGTAATCTGTGGGGTGATGCTTTGAGATAGTGAATATCCTATTTGCCACCAGACTTCCACCCATTGGTTTTATCATCTATCATTAGTCTAACCTGATAAATCATTTATTACATCAGGGTTCCACAATGGTGCTTTAAAGAAAATTGTCGATCCTTTATCATTTATTAGCTGGCTTCAGTAAAATAGAGCTCTCCCACTCCTTCATATATATATATATATATATATGTGTGTGTGTGTGTGTGTGTGTGTGTGTGTGTGTGTGTGTGTGTGTACTTTTTAATACTACTATTTGAATATCACTGTGAACTCATTCTTTTAAAAATTTATAAGCCATTATCATTTTCTTTTGGATGCTCAAATTTGGCTGATGGGGGCTACTCTTAAGCTGGTTTCTGTCCTTGAACATGTCTTCATCAGTTTTTGAGCCCTTACTTTCTGGAACAGCAAAAGAGTTCCAAGCACTTTGTACTTTCCCATTGAACTGATATGAGATTTTTTTTCAAGGAGCCCTGTTTTCTTTATGGGGAATGGTATTTGAAAACCAAGATCTAGGTGTGAGATGTACTAACTGCCATGGGGGTTTCACTGCTTCTAGTTTATGTTAGTGGAAAGAGACAGGAAATGTATTTACACACACAAACACACATGCAGAGTTTAAATAATTCTTACTGATACACTTCTAATTCCAGTCCAGCATCACAGTGTTCTTCTAGAAGTTCCTTCCCTCATTCCATATTTGTAGCTTCCTTTTCACAGTGTGAGACCCCTGGTTCCCAACAGCATCAATATATTTATTCTTTTGCTGTTTTATAATAAATACTAAATAGTTTTGGAATTAGTACATCAGTTTGACTACTAGTTCCAATAACTCACTAAGTAAAGTTCAGATTTTTTGCAGTTCTTTTTTGTCCTTACAATATGTTCCAGGGAATATAGACAGTTGAGGTACTCTAAAAGCACTGGAATTAAAAACAGATTATATTATTAGCTAAATAAAGTTCATTTATTTTTGTTTGTATTCGATTTTGGAGTTTCCACCCATCTTCATTAAGTTTCGAATGTGTAAAACATTAACGTGTATCCTTTTCATAAGGAAAGTTACTTAGGATTCATTCTGAATGTTGTTTTTTTAATATTTGAATTTATCCTATCACTGTTAATAGATTTTTATTGACTGTAGCAATATAGTAACCATTGTCATTTGAAAACGTTTATGGTTTTAGTAGTAATACTGACTTCTGCACAATTCCGTAACAATTCAGGAATTCTTTAGATCTAACACTGTGCTAGGTGTTATCATTCATTCAAAAACAAAGGGTACTTAGATTTGGATGAGGGGCTAAATGAAGGAAACTTCTCTTCATTTTATTCAATATAATTTAACAGATGAGTGCAAAGTTTGAAAGTGTAGATCACACTTTCTCTGTTACTCTCTCTTTTAATGGAAGCCTACACTCCTAAAATCTGTCAAATAGCCTTTTGGTATTTGAACTTTGTGGGGGTTTTTGTAGCTGTTGTTTTTCTAATTTCCAAAACTGAGGCTAGTATCAAAGTAACCTAAAGGTGTGAATAAAGTGAAGATCATTTATACTCCCCCAACCAGTGATAACCACTGCAAACAAATCAGAATCATCCTCTATAGAAGGTTCTATAGAGGATGCATCTTGCCTATTTGTTTTTGTTTTCACTTAACAGGGTATCTTAGACATCCCTTTGTTTCAGTAAATACAGATATATTTCATTACTTTTAATAGTTATATGCCATCCTATTATATTATACCATAACTTAATCCTGTTGATAAATATTTTGTTTCTAATTTTTTAATTATAAGTAGTGCTGCTAATAAAATATTGACAGATACACAAAGATGAATTTATAATATGATTTCCTTAGAGTATCTTTTAAATCTGAAATTACTATGTCTGTACATTTTTGCCTTCCCCAACTATTGTGTCTATATCTACCCATCTGATAGGCAAACATTGGTATTCGTTTTTTTCTAATTGCTTTTTAAAAATTTCATTGATGTTGAACCTTCAAAGAAGACTTCTTTTTTTTAATTTTTGTGAAGGTATCATTGATATGTAATCTTATGAAGGTTTCACATGAGCAACATTGTGGTTACTACATTCACCCATATTATCAAGTCCCCCACACACACCCCATTGCAGTCACTGTCCATCAGCATGGTAAGATGGCACAGAAGGCAGTACTTGTCTTCTCTGTGCTATACTGCTTTCTCCGTGACCCCCCCTACATTATGTGTGTTAATCATAATACCCTTTAATCCCCTCAAAGAAGACTTATTGATTGAAAAACTAGCCTTACTAGTTGATTAGCCAGGTTTCTTGTGTTTACATATTTTTTTAAATGGTATCATATGTTGCTGGGATCTCTTTGCTATATTATCTGTTCCTTTCTTTGCCCAAGTTTCCTATTGCTGTAGTAATGTTTTTCCTATTGATATGTTTTGAGCTATTGGGCTCTTAAACATAATTCTGTTATTAAATCCTATATCCTATATCATGCAGTTTTTCAGTTATTTGCTTTTGAGTCATTTTTTTGTCAACATAATGTTTTTAAAAGCAAGATTTAAAAGAAAAATGATTCCTAGCTTAATAAAATGTTTAGAAAGCCTTTTTTTAGTTTATGATTGCAGAAGTTATTACCTAAACTTTCTTCTGATGCTTTGATGGAGTTTTAAAAATTTAAGTATTTAATCTATCTGGAATGTATTTTGGTATTTACATTTTTGTTTATTTTATATTTCCAAATGTCTAGCTAGTTGTCT
>JAVSCE010004431.1:0-72731 GCA_032199065.1 Smutsia gigantea
GTGCATATGTCTTTTTCAAACTGGGCTGCTGCAGTCTTAGGGTAAATTCCTAGGGTGGAATTCCTGGGTCAAATGGTATTTCTATTTTGAGTTTTTTGAGGAACCTCCATACTGCTTTCCACAATGGTTGAACTAATTTGCAGTCCCACCAGCAGTGTAGGAGGGTTCTCATTTCTCCACATCCTCGCCAACATTTGTTGTTGTGTTTTGGATGTTGGCCATCCTCACCGGTGTGAGGTGATATCTCATTGTGGTTTTAATCTGCATTTCTCTGATGATTAGCGATGTGGAGCATCTTTTCATGTGCCTGTTGGCCATCTGAATTTCTTCTTTGGAGAAGTGTCTATTCATGTCCTCTGCCCATTTCTTAATTGGATTATTTGCTTTCTGTTTGTTAAGGTGCATGAGTTCTTTATATATTTTGGATGTCAACCCTTTATCAGATACGTTTTTTATGAATATATTCTCCCATACTGTAGGATGTCTTTTTGTTCTACTGATGGTGTCCTTTGCTGTACAGAAGCTTTTCAGCTTGATATAGTCCCACTTGTTCATTTTTGCTTTTGTTTCCCTTGCCCGGGGAGATATGTTCATGAAGAAGTTGCTCATGTTTATGTCCAGGAGATTTTTGCCTATGTTTTTTTCTAAGAGTTTTATGGTTTCATGACTTACATTCAAGTCTTTGATCCACCTTGAGTTTACCTTTGTGTATGGGGCTAGACAGTAGTCCAGTTTCATTCTCTTACATGTAGCTGTCCAGTTTTTCCAACACCAGCTGCTGAAGAGGCTGTCATCTCCCCATTGTATATCCAAGGCTCCTTTATCAAATATTAATTGACTGTATATGTTTGGTTAATGTTTGGATTTTCTATTCTGTTCCACTGGTCTGTGGGTCTGTTTTTGTGCCAATACCAAATTGTCTTGATTACTGTGGCTTTGTAGTAGAGCTTGAAGTCAGGGAGTGTAATTCCCCCTGTTTTATTCCTCCTTCTCAGGATTGCTTTGGCTATTCGGGGTCTTTTGTGGTTCCATATGAATTTTAGAATTATTTGTTCCAGTTCATTGAAGAAAGCTGTTGGTAGTTTGATAGGGATTGCATTGAATCTGTAGATTGCTTTAGGTAGTATAGCCATTTTGACAATATTTATTCTTCCTAGCCAAGAGCATGGGATGCATTTCCATTTGATAGTGTCCTCTTTAATTTCTCTTAGGAGTGTCTTGTAGTTTTCAGAGTACAGGTCTTTCACTTCCTTCGTTAGGTTTATTCCTAGGTATTTTATTCTTTTTGATGCAATTGTGAATGGAATTGTTTTTCTGATTTCTCTTTCTGTTAGTTCATCATTAGTGTATAGGAAAGCAACAGATTTCTGTGTGTTAATTTTGTATCCTGCAACTTTGCTGAATTCAGATATTAGTTCTAGTAGTTTTGGAGTGGAGTCTTTAGGGTTTTTTATGTACAGTATCATGTCATCTGCAAATAGTGACAATTTGACTTCTTCTTTACCAATCTGGATGCCTTGTATGTCTTTGTTTTGTCTGATTGCTGTGGCTAGGACCTCCAGTACTATGTTGAATAACAGTGGAGAGAGTGGGCATCCTTGTCTTGTTCCCGATCTTAGATGAAAAGCTTTCAGCGTCTCGCCGTTAAGTATGATGTTAGCTGTAGGTCTGTCATATATAGCCTTTATGATGTTGAGGTACTTGCCCTCTATACCCATTTTGTTGAGAGTTTTAATCAGGAATGGATGCTGAATTTTGTCAAATGCTTTTTCAGCATCTATGGAGATGATCATGTGGTTTTTGTTCTTCTTTTTGTTGATGTGGTGGATGATGTTGATGGATTTTCGAATGTTGTACCATCCTTGCATCCCTGGGATGAATCCCACTTGATCATGGTGTATGATCCTCTTGATGTATTTTTGAATTCGGTTTGCTAATATTTTGTTGAGTATTTTTGCATCTACGTTCATCAGGGATATTGGTCTGTAATTTTCTTTTTTGGTGAGGTCTTTGCCCGGTTTTGGTATTAGAGTGATGCTGGCTTCATAGAATGAGTTTGGAAGTATTCCCTCCTCTTCTATTTTTTGGAAAACTTTAAGGAGAATCGGTGTTATTTCTTCTCTATATGTCTGGTAGAATTCAGAGGTGAATCCATCAGGCCCAGGGGTTTTGTTCTTGGGTAGTTTTTTGATTACCAATTCGATTTCGTCACTGGTGATTGGTCTGTTTAGTTTTCCTGTTTCTTGCTTGGTCAGTCTTGGAAGGTTGTATTTTTCTAAGAAGTTGTCCATTTCTTCTATGTTTTCCAGCTTGTTAGCATATAGAGTCTCATAATATTCTCTTATGATTCTTTGTATTTCTGTGGGGTCCGTCGTGATTTTTCCTTTCTCATTTCTGATTGTGTTTATGTGTGTAGATTCTCTTTTTCTCTTAATGAGTCTGGCTAGGGGTTTATCTATTTTGTTTATTTTTTCAAAGAACCAGCTCTTGGTTTTATTGATTTTTTCTATTGTTTTATTCTTCTCAATTTTATTTATTTCTTCTCTAATCTTTATTATGTCCCTCCTTCTGGTGACTTTGGGCCTCATTTGTTCTTCTTTTTCCAATTTCAGTAATTGTGTCTTTAGACTATTCATTTGGGAATGTTCTTCCTTCTTTAAATAGGCCTGGATTGCAATATACTTTCCTCTTAGAACTGCCTTTGCTGCGTCCCACAGAAGTTGTGGCTTTGTGTTGTTGTTGTCATTAGTCTCCATATATTCTTTGATTTCTGTTTTGATTTGGTCGTTAACCCATTGATTAATTAGGAGAGTGTTGTTAAGTCTCCATGTATTTGTGAGCCTTTTTGATTTCTTTCTAAAATTTATTTCTAGTTTTATACCTTGGTGATCTGAGAAGTTGGTTGGTAGGATTTCAATATTTTTGAAATTACTGAGGTTCTTTTTGTGGCCTAGTATGTGGTCTATTCTGGAAAATGTTCCATGTGCACTTGAGAAGAATGTGTATCCTGTTGCTTTTGGGTGTAGAGTTCTGTAGATGTCTGTTAGGTCCATCTGTTCTAGTGTGTTGTTCAGTGCCTCTGTGTCTTTACTTATTTTCTGTCTGGTTGATCTGTCCTCTGGAGTGAGTGGTGTGTTGAAGTCTCCTAAGATGAATGCATTGCTGTCTATTTCCTCCTTTAATTCTGTTAGTATTTGTCTCACATATGCTGGCGCTCCTGTGTTGGGTGCATATATATTTATAATGGTTATATCTTCTTGTTGGACTGACCCCTTTATCATTATGTAATGTCCTTCTTTATCTTTTGCTACTTTCTTCGTTTTGAAGTCTATTTTGTCTGATACAAGTACTGCAACACCTGCTTTTTTCTCTTTGTTGTTTGCATGAAATATCTTTTTCCATCCCTTCACTTTTAGTCTGTGTATATCTTTGGATTTGAGGTGAGTTTCTTGTAGGCAGCATATAGATGGGTCTTGCTTTTTTATCCATTCTGTTACTCTGTGTCTTTTGATTGGTGCATTCAGTCCATTTACATTTAGGGTGATTATTGATAGGTATGTACTTATTGCCATTGCTGGCTTTAGATTCGTGGTTACCAAGGGTTCAAGGGTTGCTTCTTTACTATCTAACAATGTAACTTAACTTTCTTGTTAAGTTATTGTAAACACAGTCTGATGTTTCTTTCTTTCTCTCCCTTCTTATTCCTCCTCCTCCATTCTTTCTATAATAGGTGTTCTATTCTTTGCCTTTAGTTGGCATTTGGATGGTCTGCTTTCTTTGCTATGATTTTTTTTTTTCTCTGGTGACATCTTTTTAGCCTTAGGTGTGCTTCCCTCTAGAGCAGTCCATTTAAGATATCCTGTAGTGGTGGTTTATGAGACGCAAATTCTCTTAACTTTTGTTTATCTGGAAATTGTTTAATCCCTCCATCATATTTAAATGATAATCGTGCTGGATACAATATTCTTGGTTCGAGGCCCTTCTGTTTCATAACGTTAAATATATCATGCCATTCTCTTCTGGCCTGTAAGGTTTCTGTTGAGAAGTCTGATGATAGTCTGATGGGTTTTCCTTTGTAGGTGATCTTTTTTCTCTCTCTAGCTGCCTTTAATACCCTGTCTTTATCTTTGATCTTTGCCATCCTAATTATTATGTGTCTTGGTGTTGTCTTCCTTGGGTCCCTTGTGTTGGGAGATCTATGAGCTTCGGTGGACTGCGAGACTACTTCCTTCCCCAGCGAGGGAAGTTTTCAGCAATTATTTCTTCAAAGACACTTTCTATCCCTTTTTCTCTCTCTTCTTCCTCTGGTACTCCTATAATGCGAATATTGTTCCGTTTGGATTGGTCACACAGTTCTCTTAATATTCTTTCATTCCTAGAAATCCTTTTATCTCTCTCTTCCTCAGCTGCTCTGTACTCCTGTTCTCTGTTTTCTATTCCATTAACAGTCTCTCGCATCTCATCCATTCTGCTGTTAAGCCCGTCAATCGCTTGTCTGATTTCTGTATTGTCTTTCTTCAGTTCCCTCACTTCCTCCCTCAGCTCTTGCACATTTCTCTGTAGGTCCATCAGCATGGTTATGACTTTTATTCTAAATTCTTTTTCAGGGAGGCTGTGCATTTCCATCCCTTCAGACTCCCTCTCTGGGGTTGTCTGGTTGATTTTGGTCTGAACCATATTCCTCTGTCTTTTCATGACTGTATAATTTGGTCACTGATAGTTGCCACGTATGTCAGCTGGGCTCTTTAAGACCGCCTCTTGGGGTGCCGAGTCCTCTCGGGTGTAGCTGCACGCTGTGCGCTTTCCTGTGTATTCTCGTCTCTCTTTTAGGAATAGATGTATTTTCGGTGTTTTCATAGATAAATATAGTGTTGGGAGGAGATTTCTGCCGCCCTGCTCACACCGCCATCTTCCCGGAAGTCCCACTCAGCATTCTTAATGTTGATAGTTTACTAGATAAAAGCACCAGGCAAAGGAAAAGATTAATGAAATCAGATGAGATTAGTTAGTAGAGGTTGTTCTACTTCTAAAAAATTACTATTAAATTTCTGTTAAAAATAAGGTTAGCATTTCACATGTAATATACATTTAAACCCATTTTTATTTTAAAATGAAAATATTTAGGAGACTGTATTCACTAATACATATCCAAACAAAATTTTAGGATTATTTTCCCCTCTTCTGTCCCAAAGCACTTTGTATAAAACATATGACCCTTCAGACTTAGATGGTTGCTTGAATTAGTTATGCTGCTCTTAGGCTTCTGTCAGACAAAAAAAAAAAAAAGGAACAAATGGAGACCTGGTGTAAGTGGAAAACATTTTCATAATGAGCCTTCTGATTTTATATTTCAGGCAAATACAGGCCATTTCCTTCGGTGTCTAAGGTTAAAAGGTGCACTGTTGTTGTCTGTAATGACAATACTTGGCAGATGGGAAGGGGAAGATTTCTGAATAAGTGGATTACCACGTATTATCAGCTGTAGTGTTTCTATAGCCATGAATACCTGCTCCTAAATGAGAGAATACCTGCTCCTCTCACTAATACTGTGATTAACTCTAAGATCATGATCTGAGTACTGTTTTCTGTCCTTTTGTGTTCAATTATTCAACACTAGCTCAATTGTGGTATGAAGAGGAGTTGTTATAATTGTTCTTTAACAGTTAATAAAAAAACAACTCAAAACTTGAAAAATGCTTTTGTCTCATCTATCATCTTTGTAAAGAATACTGAAGTTTTGGGGCGGAAAACCTGTCTATTCAGTCTCAGAATATCTTATCATTTTCAGAGAATGGCCTTCCAATGATTTGTGATCAAACCCTTCAATCACTAAAGTCCTGAGGGAGTTTGTGCTCAACCCTTTATGGTTCCACAATACAAGTTTTATAGTTTCACTCTTGTTCAAATCATTATGACTATTGATACTTCTTGTTGTTGCTGTTATTTTATTTTAAATTTATTTCTTGGCTTCTCATTTTAAGCTGAGACAAATATGGTTTGGTATGACTGGATAAGGCCCTCTCATGCACGGCTTCACTCTGACTACATGCAGCATCTGACTGAAGTCAAAGCCAGGAGCAAGAACAAGATTCAGGCTGTCCAGCAGCTGGTACAACGCCTGCGGCTCATCAAATCTCCTGCAGAAATTGAGCGAATGCAGATCGCTGGGAAGCTGACATCACAGGTACAGTTCACACTAAAAACGTTTTCCCAAATTAAAAAATCTTAGCTCTGAGGGTTCAGTGGGCACTTTGAAGTTGTGTACCCAATACAGTAATCTCACAGCAGATGTACATCTAACTTCTACATCCTTGTTCAGTGAACGTGTCTGCATACTTTCTCAGTACCCTGAAAGGCAAAGTAAATCTGTCTTCGTATATCTTTTACCCATGATCTCAGTTGTTTTTCCTTGGAACACTGTACATTAGTGAATTTTATTTCCTTTCCTTATGGTAACTGCAGTAATAGTGGCAGTTAAAGAGTTTGGTTGTTAAAGGTGACTCACAGGACCCAAAATGACAAGGCAGTTTATTATAGAAAAATGGTACAGTAGAGCAACACTATTAAAGTAAGAATGCCTGTTACAGTCAATGACTGTCTCACAGCAAGGGTCCAGAGAATCCTGGTGCAGGCTCTTACTGTCGTCCCTCAGTAGGGGCCGGGAGGATGCATTTCCTCTCATGGGTCAGGAACCACAGATACACAGAATGCCTCAGAACCAGGGAGTCCCAAATGGAATCTCAGCTAGGAGGAATTTTTGTCTTTTGATCACATTGGCATATTCCTGCTATGTAACAGCAAAGCCCTCTGGGGGTCTCAAGGAGACCAAGTACAAACCATTAATCTCACTGTTACCAGTACTGACAAGCTAATACAAACTGCTCCAAAATTCCTTGGCAAAGCTTTTTTTTAATTGTGGTAAAATATATATAACATAAAATTTGCCATTCTACCTATTTTTAAGTGTAGGGTTCAGTGGCATTGAATACATTCACATTGTCGTACAACCACCACCACTATGTATCTCTAGAACTTTTTTATGCTCCCATACTGAAACTCTGTACGCATTAGGTACTAATTCACCATTCCCTTCCCCCGGCCCCTGGCAACCACTGTTCAACTTTCTGTCTCTATGAATTTGACTACTCTGGGTACCTCGTATTAATGGAATCATACACTATCCATTTGTTTCTAACTTACTTCACTTAGCATAATGTCTTCAAGGTTTGTCTATGTTGTGTCATATATCAGAATATCCTTCCTTTTAAGGCTGAATAATATATTCCATTGTATGTATATGCCGCATTTTATTTAGTCATTCATTGATGGACATTGGGTTGTTTCCATTTTTAGACTATTATGAATAACTACCCTGAACATTGTAGTACAAATGTGTGTTCAAGTCCCTTCTTTCATTTCTTTTGGCTATATACCCAGAAGTGGAATTGCTGGATTAAATGTAACATTTAATATTTTGAGGAACTGCCATACTGTTTTCCATAGCACCTGCATCATTTTACATTCCCACCAGCAACGCATAAGTGTTCGAATCTCTCCATATCCACGCCGACACTTGTTTTCTGTTTTTTTGATGATAGCCATCCTAATGGGTATGAAAGAGTATCTGACTGTGGTTTTGATTTGCATTTCCCTGATGGCTTGTGATGCCACACATCTTTTCATGTGCTTATTGCCCTCACAACACTTTTAATCAAATTCAACAATTAATCACAACACTTTTAATCTTAACAAAGGCAGTGCCATGCAGGAATTTAGCTGAACAGCTCAAGCTAATTCCAGGTATTAACCCTCCCAGAGCAGTCTACCACCCTGACTCATTGTCAAGGCTTTTTTTAAGTAAACAAGAATCCTTAGTCTGATAACAGTTACTTACCTTACAGTATTATATAATCAGATGGACAATCAAAATACACATGCAGAATCTGAACATTTACAATATCCAGTGTGGGGTTGGTGTTGATTTAACAGACAGCTGAACCATCCAGCCATACTTTCTAATGTTTTTGTACTAACTATATGGTTCTTTTGCTTTTTAGATCTATAGTTATCTGCTTCCAGTATACATCTGCTGAATTAAGAACCATTAATTTATCATTAAGCAACTCTGTTCATCAGACCAATTCTGCTCCATAGGGATAACCATCCTAGAAGGCTTTAATTCAGTCTTCCAATATATTTGATCATTAATACCAGTCTTATCCTAAGTTTTATTAGCATCTATAATATGAATGTTATGGTGACTCCACATTACAGCATAGCAGTACCATTGTAGTTTCAGTGTAAATCAGACAAAGCTGGGGTGTGATTATTTTGCCCCTCCTAATACAATCTACTTTTTCTTATATACGATATATTGTTTCTTACCAGAGTATAGATCAGAGGCTATATCTGTTTTTTTTTTTCAAGATTTAAAACTCTGGAGAACTTAGCCAAATTCCTTTTCTCAGGTTACATGGTTTGACAGATACTGGTTCCCAGTGAGAAGAGTCCTGCAACAGAACCATTTACCTGCCACAGGAAGCACTCTAGTCTTGTTTAAAATCTGTCCAGTACTCACAAACTGCACTATAGGGAGAGAATGATTAGCATCCAGGTGGGTTGCAGACACTGTTAAAGATACCCTCAACAGGTTGCACCCTCCAGTTAAAATTTTCCATAGACCGCAGGGCCCATAATATATGCATGCATAGTCTGGGCTTCTGCTGTGAGAATCCTGGCCATTGTGCTTGGGATGCCTCAGACTCCATTAGAATTAAAATAACCTAGCTTGTGTTAACATGCAAGTTAGTTCCCACTACTGGGCTGATGTGGACATGTTGTCCTGGTGTACGCTCTAATTTGAAGATCCAGTTTATCAGCACTGTGTTATTTCAGGTGGCTTGCCACTTTTGCCTTTACTCCTGGACAGTAGGTCTAGCAGGTCTTTTTTATCAGTGTGCCTTTCCTCATTAAAAGCAAATCTACCTGGCCAGTTGTAGGCAGCCTCTAATTCTACTAAGGCTTTCTTTTTTCCAGCAGGCAGTGCCAGACATGTTGTCACTGAGTACCAACTGCTTTAGTACAGTTAGGAAATAAGTTTGGTACCCCAAGTAAGTTAATTCCCCCAGGTTTAGATTAAATCAGTAGTAGTCACTCCTAAATAGACTTTGGTTTGAGTGTTCCATAGCACTTCCCATAACCAAACACAACAAATATTGAATTTCTCAGGAATGTGAGCCCACAAAGTTATACCTAGTTCTTATATTTTGTCAGTGATCCAAGTGTCCCAATTGTCCCTCCTCTTGCTCATGCCTATTCACCTGCAATAGCAGAGCAAATAGCTATTTTTATATACAATATTATTGTCACAGATGGGACATGCAATAGGTAACATTCTCCCGTCGTATTCTGGTACCTTTTTTAAACCATCATCACAGTTAATGGCTACATAATTTTAATTTAGATTATTAATCAGTGTTTTTCAAATTCAACAGCTAAATATTCACACAGGTTGCTTCTCAACACAGGTCCTCTATAATAGATCTATCCTATGAAATGAGAATGAGAATTTAAAAAACCTAGCTACATCTGTATTGTTCCATATAGTCATAGACAGAATTCTCACCTCTTCATCCATTCAGAGGACATACATCACTCTGGGAAGTGTGTTTGTTACGTTGGCTATTGTCCAGCTCTCTTTGGCTTTTTAAGAGAGGAGGAGATTTCATCAAGAGTCCTTTGCCCCATAGGGCTTCTGAGTCAAGAATTCAAAACATTCTCTTGCTTTAAGCATCTTTTGAGGCACTAAAATTAGTTAATTTTTTTCCCTTTTGTGTACCTATTTATTGGTTCCCTTCTCCTCAGCAACAGCCTGGCCCTTCTTCATTTATCATTAATTTAAATACTTTTCCTCCCAAGGGAGGAATTTTCCGGTTCAGCCGCTGAGCTAGTCCGTTCCCATTAGTAGGGAGACAAATTGGATAAAAAAGTAAAATGGGACTATACTCTTGGCAACTGGGGCAATTTGATCTTGCCTCAGTGGGGGACAGTGGTCTGTGTTGAGGGCATTGCTGGGTAGCTTTGAGTTCCTCCATGTCCACTCATTTCATGGACCTTCATTGCCATTTCAGGAGGCTGAATTAAGCCATCAATTTGTTGATTCCAGGTGCCTTCAAACCCTGGCATAGGGTTCCTTTGGTGAGCATAGACTACTTTGATTTGTCCTCAATTTCCATACAGATTTCCAAAGAGCAGTGGCCCACATGTGGGGATCTTTTATTGTCCAGTTATTTATGGTCCACTTGATAGACTAATTACAAGTCCATTGTCAATAGCCCAGGAGTTTATATTTACACAAATATTAAGACTTTTATTTGTGTCCAGCTCTTCTATCACAGGTAGGAACACAGCATATAATTCAAGTCAGTGAATCAACTTGTTCTTACTTTCTTCTGTAAGGATTTTACCTTTGCTATTCTCAGAGCATCTGCTTTCCATATAGAATTATCCTCAATTCTGAAATTACCATCTGTGAACCAGACCAATTGCCTGGCACCCTTGGGCAGTTTTTCAAAAGGAGGAATCCAAGGTAAAGAAGCTCATATATATGAGGAATCTGTCCCTTGGATCCCTTAGTAGCAGTTCCCGTATAATGCATTTCCATTTGAGCATTGCGCTACTTAATTGGAATGCTTTTCTGACATTACTAGTAATATGGTGTGTATATCAGATCTTAATATACCCTTTTAAGTCTTTTAGTTATTGGGCCTCTCTCTGTAAATGACCAATAACAAGTCAGCAACTGTCTTTCAAAAGATACAGTGGGAAGCAGCATCCAAAAATGTCTTAGCCCAAAAGCCCAGAGGTCATCTTGGAACAACAGTTACGGCTTTTGCTGGGAAACTCCAGTCAATATGAGTGCAGGTGGCTGGCACTTTCTAACATCATTTCAGCATTAGGGTCATATGGTCCTAATAGCTTAGGCCACAGCCTTATGTAGTTCTAAGAAGGCTTCTTTTTGTTGAGGCGCCTAATCAAATAATGCCTTTTTCATTGTGATCTTATGAATTGGGGCCAGTAGAATCCCTGAGTGAAGTATGGTTTCTCTAAAAGCAAAATAGGCATAGTAGGTGTTATTGGGCCTTTTGTTTAATATGAGGGATACAGAGTGGTAACAATTTATTCCTAGTGGTCTGTGATATGTCACAGATTGTTCCAATTTGTGTAATCTCCCAAAATTTCATAGTTTGTGTAAGGCTGTGGATTTCTAGCAAGGATAATTTGTCATCCTCAGTCAGTCATATGATTTGCAACCTTAGTAAAGTTGCTTTTAACTTAATTCACTGTTTCAGTTAATAATAATACCATCAACATAGTATATTTTGTATTAGTTTTATTAGATCTAGGTTCCACCTCATTAGATCATGACAGCACTCAGGAGAGTGGAAGTATCCTTGAGGTAATAGAATAAATGTATATGAGAAACCATTCTACCCAAATGCAAATTGTTGGAGGCCCTCACTGGTGACTGATAATGACAAAAATGCTTTAGCCATATCAGTACCTTTAGTTTATTGTATCAGCTGAATAATCTGGACTCCACTGGGGACAGCTTAAGGGTATGGCTTTGCCAAGCCCCTTGTACTCCACTGTTAGTGACCTGATTGATCAGCCTTCCTCATTGACCACACTGGGCTATCACAGTGAGTGATGGACACTAACATGCCTACAGCTGACATTTCCTTATTTAAGGTAGTAATTTCTTACTGCCTTGCAGGTATCCAACAATATTTCCTATACTCATTAAGTTGACTTAGCTTACTTAATTCTAAAGGCTCCCACGTTACATGTCTGATGAGGACCAGAGGGAGGGAGGAGCAAAGGTATGCCTTTTTTCTCACTACCCAGTAGGGGAAGGAACTTCCATTCAAACATATTCTTATCAATTGTACTTTCGGGTAAGGGAGACATCACAATAGACTTAAAAAAAAAATCATACCTTCCAACATTTAGTCAGACTTTAATTTTTATCCTTTCCAGGGTAGCATCTCCATGTCTCCCTGAATTAATTCTGTCATCCTTAAGGGGCTCATTTGCAGCCCTAGGCAGTACTGCACACTGTACCCATGGAGTTTTTTCTCTACATCCAGCCATTTACTCACACATTTGAAAAGGTCTTGAGTCCCCTCCCAAAGATTAGGTTAAGAGATCCTGGCCTTCATCGCAATCTTCTTCTTCCATTACCACCTTAATATTATTAAAGTCAGTATTTTGGCATCTGATGATAGTGGCTCATTGGAATCTTTCTCTTTCTAAAATTCCATTTAACTCAGATAAATTGAGTGTATCTGCCTTGGGATTTTTATACCCTGAGGAGTTTGAAGAGACAGTTACTATTCTAATAAACTAGGGATTTCCCTGTGTACCAGAGTGAGCCCTAACACTGCTCTCCACTCAGCAGTGTTTAAAGCCATCTAAAATTCTCAGGAACCATTTTTAACAAGAACTCATCAAAACGTTGCATGTAAATCTGCAAAATGGCTCATTTCCTTCACTGAATAATCCCTTCCATGGTTTTTTGTCCTTCATTATCAGTTTGCCCTACTTGAATTATCTTAGTTGTCATGTGTAAACGGCTTAAGCTGATTTATTAAAAATTATAGTGGTCCAGGTTCCTTTAGTTGGAGCATCACCTGCCAGCCAAAAAGGGTAAAACTCATCTGAAGGGGACTCGGAGCTTGCATCAGCCGACACTGAAAGTAGCAACCACACCAGAGTTTTTAGCAGAACTGCCATTGATTTGCAGTCTCCTTCCAGTATTTTGGTAGCTGCTAATTCAGGTTCTATCATTTCCAGATTCCACTGATTTCAAAGCCATGCTATTTCAAGACAGGAGTGGCTTGGTAGTCACCCAGGCTCATAATTCATTTTCATCCTCTTTATCAGAATCATTCTTCTTCTTTCAAAATAATGCCTCAACTATATATTTAGTTAAGAATAGTTCAGATGTGCTGGAACAACTGGATATCCACATGCAAAAGAATGATGTTGGACCCCTTACCTCACACCATATACTTGTTACATATACATGCCAAAGTTAACTCAAAATGGCTGAAAGACCTGAACGGAAGAACTAAAACTAAAACTCCTAGTGATAACATAGGGATCAATCTCCATTATCTTAAATTTGGCCTTGGACCCGTTTTTTTTTATTATTATTATTTTTAATTAAGGTATTATTGATATATACTCTTATGAAGGTTTCACATGAAGAAACCATATGGTTACTACATTTATCCATATTATCAAGTCCCCACCCATACCTCAATGCAGTCACTGTCCATCAGTGTAGTAAGATGCCACAAATTCACTATTTGCCTTCTCTGTGCTACACTGTTTTCCCCGTGATCCCCCTCACCATGTGTACTAAACAAAATACCCCTCAATCCCCTTCTCCCACCCTCCCGACCCCACTCCCCTTTGATAACCACTAGTCCCTTCTTGGAGTCTCTGAGTCTGCTGCTATTTTGTTCCTTCAGTTGGCAATGGAGTCTTAATAAGCAACTGACATAAGCAACAAAAGCAAAATGGGTAAATTGGATGTTATCAAAATTAAAAACTTGTACATCAAAGAACATTACCAAGAAAGTAAAGACAACCTTACAGAATAGGAGAAAATATTTGCAAGATGTATATCTAATAAGGATCTAGTATCCAGAATATATAAAGAACTCCTGCAACTCAAAAACAGAAAGACAAACAAGCCAGTTAAAAAAAGTGGACAGAGCACTTAAATGTGCATTTTTCCAAAAAAGATATACACGTGACCAGTAAGTACCAGAAGAGACGCTTAATATCATTGGTCATTACAGAAAAGCAAATCAAAACCAAAATGAGATACCACTTCACACCCAATAAGATGGCTATAAATTAAAACAACCACCCAGCAACCCCCCCTAAAAAAACCAAAACAAAACAAAAAAACAGAAAATAACAAGTTTTGGCAAGGATGTGGGAAAATTGGGACTGTTGTATATTACCAGTAGGAATGTAAATTGTTCAGCCACCATGGAAAATAGCTTGGAGGTTCCTGTAAAGTTAAACATAGAATTACCATGTCCTCTGGTATTCTTTGGGTATAAGAATTTTGGGTAATTCTTATACCCAAAAGAATTAAAAACAGGTACTCAAATACTTGTACACAATTGTTCATAGAAGCATTACTCACAATAGCCAAAAGGTGCAAACAACCCACATGTCTACCAGTGGGTAAATGTATAAACAAAAGGATGTGTGTGTGTATGTGTATACAATGGAATACTATTCAGCCTTTAAAAAGAGTGAAGTTCTGATACCTGCTACAGCATGGATGAACCTTAAAAGTATTAAGCTAAGTGAAACAAGGCAGACACAAAAGGTCACATATTGTATGAGTCCACTTATTTGAAATATCCTAGATAGATAAATGCATAGAGACTAAAAGCAGATTAGACTGGTGGTTGCCAGGGCTCGGGAAAAGGGCAAGTGAGCAGTAACTGCTTCATGGGTACAGGGATTCTTTTTGGAGTGATGGAAATGTTTTTGCACTAGATAGAAGTGGTGGCTTACAACAGTGTGGATGTACTAAATGCCACTGAATTGTTCACTTCTATTGTAATTTTATGTAACATGAGTTTTATCTCAAAAAAAAAATGAAGTGTCTTCCAAGCATTCCCACTTCTGATGCCTACTGTACCAACAAAGACAGTTAAGCAAAGTTCAGTTGTTAAAGAAGACTTGATTACAATGCTTACAAAGGTACAATTCTTACAGGGAAATGGTACAGTATAGCAACTTACTGAAGTAAGAATGCCTGTTACAGCCAATGGATGGTCTACAGCAAGGGTCCAGAGAAGCGAGGTGCAGGTTCTTACCATCTTCCCTCAGCAAGGCACGTTCTCTCATGGATCAGGAACCACAGATGCATAACCTCAGAACCATGAAGCCCAAAATGAATCTCAGAGATTTTTGTTTTTTTGATCACACTGGTATATTCCTGCTATGTAACAGCAAAGCCCTCTGGGGGTCTCACAGGGACCAAGTACAAACCATTAATTTCACTGTTACCAGTACTGACAAGCTGATAAAAACTGCTCTGAAACTTCTCTCAACACTATTAATCAGTATGTTTCAGTCCCTGCCCAGGATTGGTGCCAAGCAGGAATTTAGCAAAAGAGCGCAGGCTGATTCCAGGCCTGCTAGAACTAACCTCACAGCATGATAACACACAAACATTTGAAGCAAGCTGCTTTTCTGTGTTCTACCTTGAGTTTTCCCAAAGTGAAACATTCTTGTTTTCGTTAACTATTCCTCATGTTACATTTTCCCTCATTTTGGTAACCCACCTGTGTATGTGCTCTAGTCTGTTAGTGTCCTTCAAGTACAGCATACAGTCCTTTAGCCATAGCCAGATCAGCAAAGACTACTTTTATAACAAATTATAAACATAATACCTTTTGTCATTCTTTAAATCATAGATTCTTAAAATAAGGAAGAGAAGAAGCTAAGGATAGGTCTGTAGGATAATGTTAAGGGCTCCAGAGGAATTATTATTAGTCTATTGATCAGCTGTCTTTGGATAAGGTTATAATCTACCTAGGAGTATTCTGATCCACCCTTCTGTCACTTGTCCACACTGTTATCCTGAGAGACTATTTTAAGTGTTGTGCAAAAATTTAGGAGTGATAAGTCTTTGATATTCTCTTTATCTACTAACTCAATAATGATATGAAACAGGGAAGTGGCCTTATTTTTGTTAATGAACAACTTCTAGCTGCCAGGAATCATATTCCTTAAGTGTTTCCAATTCTAGTCTAGAATGTTTCTGTAAGATTTTTGGGTATTTGGGCAAAATAGTTTCCTTAGAATAACTGTGCTATATTTGTGTTATTCAGCGCTAACATAAATTTCCGTTCTTTGCAGGGGGCAAGACAAATGTAATTTGTGACTCTATAATACTGATGAGTTGGATTTTGTTGCACTCTGATCTGGTTTAAAATAAGTAAGGACCTTGCCATTAGAGTTAACTAATTCTTACTGACAGAGAGTAGCCTATGTGGGCAGAAGGCAAAGTTGGGGAGAGTCAGACTTCATCCAAGCCAGGTATCTCCTATGGCTGAATATAATCCTGACCCAAGCCCTGCCCCATATCCCTACCTGAATTTCTTGTAATTACCTAAACTTGTGCTTGTTAACCTTAAAAATAAAACTGTCAGTTATTATACCAACAAAAATGGGTTTATTCAGGAATAATAACAATTACAATTCAGGACATGCAAACTAGGGGAAAACCATAGGCAAGTCTAGCAAACCAAGGAAAGGAACATTATTTCATGGAGAAGATGGGGGAAGTTGAAAGGGTTTGTTTTGAAGGGAAGTCCATTGGAAAAGAGCAAGAGTTCAGAGTGATGACAGTTTCCCCTTGGCTGAGTCACAGGGGTAGTCAGTTTCTTGTAGGACATGCAGAGTGTACTTCTTTCCTTGTTGATTATTTTTCCTGTTTATGATGGTTCTGTAATTGACCTTAAAGTGGTAGGCTTCACCTTCTAGCCTCCCTACTTTGCTTCACGGGTGTTTCCCTTTATTAGTTTTCACAATGTCTGCCAGACCTGACTCCTGTATTTCTTTTCCGTGGTTCATAATATCAACATCCACCCAGCTACCTTAGACAGTATTACCTTAAAAATAAAACAGTTATTTTACCAGCAAAAACAAGTTTATTCTGGAATAGCAGAGAACTGCAGTTCTGGACTAGCAAGCTACCGGCAAAACCATGGAGAACCAAGGGGAGGAATGCTCTCTTAGAAAAGGCCAAGTTGGGAAGACTGTTCTAAGCAAAAAGTCCTTTGGTGTAAACTGGGAGCTTCATGTATTGTGGCTTCTTATTGGCCCAGTTGTGACAGTCTCTCATTTTCTGGGCTGTTGCTGGAGCAGAGGCAGAAATCTTCCTTCCTCTTACTGGGTAGTAAAGTAGGTTTCTTCCTGCAATTAACAAGGAGTGGTGGGACTCAGGAGCTCCCCCTGCTGGCCTCCAAGGCCATGTCAGTGAGGTTTCCCTTTATTAATTTTCACAACAGAAATCTGGACATTATCTAGGTAATTGCTACTCCCCAATTATCTATTTATCTAGATATCTAGATATAGTCGTATCCTTGTGCAGCTGATTGTTTTTATCGCACAAACGTTGGAAATTATACAACTGACAGTTTCTTTTCACATTGGCTGCTAGAAGACTCAGACAAATTTCTGACCCATCCATAGTAGTCGTAGTTGTTTTGAAGGTTATCACGTTGTGCATTATTTTTTTTAATATAATTTATTTTATTATCATTAATCTACAATTACATGTGCAATATTACGGTTATTAAACTACCCCTTCATCAGGTCCCTCCCACCAACCCCATTACAATCACTGTCTGTCCATCAGCGTAATGAGATGCTATAGAATCACTACTTGTCTTCTCTGAGTTGTACTGCCCTCCCCGTGCCCCCCCAACATTATATCTGCTAATCATAATGCCCCTTTTTCCCTCTTATCCCTCCCTTCCCACCCATTTTCCCCAGTCCCTTTCCCTTTGGTAACTATTAGTCCGGTCTTGGGTTCTGTGAGTCTGCTGCTGTTTTGTTCCTTCAGTTTTTTTCTTTGTTCTTATACTCCACATATGAGTGAAATCATTTGATACTTGTCTTTTTCGGCTTGGCTTATTTCACTGAGCATAATGCCCTCTAGCTCCATCCATGTTGTTGCAAATGGTAGGATTTGTTTTCTTCTTATGGCTGAATAATATTCCATTGTGTATATGTACCACATCTTCTTTATCCATTCATCTACTGATGGACACTTAGGTTGCTTCCATTTCTTGGCTATTGTAAATAGTGCTGCAATAAACATAGGGGTGCATCTGTCCTTTTCAAATTGGGCTGCTGCATTCTTAGGGTAAATTCCTAGGAGTGGAATTCCTGGGTCAAACGTTGTGCATTATTATAATTATTATTATTTTCAAGTTCCATTACCCTCAAACCTTGCTTTTCTTTAACTCTGCCATGGATTTATGCTATTTTGTGTGTTTTATGCATCTATATAAACTAATTAAAATCCTTTTTGGAACAAGGTACAGTGGTGAATTATAAACATGTATATTTATAAACAGAAAATACATATACATGTAATGTGGCTATCACAGAGAATTAATTAAAGAGGTATTTTGTTACATAAATGGCAAATGTGTTTCTATGTAGGTTATTCTAGAATACAATGTATATATATTTTTTAATTGAAGTATCCTTGAAACAATCTTCTATTTGTTTTAAGTATACAATGTAATGGTTCAACAATCACCCATATTAAATCCTCACCCCCACTAGTGCAGCTACTATCTGTCAACATGGAAATATGTTACAGAATCTTTGACTATATTCTCAATGCTGTACTACTATCCCTGTGACCAACTTATATTATGATTGAGAATTTTGGGGCTCCTTAATCACCCTCACCCTCCCCACTCATCTACCTCAACCCACATGGCAACCAGTAGTCAGTCACCTCTCAGTATCTATAAATCTACTGCTGTTTTGTTCATTCTGTTTGCTTTGTTTTTATAGTCCACAAATAAGTAAAATCATATGGTATTTGTTTTTCTCCACCTGGCTTATTTCACTGAGCATAATACCCTGTAGATCCAACCATATTGTCACAAATGGATGATTTCTTTTTTTTAATGGTTGAGTAGTATTCCATTCTGTATATGTACATCTTCTTTATCCATTCATCTGCTTATGGACACTTAGGTTGCTTCCCATATCTTGCCTATTGTAAATAATGCAGCAATACACATTGGGGTGCATACAATGTATATTCTGAGTGGGAGGGTTGAGTTCCCTGCCATTCAATCTGTCATCAGTATTTCCCTCTTTGGAAGTCTGTGTTATTGTACCTACAAACTCACAACTTCATGTCAACAAAACTGGGGAAAAGAGTGCTTTTTATTTGAGTTCCAGCATTTTGAATGTTTGAATAAGCATCATAGTTAAATTGAGACTGTTATTTTCATCCTCCATTCTCTTTGCAGGCTTTTATAGAGACCATGTTTGCCAGTAAAGCCCCTGTGGAGGAAAGTTTTCTTTATGCTAAGGTGAGCTTTTAAATGGTTAGGAAGGTTTTGTTGGAGGCAAATGTAATTCCGTTATTTGCAGATAAACTCCAGTTAATTGGCTTTCATAGAAGGGACTGGGTTATCAGTGAGGAGTATTTGGTTCTTAAACAGCACTGAAAAAGGAAGACACAAATGTGAGATGAGAAGAATAGTACTGTTTAAATGTAAAGGAAGAGAGTCGAAGGTAGTGCTGTAAATAGCAGCAGACACTCACCAGTCTCTAGTTCTGTCCGAGGGCATAGTGAAATTAATAGAATTTATTTGCTTAGCATCTTTTGTCACTTTTCCAGAATATGTAGGTGGTAGCTATTTCAAGGGTTGGAATTAGTAATTTAGAGTTGTTGCTAAAAATGCGAACTGTATTCCAGTATTTATCTGAATAAGATTAAACAAACAGTAACTGTATCACTGTATCTCTACTCAGCCTTGACCATGGGTTTTTTGTACTGTCTTTTGGACTTAGCAGTTTGAAAATCATAGGAAATTTAAAGCACTTTAAAGTGCTCTAAAGAAGAGAACAGATTTAACAATAGGGTTGAACCACAGGATTGGAGTGAGAATAAAAGAAATAATGTAAGTGACTGAATGAAGGAATGGGCTATTGAAGAGAGCCTGGGCTGGGCAGCTCTAGAGAGATCCTGTCTTCGGGCACACTTGTAGTCACACTTTGCCATTGTTTTTCAGTTTGAGTTTGAATGCCGGGCCCATGGTGCAGACATCTTAGCCTACCCACCTGTGGTTGCTGGAGGTAATCGGTCAAACACTTTGCACTATGTGAAGAATAATCAACTCATCAAGGTATAAAAAATGCCCTTCTGTGCTGCTTCCTCTGGATCCAGATTCCATAGAAGAAAACTCACTGACCTCAAGGTCCCCTAAACTTTGACTTTCACAAAATAACTGCCATTTATAAAGCCCTTTTTATTATTTACAGAATGTTTTTATAGATATTATCTCATTTGATCCTCACATTAGCACTCTGAGATAGCAGTTATTAACATGCCTGTTCAAAGGTGAGGAAAATAAGCTGAAAAAATTAAGCAACTCATTATAGTGCAGAACTGGGTATAATGATTATTTCATTTTGTTTTATTTCATTTTTTATTTTGGTATCATTAATATACAACTACATGAGCAACATTGTAGTTACTAGATTCCCTCCATTTTCAAGTCCCCACCCCATACCCCATTACAATCACTGTCCATCAGCGTAGCAAGATGCTATAGAATCACTATTTGTCTTCTCTGTGTTGTACTACCTTCTCCATGCCCCGCCCCCCAATACATTATGTGGGCTAATCATAATGCTCCCTATTCCCCTTATCCCTCCCTTCTAACCCTTCCTCCCCAGTCCCTTTCCCTTTCGTAACTGTTAGTCCATTCTTGGGTTCTGTGAGTCTGCTGCTCTTTTCTTCCTTCAGTTTTTTCTTTGTTTATATACTCCACAAATGAGTGAAATCATTTGGTACTTGTCTTTCTCCACCTGGCTTATTTCACTGAGCATAGTACCCTCTAGCTCCATCCATGTTGTTGCAAATGGTAGGATTTGTTTTCTTCTTATGGCTGAATATTCCACTGTGTTTATGTACCACATCTTCTTTATCCATTCATATACTGATGGACACTTAGGTTGCTTCCATTTCTGCGCTGTTGTAAATAGTGCTGTGATAAACATAGGGGTGCATATGTCTTTTTCACACTGGGCTCCTGCATTCTTAGGGTAAATTCCTAGGAGTGGAATTCGTGGGTCAAATGGTATTTCTATTTTGAGTTTTTTGAGGAACCTCCATACTGCTTTTCACAATGGTTGGACTAATTTGCATTCCCACCAGCAGTGTAGGAGGGTTCCCCTTTCTCCACATCCTTGCCAACATTTGCTGTTGTTTGTCTTTTGGATGGCAGTAATCCTAACTGGTGTGAGGTGAAACCTCGTTGTGGTTTTAATTTGCATTTCTATGATGATGAGGGATGGTTCATTTCATTTTTTTTTAAATAATTTATTTCGGTATCATTAATCTACAATTACATGTGCAATATTATGGTTATTAAACTACCCCCTTCATCAGGTCCACCCCACCAACCCCATTACAGTCACTGTCCATCAGCATAGTGAGATGCTATAGAAACACTACTTGTCTTCTCTGAGTTGTACAACCCTCCCCGTGCCCCCTCAACATTACATTTACTAATCGTAATGCCCTTTTTTCCCCCTTATCCCTCCCTTCCCACCCATCGTCTCCAGTCCCTTTCCGTTTGGTAACTATTAGTCCGTTCTTGGGTTCTCTGAGTCTGCTGCTGTTTTGTTCCTTCAGTTTTTTTCTTTGTTCTTATACTCCACAGATGAGTGAAATCATTTGATACTTGTCCTTTTCGGCTTGGCTTATTTCACTGAGCATAATACCCTCTAGCTCCATCGATGTTGTTGCAAATGGTAGGATCTGTTTTCTTCTTATGGCTGAATAATATTCCATTGTGTATATGTACCACATCTTCTTTATCCATTCATCTACTGATGGACACTTAGGTTGCTTCCATTTCTTGGCTATTGTAAATAGTGCTGCAATAAACATAGGGGTGCATATGTCTGTTTCAAACTGGGCTGCTGTAGTCTTAGGGTACATTCCTAGGAGTGGAATTCCTGGGTCAAATGGTATTTCTATTTTGAGGTTTTGAGGAACCTCCATACTGCTTTCCACAATGGTTGAACTAATTTGCAGTCCCACCAGCAGTGTAGGAGGGTTCCCTTTTCTCCACATCCTCGCCAACATTTCTTGTTGCTTGTGTTTTGGATGTTGGCCATCCTCACTGGTGTGAGGTGATATCTCACTGTGGTTTTAATCTGCATTTCTCTGATGATTAGCGATGTGGAGCATCTTTTCATGTGCCTGTTGGCCATCTGAATTTCTTCTTTTTTTTTTTAATATAATTTATTTTATTATCATTAGTTTACAATTACATGTGCAATATTACGATTATTAAACTACCCCTTCATCAGGTCCCCCCCACCAACCCCATTACAGTCACTGTCCATCAGCGTAGTGAGATGCTATAGAATCACTACTTGTCTTCTCTGAGTTGTACTGCCCTCCCCGTGCCCCCCCAACATTACATCTGCTAATCGTAATGCCCCTTTTTCCCTCTTATCCCTCCCTTCCCGCCCATTTTCCCCAGTCCCTTTCCCTTTGGTAACTATTAGTCCGTTCTTGGGTTCTGTGAGTCTGCTGCTGTTTTGTTCGTTCAGTATTTTTTCTTTGTTCTTATACTCCACATATGAGTGAAATCATTTGATACTTGTCTTTTTCGGCTTGGCTTATTTCACTGAGCATAATACCCTCTAGCTCCATCCATGTTGTTGCAAATGGTAGGATTTGTTTTCTTCTTATGGCTGAATAATATTCCATTGTGTATATGTACCACATCTTCTTTATCCATTCATTTACTGATGGACACTTAGGTTGCTTCCATTTCTTGGCTATTGTAAATAGTGCTGCAATAAACATAGGGGTGCATCTGTCCTTTTCAAATTGGGCTGCTGCATTCTTAGGGTAAATTCCTAGGAGTGGAATTCCTGGGTCAAATGGTATTTCTATTTTGAGTTTTTTGAGGAACCTCCATACTGCTTTCCACAATGGTTGAACTAATTTGCAGTCCCACCAGCAGTGTAGGAGGGTTCCCTTTTCTCCACATCCTCGCCAACATTTGTTGTTGTTTGTGTTTTGGATGTTGGCCATCCTCACTGGTGTGAGGTGATATCTCATTGTGGTTTTAATCTGCATTTCTCTGATGATTAGCGATGTGGAGCATCTTTTCATGTGCCTGTTGGCCATCTGAATTTCTTCTTTGGAGAAGTGTCTATTCATGTCCTCTGCCCATTTCTTAATTGGATTATTTGCTTTCTGTTTGTTAAGGTGCATGAGTTCTTTATATATTTTGGATGTCAACCCTTTATCAGATACTTTTTTTATGAATCTATTCTCCCATACTGTAGTATGTCTTTTTGTTCTACTGATGGTGTCCTTTGCTGTACAGAAGCTTTTCAACTTGATATAGTCCCACTTGTTCATTTTTGCTTTTGTTTCCCTTGCCCGGGGAGATATGTTCATGAAGAAGTTGCTCATGTTTATGTCCAGGAGATTTTTGCCTATGTTTTTTTCTAAGAGTTTTATGGTTTCATGTCTTACATTCAAGTCTTTGATCCACCTTGAGTTTACCTTTGTGTATGGGGCTAGACAGTAGTCCAGTTTCATTGTCTTACATGTAGCTGTCCAGTTTTTCCAACACCAGCTGCTGAAGAGGCTGTCATCTCCCCATTGTATATCCAAGGCACTTTTATCAAATATTAATTGACTGTATATGTTTGGGTTAATGTTTGGATTTTCTATTCTGTTCCACTGGTCTGTGGGTCTGTTTTTGTGCCAATACCAAATTGTCTTGATTACTGTGGCTTTGTAGTAGAGCTTCAAGTCAGGGAGTGTAATTCCCCCTTTTTGTTCCTCCTTCTCAGGATTGCTTTGGCTATTCGGGGTCTTTTGTGGTTCCATATGAATTTTAGAATTATTTGTTCCAGTTCATTGAAGAAAGCTGTTGGTAGTTTGATAGGGATTGCATTGAATCTGTAGATTGCTTTAGGTAGTATAGCCATTTTGACAATATTTATTCTTCCTAGCCAAGAGCATGGGATGCATTTCCATTTGTTAGTGTCCTCTTTAATTTCTCTTAGGAGTGTCTGGTAGTTTTCAGAGTACAGGTCTTTCACTTCCTTCGTTAGGTTTATTCCTAGGTATTTTATTCTTTTTGATGCAATTGTGAATGGAATTGTTTTTCTGATTTCTCTTTCTGTTAGTTCATCATTAGTGTATAGGAAAGCAACAGATTTCTGTGTGTTAATTTTGTATCCTGCAACTTTGCTGAATTCAGATATTAGTTCTAGTAGTTTTAGAGTGGCGTCTTTAGGGTTTTTTATGTACAGTATCATGTCATCTGCAAATAGTGACAATTTGACTTCTTCTTTACCAATCTGGATGCCTCGTATGTCTTTGTTTTGTCTGATTGCCGTGGCTAGGACCTCCAGTACTATGTTGAATAACAGTGGAGAGAGTGGGCATCCCTGTCTTGTTCCCGATCTTAGATGAAAAGCTTTCAGCGTCTCGCCGTTAAGTATGATGTTAGCTGTGGGTTTGTCATATATAGCCTTTATGATGTTGAGGTACTTGCCGTCTATACCCATTTTGTTGAGAGTTTTAATCAGGAATGGATGCTGAATTTTGTCAAATGCTTTTTCAGCATCTATGGAGATGATCATGTGGTTTTTGTTCTTCTTTTTGTTGATGTGGTGGATGATGTTGATGGATTTTCGAATGTTGTACCATCCTTGCATCCCTGGGATGAATCCCACTTGATCATGGTGTATGATCCTCTTGATGTATTTTTGAATTCGGTTTGCTAATATTTTGTTGAGTATTTTTGCATCTACGTTCATCAGGGATATTGGTCTGTAATTTTCTTTTTTGGTGAGGTCTTTGCCCGGTTTTGGTATTAGAGTGATGCTGGCTTCATAGAATGAGTTTGGAAGTATTCCCTCCTCTTCTATTTTTTGGAAAACTTTAAGGAGAATCAGTGTTATTTCTTCTCTATATGTCTGGTAGAATTCAGAGGTGAATCCATCAGGCCCGGGGGTTTTGTTCTTGGGTAGTTTTTTGATTACCAATTCGATTTCGTCACTGGTGATTGGTCTGTTTAGTTTTTCTGTTTCTTGCTTGGTCAGTCTTGGAAGGTTGTATTTTTCTAAGAAGTTGTCCATTTCTTCTATGTTTTCCAGCTTGTTAGCATATAGATTCTCATAATATTCTCTTATGATTCTTTGTATTTCTGTGGGGTCCATCGTGATTTTTCCTTTCTCATTTCTGATTGTGTTTATGTGTGTAGATTCTCTTTTTCTCTTAATGAGTCTGGCTAGGGGTTTATCTATTTTGTTTATTTTTTCAAAGAACCTGCTCTTGGTTTTATTGATTTTTTCTATTGTTTTATGCTTCTCAATTTTATTTATTTCTTCTCTAATCTTTATTATGTCCCTCCTTCTGGTGACTTTGGGCCTCTTTTGTTCTTCTTTTTCGAATTTCTGTAATTGTGTCTTTAGACTATTCATTTGGGAATGTTCTTCCTTCTTTAAATAGGCCTGGAATGCAATATACTTTCCTCTTAGAACTGCCTTTGCTGCGTCCCACAGAAGTTGTGGCTTTGTGTTGTTGTTGTCATTAGTCTCCATATATTCTTTGATTTCTGTTTTGATTTGGTCGTTAAGCCATTGATTAATTAGGAGAGTGTTGTTAAGTCTCCATGTATTTGTGAGCCTTTTTGATTTCTTTCTAAAATTTATTTCTAGTTTTATACCTTGGTGATCTGAGAAGTTGGTAGGATTTCAATATTTTTGAAATTACTGAGGTTCTTTTTGTGGCCTAGTATGTGGTCTATTCTGGAAAATGTTCCATGTGCACTTGAGAAGAATGTGTATCCTGTTGCTTTTGGGTGCAGAGTTCTGTAGATGTCTGTTAGGTCCATCTGTTCTAGTGCGTTGTTCAGTGCCTCTGTGTCTTTACTTATTTTCTGTCTGGTTGATCTGTCCTCTGGAGTGAGTGGTGTTTTGAAGTATCCTAAGATGAATGCATTGCTGTGTATTTCCTCCTTTAATTCTGTTAGTATTTGTCTCACATATGCTGGCACTCCTTTGTTGGGTGCATACATATTTATAATGGTTACATCTTCTCGTTGGACTGACCCCTTTATCATTATGTAATGTCCTTCTATATCTTTTGCTACTTTCTTCGTTTTGAAGTCTACTGATACAAGTACTGCAACACCTGCTTTTTTCTCTTTGTTGTTTGCATGGAATATCTTTTTCCATCCCTTCACTTTTAGTCTGTGTATATCTTTGGATCTGAGGTGAGTTTCTTGTAGGCAACATATAGATGGGTCTTGCTTTTTTATCCATTCTGTTACTCTGTGTCTTTTGATTGGTGCATTCAGTCCATTTACATTTAGGGTGATTATTGATAGATATGTACTTATTGCCATTGCTGGCTTTAGATTCGTGGTTACCAAGGGTTCAAGGGTTGCTTCTTTACTATCTAACAATCTAACTTAACTTTCTTGTTAAGTTATTGTAAACACAGTCTGATGTTTCTTTCTTTCTCTCCCTTCTTATTCCTCCTCCTCCATTCTTTCTATAATAGGTGTTTTATTCTTTGCCTTTAGTTAGTATTTGGATGGTCTGCTTTCTTTGCTATGATTTTTTTTTTTCTCTGGTGACATCTTTTTAGCCTTAGGTGTGCTTCCATCTAGAGCAGTCCATTTAAGATATCCTGTAGTGGTGGTTTATGAGAGCAAATTCTCTCAACTTTCGTTTGTCTGGAAATTGTTTAATCCCTCCATCATATTTAAATGATAATCGTGCTGGATACAATATTCTTGGTTCGAGGCCCTTCTGTTTCATAACGTTAAATATATCATGCCATTCTCTTCTGGCCTGTAAGGTTTCTGTTGAGAAGTCTGATGATAGTCTGATGGGTTTTCCTTTGTAGGTGATCTTTTTTCTCTCTCTAGCTGCCTTTAATACCCTGTCTTTATCTTTGATCTTTGCCATCTTAATTATTATGTGTCTTGGTGTTGTTTTCCTTGGGTCCCTTGTGTTGGGAGATCTATGAGCTTCGGTGGACTGCGAGACTACTTCCTTCCCCAGCGAGGGAAAGTTTTCAGCAATTATTTCTTCAAAGACACTTTCTATCCCTTTTTCTCTCTCTTCTTCCTCTGGTACTCCTATAATGCGAATATTGTTCCGTTTGGATTGGTCACACAGTTCTCTTAATATTCTTTCATTCCTAGAAATCCTTTTATCTCTCTCTGCCTCAGCTGCTCTGTACTCCTGTTCTCTGTTTTCTATTCCATTAACAGTCTCTCGCATCTCATTCATTCTGCTGTTAAGCCCGTCGATCACTTGTCTGATTTCTGCATTGTCTTTCCTCAGTTCCCTCACCTCCTTCCTGAGCTCTTGCACATTTCTCTGTAGGTCCATCAGCATGGTTATGACTTTTATTCTGAATTCTTTTTCAGGGAGGCTGTGCATTTCCATCCGTTCAGACTCCCTCTCTGGGGTTGTCTGGTTGATTTTGGTCTGAACCATATTCCTCTGTCTTTTCATGGCTATATAATTGGTCACTGATAGTTGCCACGTATGTCAGCTGGGCTCTTTAAGACTTTAAAAAGAGAAGAAAAATAAAGAGAAAAAAAAGAAAAAAAGAAAGAAAAGAAAAAACCAAAACAAAACAAAAAAAATGCCCACCCGACGTAGATTCTGTGGGAATGCTCTAGGTGGCGCTATTGCCCCACTATTCCACAGCTGTAACTGTGCCGCTCTGCAGGGCCCTTTATCGCCCTGGCAGGGGTGGGAACGAATAGGAGGCTGTTGATCTCTGTGAGAAGTGTTAAATATGGCTACGCTTCCTCAGTCGCCAGCTAAGGCGTCTGAAACTCCCCAGGACTCCCAGCCTGCTGGGCTGAGTGTGCTGGGGCTATCCGGCTCCTCCGCTGGGCTCCTGTCTCTTTAAGACTGCTGAAGAAAGCGGCACTTTTTTTTTTTCCTTCCTGGGAGCTGGCTGCAAGCAACCTGGCGCCTTCCCTGCTCAGATCCTGCCCCTCTGTCTCTCCAGTCTCCGCTGCACTGCGCAATGTGGGTCAGCGCTCCCCGCGCAGATCCCCGGGGCTGGCAACTTCGCAGGGTGTACTTCCACTCCCTCCCGGCTCTGAATCCTCTCCTCCCGCCCGTGCGCTGGCTGGGGTGGGGGAGGGCTCGGGTCCCGCCGGGTCGCGGCTCCCTATCTTACCCGCCTCTTGGGGTGCCAAGTCCTCTCGGGTGTAGCTGCACGCTGTGCGCTTTCCTGTGTATTCTCGTCTCTCTTTTAGAAATAGATGTATTTTCTGTGTTTTCGTAGATAAATACAGTGTTGGGAGGAGATTTCTGCCGCCCTGCTCACACCGCCATCTTCCCGGAAGTCGACTCTGTGTCTTTTGATTGGTGCATTCTGTCCGTTTACATTTAAAGTGATTATTGATCGAAAGGTACTTATTGCCATTGCAGGCTTTGGATTCGTGGTTACCAAAGGTTTAAGGGTAGCTTCTTTACTGTCTAACAATCTAACTTAACTCTCTTATTAAGCTATTATAAACACAATTTGATGATTCTTTATTTCTCCCTTTTTATTCTTCCTCCTCCATTCTTTATATGTTAGGTGTTTTATTCTGTACTCTTTTGTGTTTTCTTTGACTGTTTTTGTGGATAATTGATTTTATTTTTTGCCTTTATTTGGTATTTGGATGGTCTGCTTTCTTTGCTGTGATTTTTTTCTCTGGTTACATCTATTTAGCCTTAGGAGTGCTTCCGTGTAGAACAGTCACTTTAAAATATCCTGTAGAGGTGGTTTGTGGGAGGCAAATTCCCTCAACTTTTGCTTGTCTGGGAATTGTTTAATCCCTCTCTAGAATTTAAATGTTAATCGTGCTGGATACAGTATTCTTGGTTCAAGGGCCCTTCTGTTTCATTGCATTAAAGATACCATGCCATTCTCTTCTGGCCTGTAAGGTTTCTGTTGAGAAGTCTGATGATAGCCTGATGGGTTTTCCTTTGTAGGTGATCTTTTTTCTCTCTCTGGCTGCCTTTAATACTCTGTCCTTGTCTTTGATCTTTGCCATTTTAATTATTATATGTCTTGGTGTTGTCCTCCTTAATTCCCTGGTGTTGGGAGATCTGTGGAATTCCATGGTCTGAGAAACTATTTACTTCCCCAGCTTGGGGAATTTTTCGGCAATTATTTCTTCAAAGTCACTTTCTATCCCTTTTTCTCTCCTCTTCTTCTGGTACCCCTATAATGCGAATATTGTTCTGTTTGGTTTGGTCACACAGTTCTCTTAATATTCTTTCATTCCTAGAGATATTTTTATCTCTTTCTGCCTCAGCTTCTCTGTATTTCTGTTCTCTGATTTCTATTCCATTAACAGTCTCTTGCACCTCTTCCAGTCTGCTCTTAAGCTCATCAATCGATTGTTTCATTTCTGTAATTTCCCTCCTGACTTCATCCCTTAGCTCTTGCATATTTCTCTGTAGTTCCATCAGCATGGTTATGACTTTTATTTTGAATTCTTTTTCAGGAAGATTGTTTAAATCTATCCCACCAGGCCCTCTCTCTGGAGTTGTATGAGTGATATTTGACTGGACCAGATTCTTCTGTCTTTTCATGGCAATAGAAGTGGTCGCAGGCATGTGGCACATGTGTCAGCTGGGAGAACAAAGTCCCTTCCTGCTTGTTGTTCGCCTTGCCCTTCTCCGCAGCCTGTGCCCGGTTACCCGCACACCGGGAGGCAGTCTCTGTGATACTCCTCTGAGCTACCCTGGTGTGGCCACCCTCACACAGCCTAATTTTTTTAAGTGAATACGTATGAACCAAAACACTCAAGAGTTAGAATATTACCAAAACTATGCATCTACTTAGTGCCCTTATATTCTGCTATCCTGTCTCCTTTCAAATGTACCTAACTGGTATCCTAAATTTTTGTTCATCATTTCCTTGATTTTTCTAAATAGTTGTATCACATATATATGATTCCCCGAACAATATTAATTAGTTATCTTGTTTATGAACTATATATAAATTATGTACTGCCATATATAGTTTTTTGGGACTTAACTTGGTTGTTTTATTCATAATACAAGTTTTTTCCCAAGTGTTTGTATCTGTTTACAGTCCTGCCAGCAGTGTTTAATTAACCAGCTCCTCTCTGTCTCCTGATATTGTCAGACTTCTTAATTCCTGCCATTCTAGTTGGTATAAAATAGTATCTCATTGTGGTCTTCATTTTCAGTACTTTAATTACCAATAAAAGTAAGGATCTTTTCTTATCTTTAACACTACTAGTTTTAACTTGCCAATACATTGTTTAGGATATTCTGAACTGTGTTTGTGAGTGAGATTGGCTTGCAGTTTTTTTCATATTCTTTTTCTGGTGTTCCTATCAAAGTCAAACTAAGTTCATAAATGAATAGTTTTCTTTTTTAATATAATGAAATGATTTGAATTAATGTTTCTTGAAACCTGTAGAACTAGTTGGACCTGATAAATTCCTCTGTGGACTTTTTAACTATTGATTCAATTTCTTTAATATACTGAGGCTTCCATGTCTTTTTTTAACCTTTCTTAATGCAAACTGTAACTATTGGGAAAGTACTTAAAACATAAAGGAACAGTGTAATGAGTAATTATAAAGTGAACGCCCATGTACCCAGGTCAAGAAATAAAACGGGTTGGTGAGCTACAGCCCTCTGGCCTGTCTGCCACCTTGTTTTGTAAATCAAGTTTTATTGGAACAAGCCATTCCCACTTTCCCCCAACAATGGCAGAGATGAGTAGCTGCCACAGAGACAGTATGGTCCACAGAGTAAAAAATACTTACTATCTAGCGCTTTACAGAAAATGTTTCACTCCTGAAATAGAACATTACTGTTCCTTACCCCCAAGAAGCATTTCCACCACATGGCCCTTCCCAGCAACAGCTCTTTCTCTCCCTAATAGGATAACCATTCTCCTGACTTTGATGGTAAATGAGTCTTTCCTTTTCTTTTTGTTTTACATTTAATAAATAATATAGTTTAATATAGTTTCGTTATAGTCAGTTTTGAACTTCATATTTTTGAAATTTTATTATGTCTGTGTCTTCTTTCATACAACAGTATATTGTTCCAAGCCACTGTAGTTTATTTTGTGCTACTTTAAAGTTTCGTCTATGAAGTTAAATATATTTTAATAAGAAAAACAAGGTATTCTTTGCCTTTTTCACTCTCATTCTCTCTCAAGTGTACAGTGAAATATCCTACAGGCTTTATGAAATGTGCTATCACACAAGATTGAATACAGAAGCAGATAAAAGACTCTGGCTACCTTCTGTTATGCTAGACAAAGATTTGCAAAAATATAAACCAATGCCACTTTTCTATTTTTATTTAGAAAAATAGTTGTTTTCACTTAAAGTACTATTTATCTTAGCATATAACAGGTTTACTGCAATTTTCAAATGAATTAATAAATATTATACAGTTTTCTCAGTTTCAATTTCTTAAGCAATAAATACCCATAAATGGACATTTATATAGTTTCCAGGTTTTTGGCATCATGAACATCATAAGCATTTTTATATATTATTCCCAGTATGCAAGTTATCAAATTTGCCTAAGGGACACCTAGTAATGGAATTGCTGGGTCATAGGATATGCATATTTGCAATATAAATAGAAAATACCAGACTTCCCCAAAGTGATCATATCAACTTATACTTCCACTCTTCCTGAGACACTTGGGTAAGTTATATCTTTCTATCATTTTGTCTTTAAGTTTTTAAAATTATTCACAGTATTGTCTTACCTTTTAATCTTTTATAATTGTAGTTAGTATGCTCTTGATATATTTTTGCCTTTTCTCTTTATTTCTAATCTTATGAGGCAGTTTCTTTAAAAATTAAACATACATATATCCTATGCCCCAGCAATTTAATTTATATATATTTTTCCAAAAAAATTTAAAACACATGTCCACAAAATGCCTTGTACAAGAAAGTTGAAAGCACGTTTACTTATAGTAGTCCAGGCATTCATCACTAGGATATTAGATAAGGAAATTGTAGTGTGGTATATCCTTAAAATAAAAAGGAGTAAACTACTGTACTACCAGCAACATAAAGATCTCAAGAGATTTAGGCTGAATGAATAAGCCAGATGCAAAAAATTATGAACTGTATGATTCCATTTATATGAAATTCTAAAATAAGCAAAACTAATCTGTGGTGATAGAAATCAGATCAGTGGTTGCTTCTGATAGGGGTGGGTTGACTGGGAAGAGGTGTGAGTGTGTGGTTTACGTGGATATATGCATTTGACAAAACCGACTTAACTCTATACTTCAATCTGTACATTTCACTGTATGCAAATAATACCTCAAAAACATTACCTAAGACACAGAGATGTGTTGGTTGTTATTAGTCTTTAAAACCAACTTTTCAAGATGTTCCACATCACTAATCATCAGAGACATGTAAATTAAAACCACAATGAGATATCACCTCATACCAGTGAGGATGTGGAGAAAGGGAATCCTCCTACACTGCTGGTGGGAATATAAATTAGTTCAACCATTGTGAAAAGCAGTATGGAGGGTCCTCAAAAAACTCAAAATAGAAATACCATTTGACCCAGGAATTCCACTTCTAGTAATTTACTCTAAGAATGCAGGAGCTCAGTTTCAAAAAGACTTTCCAAAAAATAGAAAAGGAGGGAATACTTCCAAACTCATTCTATGAAGCCAGCATCACTCTAATACCAAAACCTGGCAAAGACCTCACCAAAAAAGAAAATTACAGACCAATATCCCTGATGAACGTAGATGCAAAAATACTCAACAAAATATTAGCAAACCGAATTCAAAAATACATCAAGAGGATCATACACCATGATCAAGTGGGATTCATCCCAGGGATGCAAGGATGGTACAACATTCGAAAATCCATCAACATCATCCACCACATCAACAAAAAGAAGAACAAAAACCACATGATCATCTCCATAGATGCTGAAAAAGCATTTGACAAAATTCAGCATCCATTCCTGATTAAAACTCTCAACAAAATGGGTATAGACGGCAAGTACCTCAACATCATAAAGGCCGTATATGACAAACCCACAGCTAACATCATACTTAACAGTGAGAAGCTGAAAGCTTTTCATCTAAGATCGGGAACAAGACAGGGATGCCCACTCTCTCCACTGTTATTCAACATAATACTGGAGGTCCTAGCCATGGCAATCAGACAAAACAAAGACATACGAGGCATCCAGATTGGTAAAGAAGAAGTCAAATTGTCACTATTTGCAGATGACATGATACTGTACATAAAATACCCTAAAGACTCCACTCCAAAACTATTAGAACTAATATCTGAATTCAGCAAAGTTGCAGGATACAAAATTAACACACAGAAATCTGTTGCTTTCCTATACACTAACGATAAACTAACAGAAAGAGAAATCAGAAAAACAATTCCATTCACAATTGCATCAAAAAGAATAAAATACCTAGGAATAAACCTAACGAAGGAAGTGAAAGACCTGTACTCTGAAAACTACCAGACACTCCTGAGAGAAATTAAAGAGGACACTAACAAATGGAAATGCATCCCATGCTCTTGGCTAGGAAGAATAAATATTGTCAAAATGGCTATACTACCTAAAGCAATCTACAGATTCAACGCAATCCCTATCAAACTACTAACAGCTTTGTTCAATGAACTGGAACAAATAATTCTAAAATTCATATGGAACCACAAAAGACCCCGAATAGCCAAAGCAATCCTGAGAAGGAGGAACAAAACAGGGGGAATTACACTCCCTGACTTGAAGCTCTACTACAAAGCCACAGTAATCAAGACAATTTGGTATTGGCACAAAAACAGACCCACAGACCAGTGGAACAGAATAGAAAATCCAAACATTAACCCAAACATATACAGTCGATTAATATTTGATAAAAGTGCCTTGGATATACAATGGGGAGATGACAGCCTCTTCAGCAGCTGGTGTTGGAAAAACTGGACAGCTACATGTAAAAGAATGAAACTGGACTACTGTCTAGCCCCATACACAAAGGTAAACTCAAGGTGGATCAAGGACCTGAATGTAAGTCATGAAACCATAAAACTCTTAGAAAAAAAATAGGCAAAAATCTCTTGGACATAAACATGAGCGACTTCTTCATGAACATATCTCCCCAGGCAACGGAAACAAAAGCAAAAATGAACAAGTGGGACTATATCAAGCTGAAAAACTTCCGTACAGCAAAAGACACCATCAGTAGAACAAAAAGAGATCCTACAGTATGGGAGAATAGATTCATAAATGACGTATCTGATAAGGGGTTGACATCCAAAATATATAAAGAACTCACGCACCTTAACAAACAAAAAGCAAATAATCCAATTAAGAAATGGGCAGAGGACATGAATAGACACTTCTCTAAAGAAGAAATTCAGATGGCCAACAGGCACATGAAAAGATGCTCCACATCACTAATCATCAGAGAAATGCAGATTAAAACCACAGTGAGATACCACCTCACACCAGTGAGAATGGCCAACATCTAAAACACAAACAACAAGAAATGTTGGTGAGGATGTAGAGAAAAGGGGACCCTCCTACACTGCTGGTGGGAATGCAAATTAGTTCAACCATTGCGGAAAGCAGTATGGAGGTTCCTCAAAAAACTCAAAATAGAAATACCATTTGACCCAGGAATTCCACTCCTAGGAATGTACCCTAAGACTTCAGCAGCCCCGTTTGAAAAAGACCTATGCACCCCTGTTTTTCGCAGCACTATTTATAATAGCCAAGAAATGGAAGCAACCTAAGTGTCCATCAGTAGATGAATGGATAAAGAAGATGTGGTATACAAGCACAATGTAATATTATTCAGCCATAAGAAGAAAACAAATCCTACCATTTGCAGCAACATGGATGGAGCTAGAGGGTATTATGCTCAGTGAAATAAGCCAAGCCGAAAAAGACAAGTATCAAATGATTTCACTCATCTGTGGAGTATAAGAACAAAGAAAAAAACTGAAGGAACAAACAGCAACAGACTCACAGAACCCAGGAACGGACTAATAGTTACCAAAGGGAAAGGGACTGAGGAAGATAGGTGGGAAGGGAGGGATAAGGGGGAAAAAGGGGCATTACGATTAGCAGATGTAATGTTGGGGGGGCATGGGGAGGGTTGTACAACTCAGAGAAGACAAGTAGTGATTCTATAGCATCTCACTATGCTGATGGACAGTGACTGTAATGGGGTTGGTGGGGTGGACCTGATGAAGGGGGTAGTTCAATAACCATAATATTGCACATGTAATTGTACAATAATACCAAAATAAATTATTTAAAAAAAATCATGAATGTTCTAAAAAAAATAGAAGAAGACTTATGCACCCCTATGTTTATTTCAGCACTATTAACAGTAGCCAAGAAATGGAAGCTACCTAAGTGTCCATCAGTAGATGAATGGATAAAGAAGATGTGGTGCATATACACAATGGAATATTATTCAGCCATAAGAAGAAAACAAATCCTACCATTGACAACAACATGGATGGAGCTAGAGGGTATTATGCTCAGTGAAATAAGCCAGGTGGAGAAAGACAAGTACCAAATGATTTCACTCATCTGTGGAGTATATGAACAAAGAAAAAACTGAAGGAAGAAAAGAGCAGCAGACTCACAGAACCCAAGAATGGACTAACAGTTACCAGAGGGAATGGGACTGGGGAGGGTGGTTGGGAAGGGAGTGGAGGGATAAGGGGGAGAAAAGGGCATTATGATTAGCACACATAATGTAAGGGGAGAGCATGGGGAAGGCAGTACAACACAGAGAAGAAAAGTAGTGATTCTGAAGCATCTTACTACGCTGACGGACAGTGACTGTAATCGGGTATATGGTGGGGACTTGATAATGGGGGGAGTCTATTAACCATAATGTTGCTCATGTAATTGTTCATTAATGATACCAAAATAAAATCTTTTCACATCATAATGCTATTTTGTCTTTGTTTATTATCTCATTACACCATGTCCTTGCCTTTATTAGTTTCACCCTTCTACTCTTTGTGTTCATTCTCTTGTTCTTTTCTGGTTTCTTAAATTAGATGCCCGACTCATTAATTTTCATCCCTTCTTATTTTCTAATTTTAAGTATTTAAGGATAAATTTCTCATTTTCATTATATTCCACATTTTTAAGTTGTGAAATGCATCACATATTAAAAGCAGTAAATATAATGTACTTTTTAAAAATAATAGTAATAATAGTAAAACGAACAGCCATGAATCCACCATCAAGGATAAGAGGAACATTGCTAGAACCTTGGAAGACCGCTGGGCAATCCCAAGCACATCCCGCTTTCTGTCCCCTACCATCTTGTCATTTTTTTGTTTTTTCTTCATATCTTCACCAGTATTTCTATTCATAAATGATATAAAGTTCATTCTTGAAAAACTGGAGAATAAGCACAGATCTAGCTTTATAGGGAGAGAGAGATATTGTTATTAGATAAAGTGGTTGGTCCAAGAGAAACTAAGGTGGAAACTTCTAGGTCATAGTATGATTGTCTGAACGTTTATGAGTGCCCCTTCTGGTAAAGTCAGTGTGCAAGGTCACCAACAAGCTCTGAGAAATGCAGAGGACTCTTGCAGCATCTGGAAGGGCTAGTAGAGATCAGACTGGGCATCTGGCAGAACTGCTGTCAGAGAGGGCAGACTGCCCTGTGATTCTGCCACTGAGCTCACCACAGCTCCATCCAGCTCACAGGAACGGTCAAAGCAAGACCCTTCTGACAGTTGGTTTACCTGCTCATATTCACCTTTTCTTCTTACATCTTAGATGGCCTTTCTGGGATCACTGTCCTTCTACCTGAAGAACATTCTTTAGGTGAAAGTCTGTTGCTGATAAACTTTTTCCATTTTTGTTTAGCTGAAATATCATTTCATTCTCATTCTTGAAAGATGGATATGCCAAGAAAACCATCCTAGGTTGACAGGTATTTTCAGTCATCAGTTTGATTCTGTTTATTCCCCTGTCTTCTGACTTTCAGTGTTGCTGATTTAAAAGGGAAAAAACACTAATTATTCCTTATGGGAAACTATTTTTGCTTTAAGATTTCCTTTGGTATTCCTCAGTTTATATGTCTAAGTATAAATTTATTTTTATGTATCCTTAGGATACCTTCTTCCTGGATCTGTGGATTCATGTCTTCATCGGTTCTAGAAAACTCTCAGACATTATTTCTTTATAGATACCATCTCTATTACATTCTCTCTATTCACTCCTTCATGACTTCAGTTGGATGTATGTTAAACCTTCTCATTCTGTTTTCCACAAGCTAACTTCTTTTTCATGTTACCCTTGCCTTGTCTCTCTCTGTCATGTTTCTAGGGGATTTGGGTATGTCTGTCTTCTGGGAAACTAATTTTCTCTTCCATTGTCTAAGCTGCTACTCCATCTCCCTGAATGTTTTATTTCAGCAGTTGTCTTTATTTCCATTTGTTTCCTTTCAAATCTGCTAGTTATTTTGGATTGTCTCCTGTTACTTCTTCATCTTTGCGATTCCATTCTTTATCCCTTTAAACATTTTGTAATAGCTATTGTAAATGTGATAATTCCCTTATCTGAAGTCCTGAAAGACCTAAGTTTGGTATTTGTGGTTCCTGCGGACTCTCACAGAGACCTACACCCTTGTGTGACTGACAGCCTTTGGTTATCATACTTGCTTGGGGTTATTTTTTGGATATCATGCAAGCCCAAATTTGGGGGAAATTTCCTCCAAGAGTTGTTTGCATATGCTTTTGCCAGAAGCTGCATGGTCCTAATAATCTGGTACCATTTTATCCCCTGTGAGCATCCTGGATTAATGCAGGAATCTCCAATTCATTTTCCCTACTTTTTGCTATAGGACATCAGGGCAACATCTCCTTTCCTACATATACTCTGTTGTAACACTTAACCTCATCACTACTCAAAGCTCTAGTTTCAGTTCTGGTCTGTCTTTTTTCAAGAAAGGAATAGTCTCTAAGATGTCCCTTATATTATATAAAGTCAACATCTTGTAAAATTTATTTTTATCCAGGATTTAAGTTGTTTCCTACCAGGAAATTACTGTCATTTTGCCAGAAACAAAATTCACATCCATTCTTTGAAGTTGTCATTGCTATATGTGTACTCTTTTGACCATGTGCCAAGTTCTCTGCATAGTTAGATGGGAATTTGATATGCCCTGTCTTTAAGGAAAGAAATAGTGCATTTCAATATTAATATGACAAGTAGCAAGATAGAGATACCCAAAGTTTTCTTTTTCCCCCACATTACTTTGATGGGGAGCAAAAGAGAAAATGATACTTCAAAGTTAAATGGGTAAGGGTAATTGTATTTGAATAAGGCCCTGGACACCAACATAAATAGTGGTATCCAGTGATAACGGTAACATTTCTAATGTGCTGTTGTTTACACCTGATAATTCAAACCCAAGCAGTCTGGTTCCAGAGCCTGTGCACATAATCATTATGCAGTGGCACCTTCCCTGAGCCAATATGAATTCATTAGAAAAATTAACATGCTGTTTTTTGTGAAAAGAAACCAGAGAAGATTAATCTCCTTTAAATTATATATATGTAAAATATATATAAGTGACATATATAAAATAATATGTAATATACATACATATATATATATTAAAATGAATGGCACAATGAAGTTCAATTAGAAGTAGAAATAACTGACAATCATGAGGTCACCTATTTGACCTATCTTACCTTTGTTCCAGGATGGGGAAATGGTGCTGCTTGATGGAGGTTGTGAGTCTTCTTGCTATGTGAGTGACATCACCCGCACCTGGCCTGTCAATGGCAGGTAAGGCTTCTACAGATCACACTGCTTCTTAGGAGTATGAATTAGAAAATGGTTATATCTGGAATAAATGACTAAAGAAATACACAGGTCCCTTCTAGTTCAGGTTAACTGCCTTTGCAAAGTCTCCTGATTATTTTCTAAGAATGTTTTATTCATCATGTCACAGGATTAGGCACCTAGAAATACCTAGGTATCACACATACATACACATTAAAAAAAATTTTTTTTGAAGTTTTTATTTTCAGATTACAAAAATAATATTTAGGTAATGGTAGAATCATGTGGTAAGATTAACCCTCCATAGATAATAAGTAGACAGTACGGACAAAAACAAGTATTTGAAGGCACCAAAGAGCTTCCAAACACTGGCAGAAACTGAATTAAGTCTGTCCTTGTGAGAACTGTAATGGGTAGGATCTAAATGATTAGGGCTTTTTGCCTGAAGGCACTCCCCAGTCCACACAGTTTCAGCGGCAGAAAGGCACAGCCTTATTGGCTTAGGGTGTCAGAGGACAGTGTTAGATGCAGAGTTAAGTCTTGGAAGAGAGGTTGCCACAAAGGGTGAGCTCCAAAATGTCTATATAAAATATTCCAAAATTATTGGCTGATCACTAAATTATATATTGGGGTGGAGGGAGATTCAAGAAGGCAGCATCAGAGGTGACACAGAGAACTCCTCACAAAACCACAAATAGTACAAAAATATAGTTAATACAACTAACCCTAAAACAGCAACAAGAAAGAAGGCTGAACCAGACTGCATACAGACCTCATGAACAGAGCAGACCTCACAAAACAGGGTAACGTAGGAAAACGTTAATCCAGCGGGACCCAGGCCCTTCCCCCACCCCAGCTCACCGGTGGGAGGAAGAGAAATGGAGCGAGGAGGGGGTGGAACCCTGCAACTACTGAGCGCCTAGCCCTGGAGATCTGCTTTATGAGCATAAGCCTATATTGTGTGCTGCTCTGGACATTGGGGAGCTCCGACAGGCAGAGTGCTTGGGAGACTGACATTCTGGCCATTTCTGGAGAGGATGATCCACAGCCAGCCATTCTGTCAGAGGAGGGGCGGACGGTCTGAGAGGCTTCCTAGCAGTGAGAGGGCTGCTGAAGGGCTGGGGTTTGCACGGAGCTTGCTGCATGGGAGAAGGGACAAGGTTGTCTGGGCACACTCTGCCCAGCTGGTTGGGAACTTTGAGGAGCTTCAGGTGCTCCATCCCCCTGGCTGCCTACTCAGCTCAGAGGCCCCACACTGTGACACGCAGCCTACTGCACCTTCCTCATAGCCTGCCAGCACCGGTTCGCAAACTGGCAGTCACTGCACTGACGTCAGGCCAGCCAGAGGGAGGCCCCACCTACAACAGCTAGAGACATAAAGCACAGAGGCCTACATGTGTGTGCTTGGCCCACTGGCTCTGACACTGGAGACAGGCACCGGAGACGGGATTCAGGAAACAGATCTTTCCTCCCCCCAGGCACAAGCTCCACTCCCCTACGATCCCCAACCTCACTCTAGGGGCTGAGCAGCTCCAGAGACTGGAGCTTCTCCGCACTAGTGGGCACCACACAGAAATATGAAACGTCAAAAGAACACGGTTCAGACCAAAATCTCACAAACTTCAGAAAAAGGGCCAAATGAAACTGAACTCACCAATCTTCCTGAAAGAGAGTTCAAAATAAAAATTATAAACATGCTTATGGAGGTACAGAAAAATATTCAAGAACTCAGGAATGAATTTAAGTCAGAGATTCAATTATTAAGAAATTCCATATCTGAAATGAAACATACAATGAAACATAAAAGCAGATTAGATGTAGTAGAAGAGATGGTAAATGGAATAGAAATTAGAGAAGAGGAATACAAAGAAGTTGAGGCACAGAGAGAAAAAAGAATCTCTAAGAATGAAAGAATATTGAGAGAACTGTGTGACCAATCCAAACGGAACAATATTCACATAATAGGGGTACCACAAGAAGAGAGGGAAAAATGGATAGAAACTGTCATTGAGGAGGTAATTGCTGAAAACTTCCCCAATCTGGGCAAAGAGATAGTCTCAAGCCATGGAGGTGCACACAGATCTCCCAAAACAAGGGACCCAAGGAAGACAACATCGAGACATATAATAATTAAAATGGCAAAGATCAAGGATAAAGACAGACTTTTAAAAGCAGCTAGAGAAAGAAAAAGATCACATACAAAGGAAAATGCATCAGGCTATCATCAGACTTCTCAACAGAAACCGTACAGACCAGAAGGGAGTGGCATGATATATTTAATGCAATGAAGCAGAAGGGCCTTAAACCAAGAATACTCAACCTGGCAAGGTTATCATTTAAATTTGAAGGAGGGATTAAACAATTTTCAGATAAGCAAAAGCTGAGAGAATTTACCTCCCACAAACCACCTCTACAGTGCATTTTGGAGGGACTCCTATAGATGGAAGTATTCCTAAGGCTAAATGGATGTCACCCAAGGGATAGACAAAAAGTACAGAATATGATTCATAACATACAAAGAATGGACGAGGGAGAAAAAGGAGGAAAAAAAAAAGCTTTAGGTTGTGTTTGTAATAGCATACGAAGTGAGTTAAATTAGACTGTTAGATAGTAAGGGAATTACCCTTGAACCTTTGGTAACCATGAATCTAAAGCCTGCAATGGCAATAAGTACATACCTATTGATAATCACCCTAAATGTAAATGGTCTGAATGCACCAATCAAAAGACATAGAGTTACTGAATGGATATAAAAACAAGACCCATCTACATGCTGCCTACAAGAGACTCACTTGAAACCCAAAGACATACACAGACTGAAAGTAAAGGGATGGAAAAAGATATTTCATGCAACTAACAGGGAGAAAAAAGCAGGAGTTGCAGTACTTGTATCAGACAAAATAGACTTCAAAACAAAGTCACAAGAGACAAAGAAGGACATTACATAATGATAAAAGGATCCGTCTAACAAGAGGATATAACTATTGTATATATCTATGCACCCAACACAGGATCACCTACATATGTGAAACAAATACTAACAGAATTAAAAGGGGAAATAGAATGCAATGCATTCATTCTAGGAGACTTCAACACACCACTCACTCCAAAGGACAGATCAACCAGACAGAAAATAAATAAAGAGAAGCACTGAACAACACATTAGAACAGATGGACCTAATGGACATCTACAGAACACTCCATCCAAAAGCAACAGGATACACATTCTACTCAAATGCACACCGAACATTTTCAAGAATAGACCATATCCTAGGCCACAAAAAGAACCTCAGTAAATTCAAAAATGAAATTGTACCAACCAGCTTCTCAGATCACAAAGGTATGAAACTGGAAATAAATTAAACAAAGAAAACGAAAAAGCCCACAAACACATGGAGGCTTCATAACATGCTCCTAAATAATCAATGGATCAATGACCAAATAAAAACAGAGATCAGGCAATATATGGAGACAAATGACAACAATAATTCAACACCACAAAATCTGTGGAACGTAGCGAAGGCCGTGCTAAGAGGGAAATAATACTGCATTAGAGGCCTACCTCAGGAAAGACGAACAATCCCAAATGAACAGTCTAAACTCACAATTAATGAAACTAGAAAAGGGAGAACAAATGAGGCCCAAAGTCAGTAGAAGGAGGGACATAATAAAGATTAAAGCAGAAATAAATAAAATTGAGAAGAATAAATCAATAGAAAGAATCAATGAAAGCAGGAGCTGGTTCTTTGAGAAAATAAACAAAATAGATAAACCCCTAGCCAGACTTATCAAGAAAAAAAGAGAGTCTACACACATATAAAGAATCAGAAATGAAAAAGGAAAAATCACTACGGTCACCACCAAAATACAAAGAATTATGAGAGAATACTATGAAAAATTATATGCTAACAAACTAGATAACCTGGAAGAAATGGACAACTTTCTAGAAAAATACAACCTTCCACAGCTGACCCAGGAAGAAAGAGAAAATATGAATAGACCAATTACCAGCAAAGAAATTGAATTGGTAATCAAAAAACTACCTAAGAACAGAACTCCTGGACCAGATGGTTTCACTGCTGAAGTTTATCAAACATTTAGTGAAGACCTAATACCCATCCTCCTTAAAGTTTTCCAAAGAGTAGAAGAGGAGGGAATACTCCCAAACTCATTATACAAGACCAACATCACTCTAATACCAAAACCACACAAAGACACCACAAAAAAATAAAATTACAGAACAATATCCCTGATGAACGTAGATGCAAAAATACTCTACAAAATGTTAGCAAACCGAATTCAAACATACATCAAGAGGATCATACACCATGATCAAGTGGGATTCATCCCAGGGATGCAAGGATGGTACAACATTCAAAAATCCATCAACATCAACCACCACATCAACAAAAAGAAGAACAAAAACCACATGATCATCTCCATAGATGCTGAAAAAGCATTCGATAAAATCCAACATCCATTCATGATAAAACTCTCAACAATATAGAGGGCAAGTACCTCAACATAATAAAGGCCATATATGACAAACCCACAGCCAACATTATACTTAACAGGGAGAAGCTGAAAGCTTTTCCTTTAAGATCAGGAACAAGACAAGGATGCCCACTCTCCCCTCTTTTTTTCAACATAGTTCTGGAGGTCCTAGCCACAGCAATCAGACAACACAAAGAAATAAAATGCATCCAGATTGGTAAGAAAGAAGTCAAACTGTCCCTGTTTGCAGATGACATGATATTGTACATAAAAAAACCCTAAAGCATCCACTCCAAAACTACTAGATCTAATATCTGAATTCAGTAAAGTTGCAGGATACAAAATTAATATACAGAAATCTGTTGCATTCCTATACACTAATGGTGAACAAGCAGAAAGAGAAATCAGGAAAACAATTCCATTCACAATCGTATCAAAAAGAATAAAATACCTAACCAAGGAAGTGAAAGACCTATACCCTGAAAATTACAAGACACTCTTAAGAGAAATTGAAGAGGACAGTAATAAATGGAAATTCATCCAGTGCTCTTGGCTAGGAAGAATTAATATTGTCAAAATGGCCATCCTGCCTAAAGCAATTTACAGATTCAATGCAAACCCTATCAAAATACCTTCAGCATTCTTCAATGAACTAGAGCAAATAGTTCTAAAATTCATATGGAATGACAAAAGACCCCAAATAGCCAAAACTATACTGAGAAGGAAGAGTATAGCAGAGGGAATTACGCTCCCTGACTTTAAGCTCTACTACAAAGCCACAGTAATCAAGACAATTAGGTACTGGCACAAGAACAGACCCATAGACCAGTGGAACAGAATAGAGGGCCCAGATATAAACCGAAGCATGTATGGTCAATTAATATACCATAAAGGAGCCATGGATATACAATGGGGAGATGACAGCCTCTTCAACAGCTGGTGTTGGCAAAACTGGACAGCTACATGTAAGAGAATGAAACTGGATTACTGTCTAACCCCATACACAAAAGTAAACTCATAATGGATCAAAGACCTGAATGTAAGTCATGAAACCATATAACGCTTAGAAAAAAATATAGGCAAAATTCTCTTGGACATAAACATGAGCAACTTCTTCATGAACATATCTTCCCGGGCAAGGAAAACAAAAGCAAAAATGAACGAATGGAACTATATATATTTTTTTCTGGTATCATTAATCTACAATTACATGTGCAATATTATGGTTATTAAACTACTCACTTCATCAGATCCCCCCACCAACCCCATTACAGTCACTGTCCATAAGTGTAGTGAGATGCTATAGAATCACTGCTTGTCTTCTCTGAGTTGTACAGTCCTCCCTTCACTCCCCTAACATTACGTGTGCTTATCGTAATGCCCCTTTTTCCCCCTTGTCCCTCCCTTCACGAATGGGACTATATTAAACTAAAAAGCTTCTGTACAGCAAAGAATACCATCAGTACAAAAAGACATCCTACAGTATGGGAGTATATATTCATAAATGACATATCCGATAAGGGGTTGACATCCACATTATATAAAGAGCTCACACACCGCACACAGCCACAAGGCCTAGATGAGTATTTGTTTGGAAGGAAGGAACGATGATGGGGGAGGCTAACTGACAGACCTGAGAACAGAAAAACTCCCCAACAACCAGCAGCCATTCACTGGAGAGAATGATGAGCCAGTTTGAGAAAAGAAGCTGATATGGGGAGGATTTGCCACTCCAATGGCCCAAGAAAGTTTGAAGGTCCTGGGCCCTCTTGTAGGACAGGGGCTCACACTGAGGAGAAACCACTGAAAGTAGAATCAAAATTGAGCATGCTAGGACAAGAGACAGGATGGAATGGGATGATCCAAGTGGAATTGCAAGGACCTAAACCAGGGACGATCAGAAAGTAAGCTGACACATTTTTTTTTACCACTACACCAAAGCAACAAAAGAGTGAATGAGCTCTGTGAAGTTAAAAAAATCTTTCCTAAATCCTGCCTCATTCTGAAAGTTCAGGAAGAGTGATTTTGTCTAGGTTAAATCTCATACAAAGCATTAAAAGCAAAAAAGAGAAAGAGGAGCAGAATAACATCCCACAGATAAGAAAGCGCATCAGAAAGACATGGCTATAAAATACATCAAAAACAGTGGCCTGCTGTTTTAAAACAACCTAGAAGTTTTTAAGCAATCATTCAAGATATGAAAGAACATAAATCAAAATATAAGAAATGAAGCAATAATACTCAGGAAAGAATTGGAAATAAAATAAAAATCACTTCAGAAATAAAGGCTACACTGGAAGGTACCCAATAGCAATGAAGCACAATAAAGCCTTAATAAGAAATAGAAGATGAAAGGGAAAAGAAGTATTAAAAGTCAAAACAAAATAAAAAGTTTACAGGGCAACTGGCAAATATTAAAGATAGGCAGAGAAGTTACAACATACGCATAAAGGAAGCCCTGAAGAAGAAAACCAAAGCAAGGGAACAGAACAAATAATAAGTTATAATTCAATAAAATTTTCCTGAAATAAAAAAATATATATATCTGAAACTACCTTTGAAAAAACATTGTCTGAGAATATCAACCCAGGAAAGGCAACACTAAGACATTCTAGTAAAATTCTGAACCTGTAAGAAAAAGGAAAATTCCTTTGTCAATCTAAGGAAAAAGAACAGAATTTATAGAGGAAGGAAATTGCATTATCATCAGACTTTAAAGGCAGTGCTGTATACAAGAAGAAAATGGAGTAACATATTGAAGATGCCCAGAGAACAAGTTTGAGCCAAATATTATATCTGCCCCCAAAGCAACTTTATCTATAAAGGGCACAAATTATTAGGTAGGAACTCAAGGACTGTTTCTCCCATGATGGATCTACTAGAGCTGTGTGATCCAGTGTGGAGCCACTAGTCTTACGGGGCTGTTTACAATTAAATTAATCGAGATTGAATCAAATGTAGACTAGTTTGTCGGTGGAACTAGCTACATTTCAAGTGCTCAGTAGTCACACATGGCTAGTGGGTTCCCAGGATCACACATCACCACAGAAAGGTTTAAAACATTTTTTTAGGATGGATTCTCAGAGCAGAATTACAAGCTGAAACTTTATGAACCTTTGATTTAAGGCCTGGGACTTTACATTCCCATCAACAGTGTATGAATACCACCGCAACTTAATTCTTTCTCATTTTACCCCATGATTGCTAAAGAAATTACTACTCTAACGACACCTAGTAGCTAGTAAGTTACTAGTAACCAAAGTAACCACTAGTTTATCCTTGACATCTGTTTCGCCTGTGAAAAGGGGATCCCTAGGCTTTGTGGGTTTTTTCTTTTTCTGTTTTTCTGTTTTTTGGTGTTCTTGTTTTTTAATGGTAAAAAAAGGGAAAGGATCAAGGATTAACTGGTCTGGCCCTCGGACTGCAATCATGGTTTGGTGCATCTTCTAGCCTTACCTTATGTGTGTTCTGCTGACCATTTGAAGGAGCCCTGGCCTGAAGGATTATTGTTCTTCCTGTTGAGCATTCTCGGGCATGGTTAGGGTCCTGCCAGTAATGCTATATAGGTACTGACTGAATACCAACAATGCCCCATCATCATTGCCTTGCAATTTTTCTAATCAAACTTAGAAGCAAACTTCCTACAATATCAGATTATTCCAAAATCAGATTTTTTGGTTTTCCTGTCCCCAGGTTCACAGCTCCTCAGGCAGAACTCTATGAAGCTGTTCTAGAGATCCAGAGAGAGTGTCTGACCCTCTGCTCCCCTGGGACAAGCTTAGAGACCATCTACAGCATGATGCTGACACTGATAGGGCAGAAGCTTAAAGAGTTGGGGATCATGAAGAACATCAAGGAAAATAATGCTTTCAAGGTACTCCACTTCTTTTTTTTTGCCATTTTTTTAATTAAGGTATTATTGATATACACTCTTATGAAGGTTTCACATGAAAAAAAAATGTGGTTATTACATTTATCCATATTATCAAGTCCCCACTCATATTCCAATTCAGTCACTATCCATCAGTGTAGTAAGATGACACAGATTCACTCTTTGCCTTCTCTGTGCTACACTGTTTTCTCGGTGGTTCCGCACACCATGTGTACTAAACATAATACCCCACAATCCCCTTCTCCCTCCCTCCCCACCCACCCTCCCACACCCCTCCCCTTTGGTAACCACTAGTTCCTTCTTGGAGTCTCTGAGTCTGCTACTATTTTGTTCCTTCAGTTTTGCTTCATTGTTATACTCCACAAATGAGGGAAATCATTTGGCACTTGTCTTTTTCTGCCTGGCTTATTTCACTGAGCATAATATCCTCCAGCTCCATCCATGTTGTTGCAAATGGCAGGATTTGTTTCCTTCTTATGGCTGAATAGTATTCCATTGTGTATATGTACCACATCTTCTTTATCCATTCATCTACTGAGGGACACTTAGGTTGCTTCCATATCTTGGCTATTGTAGAAAGTGCTGCAATAAACATAGGGCTGCATATTGTCTTTTTGAATCTGAGAAGTTGTATTCTTTGGGTATAAATTCCAAGGAGTGGGATTCCTGGGTCAAATGGTATTTGTATTTTTAGTTTTTTGAGAAACCTCCATACTGCTTTCCACAATGGTTGAACTAGCTTACATTCCCACCAGCAGTGTAGGAGGGTTCCCCTTTCTCCGCATTCTCGCCAGCATTTGTTCTTAGTCTTTTGGATGCTGGCCATCCTTACTGATGTGAGGTGATATCTCATTGTGGTTTTAATTTGCATTTCTCTGATGATTAGTGATGTGGAGCATCTTTTCATGTGTCTGTTGGCCATCTGAATTTCTTCTTTGGAGAACTGTCTCATATCCTCTGCCCATTTTTTAATCGGGTTATTTGCTTTTTGGGTGTAGAGGCGTGTAAGTTCTTTATATATTTTGGATGTTAACCCTTGTCAGATATGTCATTTACAAATATATTCTCCCATACTGTTGGATGCATTTTTGTTCTGTTGATGGTGGTACTCCACTTCTTTTGACCCCAGTTCTCAACTTGGTTTTTAGTTTATATAAAGCTAATTAGATTTAGAAATGGTCTTTGTGATTCTTCATCTGTCAGAGGGACTTAAATTTTAGATTAAAACAAAGGGAGTCAGTACTTATATTGGCCAGAAGATGGCAGCACCTTCTGGCTCATTGCATACTGTATGGCTAGCTCAATTGGCAGGAAACAGTCTGGTGCAGACAGGGTGGAAAAGGACACAAAAAGGAGGAGAGGTTAATTCTTAATTCCTTTGTGGTGATTTTGAAAAGTTAGAGGTTGATGTCGAGGGGGAGAGTGTTGCATCAGTGACATTTTTGAGACCCAACAGTATCCTCAAGGGCCACTTTAGAGAATTTCATCTGCAGCTGAAATATAATGGTGTTCAGTAAAAATGTAAAACCTTGGCATTCAATTAAGATGCTGAGTGGTCAGGCCATTAAGGCATCTCCCATCTCCACAAGTTTAGGTTGCCAGGGGTTCTTTTCTCTATAGGAAAAAAGCTATAAATTTCTCATGCTGAGGCCATCAGATCTTTAACTAATGGACAGAAATATCCAAGATGGTAAATGCCTAAAAATTACAGTGTTATTTGATGTTTCAGGCCTACTGCACAAGTTGCTATAAGATACTTGGGGTCTCTAGAGTAGGCTTCCTGAGAGGGGTGTGTGACACTGAAAAGTGAACTATTCTAAATTAGTTATCCTCCGTCCCCCAAGAAAAGAGATGTTCATTTGCCATAGGCATTACTAGGGGTACCCAAGTCAGCATGTGTGAAGTATATTAAATTAGTGGGAATGGAAATGTGGATTGATTAGAATGCCGTTGGCAGATTTGCATACAAAAGGTGGTAGTTGATCAGGTTTCTTAAGCATTAGCCCAGAACCATGGGAGAAGTATTAACACACATCTCACTGATTTATACATGCCCAGCTTTCCCCTTAAGGGGTCAATGCCCTAATAACACTGGTAATTATCTTTTCCAGGCTGCTCGAAAATACTGCCCTCATCATGTTGGCCATTACCTTGGAATGGATGTCCATGACACTCCAGACATGCCCCGTTCCCTCCCTTTACAGCCCAGCATGGTAATCACAGTGGAGCCAGGTAAGGGGGCTAGCAGCCTCTCACCCCTTGGGACACATAATAGTAGTATCAGATTGAAAGGTAAACATCATTTATTGTTACCTGTTCCAACATAATTAAATTGTGGGAAAATGGATCTCTCCAGTAGAAGGGAACTTTTAGATTTTTCTTGAGCTTTCTTATTTAACATAACACAATTTGTTTAATTTGACTTCTCCAATAAACAACAGATGGGAAATACTTTTAAAGTAGATATAAGAAATAGATCTTTGTTCTTAACCCTGCCTTTGCCAGGGCCAGTTTGTACTAGTCTCCTGTGTAGTAGTGGTGGACTGGGCTCACACTTCTGAAGCCCCCAGTGCTTTCCTGCGGAAAGACACTCCATCTAATGGTTCCCTAGCTTGAGTGCTACCAGGCATTGGGCAGAATTCAGCAAGAAGTGGTGGCCACGGCAGAGTGTGAAGACTGATGTTATAGGAGTTACTTTTAAACACTAATGCTGTTTTTGTCTTGAAAAATGGATCTCAAGCCTAGATTTCAAGTGTTTTCATCTCTAAATTCTCAAATTATAGGTGGGATGTATCTTTCCTACCACCTTTGAACCCAGTCATCTGTTGCTCTCTGGCCTTATGGACCATTCAGTCCAGTCTGGTTGGTACCTGGGTGCTTCCTTAGACCTTTACTGTGTTTGCCTTGGCCTTTTTATCACAGGGCAGCATCGTGAGTGTAGTGGAGGAAGTCTACAGTTTCTTTAATATGAAAAGACCTGTTGACTGTCTGACTTCATGATTAGAGAGGGCCCCTTGGGCTCCTAGAACTTCACACCATGTTCATTGAAGTCTTCCTATTTCGCTCATGTACATCGGTTACATTTATGGCTTATTTGAGAGAGCCTATTTGAGTGTTTGTACAGCTTCTGGTTCAGGCTAGTAATCTCTAAATAGGTGTGTGTTTTTAATGCATTTTAAAATAACCTTATATCTTTATTTTAGCAAAGTTATCTTTTTCCAGGGGAACTGTTAGGCAGACAAAGAATGCATTTATATAATCTACTGGTTCCCAGCATATATTGACATACTCATAAATTTGATGGCCTGCTTGAGCTACTAGAATATGACAGTCATGATCGACATTATCACAGTTGTATGGAGCCTGTAGTCTAGTGTACAAAATAACTATAATGATTCTAGTAATGATAGTCAACATTTATTGACCATTATGTGCCAGACACTTTTATATGTATTATCTTATTTCAAAACACCTCCACAAGTCTAGGTAGGTTCTGTTAAGATCCCAGTTTACAGATGAAGTGTCACATAGGCTAATGTACCTTCTCTAAATCATCCAGTTACTGCCATTTATGAATAGCACATTCTTTTTCCCACTCTTAGGCATTTACGTTCCGGAGGATGACAGAGATGCCCCAGAGAAGTTCCGTGGCCTTGGTGTACGAATTGAGGATGATGTAGTGGTGACTCAGGACTCGCCTCTGATCCTTTCTGCAGATTGTCCCAAAGAGATGAATGACATTGAACAGATATGCAGCAGAGCCTCTTGAGCCTCTCCACAGCCCCCATGCATCTCAGGTTCAAGAGGGGTGTCTGCTGGCATCTGTGCACTCGTGCTTTCTGAGTGTCTCCAGGTGAACATTTACACACATGTCTGGGAGGGTGGCAGCTGTATGAGTGTATATAATTGTGGGTGTGGTCTTCTTTTAAGTAGCTAGAAACCTGGAAAACTGAATTGTTGAACTGTATATTACTTTAAACTTTAGTTACATTAATTCTATGGAATTAATGACTCTGACAAGTTTAATTTTTAAAGGTAAAGAAAGATCTTGGTTGCATATGTCCATGCATTCCAGTTAACACATTTAAACATACAGAAAATTCTCTCCTTCTCTCCATGTCCTTCCCTTTCTGCACTTTTGATGAGATTACCTAATACCATAAGATGTCTGTGTAATACTTTTATTTTGAGCTAACTGCCAAGGTCCCTGCTTACACTAAAAGCCGTTCATCAGTCACTGGGGGTGGCCAGTATGGATCCTCCATAATTCTTACCTGCCTCTTCCTGATCCTGTGTATCTACTGGAGCCATATGAGACCTCATGAGCACTGGCGTCCTGCGGCCCCACCATTCAGCCACAGTGCAGATTCCAGCAACACTAGCTATTAAAAAAGTTTTGATTCTTTCTTGCTCTTTGGTTGCCTACAGTCTGGAAAGTGTTTAGAATTTTGATAAGGAAAGAAATGGAAGAGAAAGAAAAGTATATGTATGTCTGCCACAGATCCAGACCTCCATCCATCTGTTCTCAATCTGAAGATGATTCCTTTCCCAGACAGCCATGCTTCCTTTATAGATTCTTAATGCACTGACCCTCAGCACACCCTTGAAGCTGCTGTCCTGGCCTTACCTGTTAACCTCAGAGGAATGGCTCCCATGTTTCAGAGAAGATACCCTGTTATCATTCTGTGATTTTCTCTAGTGCCTAAAAAAAAAAAAAAAAAAAGTCAATATGGAACCCAGCAAGTACCTGTAAACATGCTATGATCCTTTTTGTCAGATGTTAGCATTGAAAGGGCAACCTTAAAGAGCTGTATTTCCCCAGTCATGCAGGAGCTCAGTTTGCAGAGTGAGCAGGGCCCAGTTACTGCAGGTGGTTTGTTCAGGAGTTTCCCTCATAGTGAGGAGCTTAAGAACTAGGGTTTTCACCTCCTTTCAACCTGGATGTGAGCCCAAGATGTATAAAGATGCTGATCACCAGAACATAAATTCAGGGGTTTTAAGGATGATATTTGTATTAGGGAAACAGCAGTGGTAGAGGTTTGCCCATCTTATCTGGAAAACCCAAGGCACAGAGCCAAAAGCAGACAGGCGGCAACTTCATCAGGGGACAGAGATAATGTTGCAAACCGGAGTGACACAGATCATGTCCTGACAGTGCTCACCCACTGATGCCTGGCTTGCTAAGCAGCTGTGGGAACGGATGGCTGCACAGCTGGAGGCGTCATTCCCAAGCCTGCCCTCCCCACCTCCCTCCAACTCCTCAGTCCTGTGTTCCTTTCTAAACGAAAGGGACTGAAAATAAATCCACAAGTCTGGCTGCTCATTCCCTAGGCTTCTGTGGCCCCAACAACCCTTTCCTTGGATTGGGATTCTCCATTTACAATCCTGGAAAAGGAAATTTCCCTTTCTTCCTATAAATCATTTTCTGTGGTCCTCAACTTTCTAGCTAAAAGCCTGGGTAGCAACATACTGACTGGGACCTGAAACAGACTTCTGGTTAGATTCCAGTCAAGTTTGGCAGATACTGTGAGTCATACTTAAAATGGCTGTTGCAGAATTCTCGTGGTGATTTTTAGTCCCTGATGCAGGTGTATTGTCGTTCAGGTCCCAGATTAAGCACAGTAGCTAAGCATTTGAAACAGCCCATCAGAACCATTAAGAGATGACACAGTGAACATCTCAGAGCAGAGTTGTAGGGGCATCTGATATATTCAGGGTTTGTTGAGCAGATAGTTGTGCACAGTGCAGGATCTCATTTATCCTTAGCCATACCAGACATGCCCCATGTTCCCTCCCTGTCCAAGTATAATAAATGCTTCACATATCCACCCAGGCTCTCCTAATAAAAGCCTTAATTTTTAGAAATCCTTCAAATGTTACACTGGAATTTTTCTCCCTGAGTTGGAGAGATGTGGTTGGACCATTAATGACACCATCTAAATGAAGGAAGGCCATCAAGGTAGCCTCTGCCACATACTTTTTTATGTTTATTTCAGGAATTGCTATTTTTCCCCATAATCAGGAAACTGGGACTGTGTTTTTTACTTTGAAACACAGCAGTAAACACGAGTAAAAACTCTCCTCTTCCCATAGTCATAATATCCAAAGTTAGGAAGCTGTTTATCATGGTGACAGAGTTCTCTTTGTGTGTCTTCTTTAAAAACATTGTTATTTTTTTCATTAATTTTCCATAAGGTCAGAAAGGTAAAACTCCTACCATAGACATTGTATCTTATTTGAGATTAAAATCCTAAAATAAACCCCCAGGTACATTGTAACTCATCAAAATAGAAAAATTGGATTTTGTTATATTTTTCACAGCTTATGTAACCCACACCCTCTTTGGCTTTCTTAATAATGGAAAGATTGCAGATATGCTGTCTGAGAGCTGCCTCCTCTCCTGTGTCCATCTCAGAGATGATGGGCAAAGCACAGTGCTGGCCCCACCAATCCAGCTATGACCTCAGAGTCCTCATAACACTGCATTCACAGTAACTGCTACCAATAAAATAAAGTCGGGATTTGAGTTAGCTCCTATCTGCCGTCCCTCAACTGGCATATGATCAATGATATTGCAACTTGTTATGGGTGTGTGTTACAAACTAAGCAAGGCCCAGGATGGTAACAACAAAGGACCCTGCTTGAAACAGGTTTTATGGTGTGGTTGATTTTTTTTTTTTTAATTACCTGAGGTGGGATCTATAGCCCAAAATTTAAGCTGATAGGGTTACATTTTAAGCCTGGGAAAATATACTTCAAACTGAAGTGTTTAATGTTCCTAATAAAATAAGACGGTGCAGTCATCATTAAACCCTAACATTAGAGCAGAATTCCATTGTCTCAAAGCCCATGGGTCCTGGTTGCTCTTCGTTCCTGTGCCTGTGTGTCACTGGGAACACGAGGGTGGGCATAAGGACCATGCACATCTGGGATCCCCCTGAAACCACGGCTTCTCAGGGTGTGCTTCTTGAGGATCTGAGAGAATGGCAATCTTTGGTAGCATTTCTAATGCTTTTTATGACTTTTGTGCAATTACATAAGTTCAGTTTGGACAAAATGCTGTTACTTTTTAAGGCCCCACTAAAAATAGGTATGACATTCCCCAATTAGGGAAAAGCATTTATTGTTGTCATTAAGAGATAAATGATAAAACAGTATCAAAGTGTATGGTATATGTGTTATCTTTTAATCTAAAATTTACAGCTTTAAACACAAGAACATGGTGTTTTATAAAATATTTTATTCTACAGAGTACTCATTAAGTATTGTCACAGTCTTGATAGCAAACTTGAGATGGTCTTATCAATCATAGAGGGAAAAACCAGTGGATTAGAGCCAGCCCATTAAAAGACTTGAGCCAAAGATCTAATGTGTAATATGGTTGATATTAGTGTATTGGATAATTCAGATTTGCTAAGCGAATAGAACTTAAATGTTGTAACACACACAGACAAATATGTGAGGTGATGGATGTGTTAATTAACTAGATGGGATACATCTTTTCACAATGTGTATGTTTATCAAATCATCACAATGTACACTTTAAATATCCTACACTTTTGTCAGTTATGCCTCAAGAAAGCTGTGGGGCAGGGCAGAGGTTGCCTCTCCAAAAAACTGACCCATGGGCCTCCATTCAGCCTCTGTAGCACTCAAGACTGTAAACAATAGCCATGAGCATTTTATGAAGGATGATTTTGTGGGGAAGTGGATCAGTTTGCATCCTGTTAATATGTGAGTGTTCTCAGTGAGCCATATAAAGAATCAAGTGTAGCTCTCTCTCCTATTAGGAATCCCTCTTACAATTTGCGGCTCTAAGGTGTACTTTCCAACATTTTTCACATCCTGGCACACATGAAGAGATTTTTTGTATGGCACATGGAATAAACTTGAGGGGACTCAGGAATGTGTATGTGCAACTTAGAGAAAAAAATTCATTATATACCCTTATATAATTTGATAAAGAAAGTATGAACAGACCCATAGATCAATACAATAGAATAGAGAGTCCAGCTATAAACACATACATGGCCAACTAATATATGATAAAGGAGCCATGAATATACAATGGAGAAAAGACAGCCTCTTTAATAACTGATGTTGGGAAAACTGGACAGCTACATGCAAGAGAATGAAACCAGAGTACTCTCTAACTCCAGACACAAAAGTAAACTCAGACTGGATCAAAGACCAGAATGTAAGACATGAAACCATAAAACTCTTAGAAGAAAACATAGCAAAAATCTCTTGAACATAAGCATGAGCCATTTTTTCCTGGACACATCTCAGGCAAGGGAAACAAGAAATGAACAAGTGGAACTACATCAAACTAAAAAGCTTCTGTAGAGCAAAGGACACCATCAGCAAAACAAAAAGGCAACCTACAGTATAGGAGAATATATTTGTAAATGACTCATCTGATAAGGGATTAATATCCAAAACATACAAAGAACTCATATGCCTCAACACCAAAAGCAACCCAATTAAAAAATGGGCGGAGGACCTGAACAGACATTTCTCTAAAGAAGAAATACAGATTGTCAATAGGCATGTGAAAAGCTGCCCCACACTACTAATCATCAGGGAAATGCAAATCAAAACCACAATGAGATATCACCTCACACCAGTCCGAATGGCCACTACCCAAAAGACAAGAAGTAACAAGTGTGGGGAAAAGGGAACCCTCCTACACTGTTGGTGGGAATGGGAATAGGTGCAGCCACTGTGGAAAGCAGTATGGAGGTTCCTCAAAAAACTAAAAAAAGGAAATATCATTGAACCCAGTAATTCTAGGAATTTACCCAAAGAAAACAAAATCCCTGATTTGAAAAGATACATGCACCCCTATGTTCATCACCACATTAGTTACAATAGCCAAGCTATGGGAGCAACCTAAGAGTATCAAAAGATGAATGGATAAAGAAGATGTGCCTATACACAATGGAATATTATTCAGCCATAAAAAGAAAAGAAATCCTGCCATTTGCAACAACATGGATCTAGAGGGTATTATGCTCAGTGAAATAGACCAGGCAGAGAAAGAAAAATGCTGTATGATTTCACTTATTTGTGGAGTATAAAAACAGAGCAAAACAGAATGAACAAAATAGCAGTATTCTCATAGACACTGATAAGTGGTTACCTGGGCGGGGGGGGGGGTGAAGTGGCACAAAAATTTTCAATCATAAAAGGTGGTCATGGGGATGGTAGTACAGCATGTAGAATATAGTCAATGATTCTGTAACATCTTCCTATGTTGACAGTAACTGCACTAGTGGGGATGAGGATTTAATAATACAGGTAACTGTTGAACCACTATGTTGTATACTTGAAACCAATATAAGATTGTGTATCAATGGTACTTCAATAAAAAGGAAAAGAGGAAACTGCAAGGGCATTTGCTGCAAGTAATTGTGTTCAGGGCTAGCTTGGAATAAATTTGTGAATCACAGAAAAAAAAAGTACATAAAAAGTTTTCTAGAAATGTTTTAATATGTATAACACTTCCAAAAAATAATTTCTGAAGTGTTAATAAAAGTTTTAGCTTCTGGGAATGTGACTTTTTTGGTAACAGTCGGAAATACCCACACTCAGTTCCTGATTCACACTTTTTAGTGATAATATCTTCAGGTTCTCCATAACTGCCATTCTACAAACTTACTTGCACACATAGGTGACAAAAAAATTAAAACCATTTTTATGATCATTCAAAAATGTATTGAACTGCTAAATGGATAAACAAAATGTGGTATATCCACACAATGAAATACTCAGCCATAAGAAAGAATGAAGTGTTGATATATTCTGTAAAATGGATGAACCTTGGAAACATTTTGCTAAGTGAAAGAAGCCAGACACAAAGGGCACATACTATGATTCCATTTATATAGAATGTCCAGAATAGGCAAATCCAATGAGACAAATAGATTAGTGGTTGTAAGGGGCTGGGGCAGAGGGAAATGAAGAGGGACTGCTAACAGGTATACTTTTCTAGGTGATGAAAATTCTGGAATTAGGTAGTGTAGCTGTACAACTCTGAATACACTAAAAAACACGGAACTGTGTACTTTTAAAGGGAATTTTGTGGTATACAAGTTAAATCAGTAATTCATGATTGAAATCAAATTCTAAAAATCTAATAACGCCTCTATTCATTGACAAATGTAAAAGGAAATTTCTTCTAAAGTGGATTTCTCATCAAATTGAAACCACTTACATCAAGTATTTCAAGATAAGGAAGCTATAATTTGCAGGATGCACATGTATTTTTAGAGCAGTCACCCTGCCCATAGCTTTGACCATAACAGCCAGAAGTATCCCAGGTTTGTGGAGAAAGCTGGGCTGTCTGGAGCTGCGCTGGCAGGGTTGTCTTCAGCCCGCACGACACCCATGGCCAGCAGCAAGTAAGGTACCAAAACACCAACTGCTCCAGCAGCTCCATGGCTTCATTGTCTTTGATGAGCAACTGCATGCTCAGAGCTGCTACTGAACTGGACGACCAGGTGGTAGTGCCTCTCCTTGGCCATATTTCAGTGAGTCCAGGACTCCTGGTGGAAGGTGAGAGCGAAGGGGGCTCTAGCTGCTCCAAGCACATTCATCTGGCCACCCTGTGAACAGGGGGGCAGTATCTCCCAGCACACTGATATCAAGGCATATCACTCAGGGTATCTAATTTAGGATCATCAGATCTAGAATACACTGGCCAGAGCTTACCTTGGACATAAAAATTTGTGGCACTATGTAAATATTGATCCACATTTCCACCAAATTTTAAAGCCTAGTGGTTCTGGATAGCTGCAAATGCTTTTTTTTTCCCTAGGTAAGTTCAAACTGTGAAGCCTACATTAGCTTCCAAAATGTCATTCAGTATTTCATTGCTTAGTGTTTGGTTATGCCTCTCTGCATGTCACACAGATCAAAATCCCTAATGAACCACAGCCACCCCCTGTACTGATTATAATCTGGCCAGTGGACTATACATTAAACATGAATGATTCTGCTTTACAATAGGGATTGCTATGCATAATAAATTGTTTTCAATGTTGCATAAAGTTGTTAGAACTGACACAATCTACCTGCAAAAGCCTAAAAGAATATGCTCTGGACAAAAAATAATTACAATATGGTGGTTCCTCAGAAAACTAAACAGAATTATCATTTGATCCAGCCATTTCACTTTGAGTATATACTCAAAAGAATTGAAAGCAGGGACTGCAACAGATACTTGCACACCCGTGTTCACAGCAGTACTATTCACCATGGCCAAGAGATGGAAGCGATCCAAATATCCATCAATGGACGAATGGAATATTACTCAACTTCAAAAAGGAATGAAATTTAGATACATGCTACCACATGGATGAACCTTTAATACATTGTGCTAAGTGAAATAAGCTGGATAAAATAGGACTCATATTGTATGATTCCACTTACATGCAGTACCTAAAGGAGTCAAAATCATGGAGATGAAAGTAGAATGGTGGTGGCCAGGGGCTGGAGGAGGAAGGAATGGGGAACGAGTGTCTAATGGGGACAGAGTTTCAGTTTGGGAAGATGATAAAGTTCTGGAGATGGATGGTGGTGATGGTTTCACAACAAAGTGAATGTGCTTAATGCCACTGAACTGGACACTGAAAAATGGTTGAAATGGTCAAGTTTCTATACATTTTACCAGAACAAAAAAAATTTAAGAAAACTATTTGCATATGTGCAAGGGGAAGAGGAGGACTAAAGGCAGACTGAGGTGGACAGTATTTAAATTATTAAAATAATTCATAAATTGGGAAATCACTATCACAAAATAATAGGAGTTGGTAATCTCATGGTCCCATAATCTCATAATCAGACCATGTCTGAAGTAACGTGTGTATTTCGGGTTACCTATTTTTAAGAAGATATGCCCTGGTGAGAGTTACCAGGAAATAGTGTCATAAAAAGTAGTTGAAAGAGCAGAGCTATTTTGGGTGGAGAGAAAGCTAAGGGAGGCTGATGGCTGGCTCCAGATATTTGAAAAGCTGTCATGTAGAACATTTTCTTTTATGTTATTCCATTAAGCAGAACTGGAACTGGTGAGTGGAAGCTGGCACTCTCCTAGAATCAGAATTTTGGAGGTAAGAGGGATGTGAGTGACTTTGTCCAACTCCCTTACAGATGAGTCTCAGAAGATGGAGGGACTTGCCTTGGATCCCACAGAGGTGAATGTAGTCGGGGCCACAGTCTTCCCCGCCCCAACACCAGGGCGCTTCCTAACAGCATGCTGATCCCCACAGCCCATTCCACACCAGTGCCACCCTCTTCAAGATCTCAGTACCCTTACCTCCTCAAGCCTTGCTAAATATTTTCTCCCCCATTTTCAACGAAAATATAAATTCACTGTGTACTCTATATCCGTGGCTCTCTAAGCGGTGAAGAGGCAGGGTGCCCTGTCCTGGGCACCATTCTTCAGCCTCTGTCCTGATCCCCTCACTCCCCACCACTATGATCTGCCCATCAGTACGGCTCCTCCTCCTCTTCCCAGAGACCATTTCCTCAACCTACAAAAAAGTGGGATGTGTTCAAGTTCACTCAACCTCTCTAGACTCTGTACTATTTTGTTGCTCTCTTTTGTAGTCACATTTCTTGAATGGATCAATGGATTCACTACCAAGCTGGTAACTGCTATTCAGAAACCAACCAGGGTGATAAAAGGCAGTCATCATCATACCACTTTAACCACTAGAGTCACAGGGTAGTGTGTATCAGTTGGGGTCCAGTCAGGAAAACAGAAGTTACTCTGAATATTCAAAACAGAAAATGTAATAACATCAGGAACTGGTTTCACAGGAACTGAACGAGCAATCCAATGGGCTGGTGAGGCATCCTGAAGATTGGAACAGCAGGAAGCCTCTACCAGCCCCAGGCTGGAGGACAAGAAGGAAGAGGAGTTTCTCAAGTCCAGGAGCCAAGGTCAGCTGCAGAAGCTGGGCCACAGATCTGCCTGCTGGCAGGAGCTGGACCACACACTCAGCTGCTTCCTGGGAGGCAGCCTGATGCACAAAGAGGGACAGAAATAACTGACTCTCCCTTCATGCCGTCCTCTCCTCTGCCGCCAGAGCCTCCCACTGACCAAGCCAAAAGCCAGCTGACACTGACCTCTAGGTCAACCCCGCCCCCACCCCTTGGCAATAAACGGAGCAGGGAAAGGACAACCAACATATTTGAAAGCAAAGTGGTTTTATGATTTTATGACTGTACAATAATTTCCTACAAAATCCATGACTTTTTTTGAATGTGCAAGGCCAGAGTATAAGTCTGAAGAGCTCCTGATATGGAAGAAAATAACAAAGTTTGACACCATCCTAACTAAAATTTAACTTCTCAAAATTAATGACTTGTTCACCCTTTTATTATTTTATGTCAAATTGCAAACTGTTGCCACACACTTTGGAAAAGTTAACTCAGACGAAATTACACTGAAAACAAAATGAGTTCTCAACTGAGTTTCTTCTCCAGTTCCTCCCCCCGTTTTGTCCTGGGATCACATAGAATCCACCTTAGATCTGAATTCAGGTCCTTGGCAGTCAGTTCGACCAAACTCACCTTAATCATTTTGGACAACCGAAGCTGGGCCGCAGACCTGCCTTCTGGCCGGGGCTGGATATGCTAACTAACATACTAACATACTAACATACGACCAAATAGCAGCTTCTGAGTGACCTCAGTTATGTTCAAACATGTACATGGAGAGGAGTTGGGGGACATCTGTAATCCCAAGGAAAAAACAACCCCCATTCACTGATTTTTACTTCGGAATTGCTTATGGGATGGTATCATTTTTATGTTATAAGATTTTTATGTATACATAATATACAAATATATTTATATACACATAACATAATAAGTATTTTATGTCTTATGGTATCAAGATTATATTCCAGGAAAATTCCAAATTATAGCAGAAAGGGGAATTATTTTCATAGGAATTAATATAAAAAGCTTAGCTGCATTCCCAGATAACTATCACCCAATATATTATAAAAACTGCTGCTCCCAAACTCTTTGAATGACACAATCATTCTTAATTTAAAAATGTTGATTCTGGACTGGAGAGAGAATTATGCAGATACTCTTGGTACTGCCCAGAGGTGACTGACCACGTGCAGCCCCCTGACCAGGGTGGGGCCGAGGGTGGGGACAGAGCCGGAGGCAGAGCCGCCTTGGGCAGCCCCAGATTCATATCCCGGAAGCCATTCCAAGAGGGTGTGAGAACAGGCAGTTGACTGAGGGCCCATCCTTCCTCTTTACAAGAGACTGAAGAAGTGCCCGTTTCTCTCTACAATAAATTTTAGACTGGAGAATCTCAAAGTAACAGACATAAGCACCACATAAGTACAAAGGGCACTAATTTATACCAAAATTATCCCAAATAAACACCCCAGTGCAAAAGGGAACACCATAGGGTCACCATGGAATGACAGTTTTTTTTTTTTTAATAATAATAAAGGTAGTTTTGTATTCTCTACAAACACGCGGCAGAAGAGAGAGGTAGTGCGGATGTGTACTGCTGGGCCATGGGACGAAGTCTACCCACAACTGAAATCTTGGTGTGGGAGACACACGCGGCAGCTCTGGGCGGACTGGGTGAAACGTGAAGTTGCCAGGGGAGGAAGCCCCCCGAGCCCAGTGGGGGCCGGAGTCATTCAGCTTGGCTGAGCTGCATTAGAGAAGGGAGGTGGGACCACTGGTCAGAGAAGATACCCCAAGAGTTTTATAATGAAATAGGCACATGTGGATAGCACTTCCCCATACCTTAGTACGTCCTTTATGCTTATGATGACCCCGTGAGACACGTCATCATACTCATTTCACAGACGAGAAAAATCGACTCGCGGAGGATGTGACTTTGCCCAACTTTATATCAGAAGTCGGTCCGGGTGGAATTCAGTTCTTTGGACCTGAAACTACGACTTAGAAACCTAACACACCGAGCACTGGCGAGGTGAAATGGGCCGGGCTGAGCGTTCTGTGTGTGTTATCTCAATCTCTGTAGCAACCATTCTTATCATGCCTCATTTTATTCACGAGAAACCCAAGACTTACAAAAGGTAAAGTAACTTGTCCAAGCCAGGATTTTAATTTAGCTACAGTTCAGAACATGCGCCTTAACCTCTCTACTACACAGTGCTGCTTTCTATCCCTAAGCAAGTAAGTACTTAAACTTTCAATTATCCAAACTGGCATGGTACAGCTGCTGTCAGACACACCTGGGCTAGAATCTCTTGGCCATTTACCAGCTCTCTGATATTAAGATAATTTACTTAACCTTCTCTTACCTTCATTTTTCTACTCCGTAGACTAGAAATGTATATATCTGGCCACCCCAGTTATTTTTACTCAGAGCATCTCTACTTAAACTTTTATTTTGCATTTAACCCAATTTATAATTCATTGCTGTTATCTGCCTCTACCTGTCAAATGTAAGCGACATGAGGTTAGGTTATACACGTCTAGCTCACCACCGTATCTTCAACATGTAATGTAGCACAGGGCCTGGCATGGCAGCTAGTGGGTAGTCAATAAATATTGTTCAATAAATAACTCATCCCAGAGGGAAAAGAGAGTCCCTTCTCCCCCTGCTTCATTATTTATGACTTCCCAGGAAGGATTCTAGTGGAAGTATACAGGGCAATGAGGTATTAGGAATGGCTACTCGTGGGTAATTGAGGACCCTTTCCTGCCAGGGAAACTGAAATGGTAACTGGCAACCCTGCCAGAATCACAAGTGGGGTCAGCATCCCAAGAGAGTGACCTGTGCGGGCACCAGGGGCCCTGAGCTCAGAAGGGCCTTGCACGGGAGTAAAGGCCCTGCTGCAGCCATCTTGAAATTCTTAATTTTTTAACAAGGACCCTTCATTATCATTTTGCACAGGCTACTGCAATTTATGCAGCCAGCTGGTCCTGATCACATGGAATGCATAGTGAGGGAAGAGAAAGGGGAAGAGGAGGCAACATTCCCACCAAAACAAGGTCGGGGGATGCTGGAAAGTCCAAAAGCTAGACTGTGAGCTTTTTGAAGGTGGAGATAACACTTTACTCAGTGCTATCTGTAGCTTAAAACGGTGTCTATCAATTGTCTTTAAATTAAGCTTATTATTTTGAAATAATTGTAGATTCTACTTGCAGTCATAAGAAACAATACAGAGATCCTATGTATCCTTTACTCAGTTTTCACCAGTGCTAACATCTTGCAAAACTATGGTACAATATCACAATCAGGATATTGACCTAGATATGGTCAGATACCAAACCTTTTCATCACCATGAAGATCACTCGTGTTGCCCTTTTGTGGCTACACTCACTTCCCTCCCATCTACTCCCTCCTTAACTCCTGGCACTAATCTGTTCCCCAGTTCTATAATTCTGCCATTTCAAGAATATTAAATGAATAGAACTATACCTTATGTACCCAACCTTATAGGATTGGCTTTTTATTCTGCACAGTTACCTGGAAAAATTCAGCCAGTTCTTGCACATATCAAGAATTCATTCCTCTTTATTATTGAGCAGTATAGTTATACCACAGGTGAACTATTCACCCACTGGAGGACATCTGGATGTTTCTAGCTTTTGGCTATTATAAATAAAGCTGCCAAAATACATGTATAGATTTTTATGTAAACATAAGTCTTCATTTCTCTGGGATAAATGCCCAGGAATGCAATTGCTGGGTTGTATGGTAGTTGCATCTTTCCCCTTTAAAGATACTTCCAAACTGTTTTCCAGGGTGCCTGCGCCATTTTGCATTCTCACCTGCAATGCATGAGTGATCCATTTTTTCTGCACTCTTGAGAACACTTGCTGTGTCAGTTATTTATTTTAGCCATTCTGATAGGTGTATAGTGTTATCTCATTGAGGATTTAATTTGCATTTCTCTGATAACTAGAGATGTTGAATATCTCTTCATGTGCTTGTTTGCCATGTGCATATCTTTAGAAGAAATGTCTCTTTGTGTCTTTTGCCCATATTCTAATTGGACTGTTTGGTTTTTGACTGTTGAATTTTAAGAGTCCTTTTCTATATTCTAGATATTAATTGCTTTGTCGGATATGTGCTTTGCAAATATTTTCTCCCATTGTGTAGCTTTTCTTTCTCTCAATAGAGTCTTTCACAGAGCAAAGGTTTTTCATTTTTTTATCCACTGTCCTATTTATCCAGTTTTTTTAATTAAGGTATCATTGATATACAATCTTATGAAGGTTTCACATGAGCAACATTGTGGTTTCAACATTCACCCATATTATCAAGTCCCCACCACACACCCTATTGCAGGCACTGTTCATCAGCGTAGTAAGATGCTATAGAGTCACTACTTGTCTTCTCCGTGCTATACTGCCTTCCCCGTGCCCCCCCCTCCCCCCGACATTATGTGTGCTACTCATAATGCCCCTAATCCCCTTCTCCCTCCCTCCCCACCCACCCTCCTCACCCCATTCCCTTTGGTTAACTAGTCCCTTCTTGGAATCTGTGAGACTGCTCTTTTGTTCCTTCAGTTTTGCTTTGTTGTTTTACTCCACAAATGAGTGAAATCATTTTATCCACTGCTCTTTTTATGGATCATGATTTTGGTGTCGAATCTAAAAATTCTGTGTGGCCCTAAGTCCTGCACATTTTCTCCTATATCTTATTCTAAAAGTTTTAGAATTTTATGTTTTACATTTAAGTTCATGATACATGTTGATTTAATTTTTGCATAGGTGTGAGAATAGGTCAAAGGTTTTGTTTGTTTGTCTGTGGATGTCTGATTTGCTCCAGCACTATTTTTTTGGAAATGTTATCTTTCCTCCACTTAAGTGCTTTTGCCAAAATTTAGTTAGGCATATTGGGTCTTATCCTGGTTCTCTGTTCTGTTCCATTATCTATGTGTCTCTTCCTCTACCCATACCACGCAGTCTTGATTACTGTATACAGCTGCATAAGTCTTGAAAAGAGGTTATGTAATTCCTTCCATTTTTATTTTGCCTTTTCAAAATTCTTTTAGCGATTCTAGTTCTTTGCTTTTCCATATAAATTTTAGAATAATTTTGTCTGTAACTATGAAATACTTGCTAGGATTTTTATAGGTATTGTGTTAACTGTATATCAATTTGGGGGAAATTAACACTTTTACTATGTTGAATCTTCTAATCCATGAACATAGTTTCTTTCCACTTATTAAAAACATTTAATTTCTCTCATCAGTGTTGTATAGTTTTGAGCATACAAGCCCTATACGTTTTGTTACATTTGTACCTATTTAAATTTTTATGTTTATAAATAGCATATTATTTTAAATTTCTACAGCCACATGTTCATAGCTAGTATATACAGAACAATTTTTGTATGTTTATCTTGTATCCTGTGACCTTAGTGATCTTACCCATTAGTTCTAAGAGATTTTTTCTTTTAAAGATTCCTGGGGATTTTTTGCATAAACTATATGTCATTTATAAATGGGACTGTTTTAGTTCTTCATTTCCAATCTATATGCCTTTTATTAACCCCCACCCCGGCCTTTTTTTTTTTTTCTTCCCTATTGCACTAGCTACAAGTTCCAGTGCTACATTGAATAAGAATGGTGAGAGGCCATCTTGGCCTCTTAATTTTAAGGAAAAAGCAGGTAGTATTTCACCATTAAGTATAACGTCAGCTGCAGGTTTTTTGTAGATGCTCTTTATCAAATTCAGGAAGTTATCCTCTATTCCTACTTTTCTGAGAGCTTTTCTCTTGAATGGATGTCAAATTTTGTCAAATGTTTTTTTGGTATCTTGATATAATCATCTGATTTTCCTTCTTGAACCTGCTAATGGGAGGAATCAATTGATTATTTTAAAAATGCAGAACCAGCCTTGTATCCATGGAATAAATCCTAGTTGAGCATGGTGAACAGTTCTTTTAATATATTGCTAGATTCTATTTGCTAATATTTTGTTAAGGATTTTTGTTTCTGTATTCATGAAAGATAATGGTCTATAGTTTGCATTTAAGTATTAGTTTTCTTTTTCTGTACTGTCTTTGGTTTTGTTACCAGGGTAAAACTACCTTCATAAAGTGAATTGGTAAGTGATCTTCTGTTTTCTGGAAGACAGTGTATTTGTTTTAATTCTTTAACCATTTGGTAGAATTCTCTGTTGAAAGCATCTGGTCCTGAAGATTTCTTTTTTGGAAGTTTTTTAATTACAAGTTCTTTTTCCTTAATAGTTACAGGGATATTCAAATTATCTGTTTCAGATTGGGTGAGTTGTGATAATTTGTGGTATTTGAAGAAGTGGTCTATTTTGTCTAAGTTGTTAAATGTATGTGTGTAGAATCTGTGGTATTTCCTTACGATCCTTTTATGTCTGCAAGGTATGTAGTGATATCTCCTGTTTCATTCATGATATTGGTAATTTGGTTTGTTTTTTTTTGTCAGTCTTGCCAGAAGTTCAATTTTACTGATTTTTTCAAAGAACCCATTTTTGTTTCATTGATTTTCTTTACTGTTTTTCTGCTTTCAACTTCACTAATATCTGCTCTTATCTTTATTATTTCTTTCATTCTGCTCGCATTGGGTTTATTTTGCTCTTTTTCTAGATTCTTGAAGTAGAAACTTAGATTATTCTTTTCCTCTTTTCTAATATGTACATTCAGTGCTAAAATTTTCCTCTCAGCACTGTTTGAAAAGTGTACAACAAATTTGATGTTTTTATTTTCATTTGGTTCAACATAAATTTTATTTCCTTGAAGACTCGTGGATTATTTAGAAATGTGTTGTTTAGTTTCTAGGAGTTTGAAGAATTTCCTGTTATCTTTCTGTTACTGACTTCTAGTTTGATTTCATTGTGGTTGGAGAACACACAATATAATTTCAATTATTAGTATAACTTCAATTCTCTTAATTTTAAAAAATTTTGCTATTATTAATATACAATTACATGAGCAACATTATGGTTACTAGTTTTCTCTTAATTTTTTTAAGGTTTGCTTTATGGTCTATCTTGGTATATGTTCCTGGCAAATTATTAGTACAATTTCAATTCTCTTAAAATTGTAAAGATTTGCTTTATGGCCTAACTTGGTATATGTTCCAGGGCATTTTTAAAGAATATGTATGTGTGCTACTGTTATTGGATGGAGTATTAAAATGTTGATTAGATCATGTTGGTTGATGGTGTTATTGAGTTCTTCCACATTCTTGATGATTTTCTGTCCAGCCATCCTCCACTGTTGAGCGGGAGGGATGGAAGTCTCCAATTGTAATGATGGATTTATTTCTATTTTCAGGTCTATCAGTTTTTGCTTCATACATTTTACAGCACAGTTTTTTGGTGCATATACATTTAGGATTGCTATGTTTTCTTGGTGGACTGACATTTTTAGCATTATATAATACTCTCCTTTCTCTCTGGTAATTTTCTTTGCTCTAAAGTCTATTTTATCCAATATGAATATAGGCACTCCTGCTTTCCTTTGATTAATGTTCATCTGATGTATCTTTGCCCATCTTTTTACCTGCACCCTGCCTGTATCACAATATTTGAAGTGAGTTTCTAGTACATAGCATACATTGGGTCTCTTTTTCTAATCCACTCTGCCAGTCAATCTGTTTCTTAATTGGTATATTTAGACCATTTACACTTAATGTAATTATGGATATGTTAAGGTTTAAGTCTATCATTGTTTGTTTTCTGTTCTCTTTGTTTTTCATTTCTGTTTTGGTTTTCCTGCTTTCCTGTGGATTAAACATTATTTAGAATTCCATTTTCATTTATCTATGTGTTTGAGTGTATCTCTTTGTATATATTTTAAGCAGTTGCTCTAGGTATTACGTTATATATGCATAACTAATGACCATCTACTGGTGTCATCATTTTACCAGTGTGAGTTAAGTATACATAACTTACCTCCTTCTGTATTCCTTTACCCTTTCAGTTTATAATTTTCTTAAATATTTCCTCCAATATAGTTAGAACCACATACAACAGTGCTATAATTTTTACTTCAATTCTCAAACGATCTAGGAAACTCAAGAGGAGAAGGAAATCCTGTTTTTGCTGTGTTTTCTTTTTCCTGATATTCTGAGTCCTTGTTTTATTGTCTCCTTTCTGTTTAGAAAACTTTCTTTATCCATTTTTTTAGTATGTCTGCTAGTAACAAATTCTTTTTGTTTTCTTCATCTGATAATGTTTTGATTGCCCCTTCACTGCTGAAGGATATTTTCACTGAGTATAGGATTCTGGTTTAACAGTTTTGTTTTCGTTTTTTTCTACACTGAAAAAATATTTTGCAATTCTTTCTGGTCTCCATGGTTTCTGATGAGAAATCCATTCAAATTATTTTTCCTCAATAGATCAAGTGTCATCTTCCCTGGCTTCTTCCAAGATTTTGTTCTTTGTCTTTGGTTTTCACAAGTTTTGTGATGGTTTTGGCATGCATTTCTTTGGGTTTATCCTTTTTAGGGTTTGCTCAGTTCCATGAATCTACAGGTTTCTGTTCTTGCCAAATTTGGGACTCTTCAGCCATTATTCCATCAATTACATTGTCAGCCTGGCTCTAGTTTTTTCCTTCTGGGACTCTGATGACATAAATATTAGATCTCTTGTTAAAGTCCCATAGGTCCCTGAGACTCTGGAGGGTTTTTTCTTTGTTTGCTTTTTCAGTCATTTTTTCTCTCTTGTTCAGATTGGATAATTTCTATTATTCTATCTTCCAGTTCAGTGATTTTACCCTTCTCTGTCACTTTCATTCTGCTATTTGGCCCATCCTCTGATATATTTATTTCAGTATTGCATTTTTCTGTTCTAAAACTTCCACTTGGAAATATAAACAAAAAAAATTTTTTTAAGAAAAAATGAAAAAAAAATTTCTACCTGAGTCTTCTTTAATCTCTTCTTTTTCTTTGCTAAAGCTTTCTATTTTCTCATATGTTTCAAGTTTGTGTGTAACTGTTTATTGAAAAACTTTTATCATTGCTGGTCTAGAATATTTGTCAGATAATTCTAACATCTCTGTCATCTTTTTATTGGCATTTATTGATGGTCTTTTCTCATTTACTTTGAGATCTTGGTAAGATGAATGATTTTTCAACTGAAACTGCACATCTTTATGAGACTCTGGATCTTATTTAAATCTTGTTTTAATTGACTTTCTTTGACACCACTCCATCAGGGGAGGGTGGGGGTAGAAGTCCAGCTTCCTCACTTAGGTCCCAATTAACACTCAAGGGTAGGGGTGCTTCTCATTACTGCTGGATGGAATTGGAAGTTCTAGCTCCCCACATTGTCTCTATTAACACTGTGGTGGGGGTGGCCTCATTATTGATGGGTGATGGTGAAAAGTCCAACCTTCCACCAGGCCTCTTCCAACACCACCCCAGCAGGGAAGGGACAGGGTACCTGTTATCACTGGGTAGAAGTAGGTGCCCAGACTCCTTTGTGGTTCCCTTTTACACCACAGGGGTAGGGGAGCTCATTATCAGGCAGAAGGGATGAAAGTTCCAACTCCCTGATTGGCCTATACAACCCTGGCACAGGTGTTGGGGCATCTGGTTAGACTTGCAGGCTGTACAGTCTAGGTTCCCTGTGCAGCTTTGCTGGGAGTGCGGCCACATTTATTTTTTGCTGTTTTGGATGGAATAGAGCAGTTATTGTCTAAAAGTTTTCTGTTTGCTAGAGAAAGCAGTCTTTTGTTGTTGTTTCTTGCTTGTTTTTTTTTTTGTCTGCACTCATTGGCATTTCAGGTTGCCAGGTTCCTCAGCTCCAAGTGTGAGATATATGAGGTTAAAAGGAAACTCAGGGAACTCACTTCCAAGTCTTTCCTCAAGTCCTGAGGTCCCTAACTGGTGTGCCTTCTTCTCTCCATCTCTCTGTCTTCTTGGGAAGAAATGCTATCAACTGACTTCTCCACATCACTGCAGATTCCTTTATACCACTTTCTCTTCATACTCCAGCTACCCCAAGCTTTTTTACCATGCCATCTCCAGCTTCGAGCCTTCTGTATGCTGTTCCCTTTACCTGGAATGCCACCTTCTTCCATATCCCTCAGTGTGTCTGAGTGCGGGAGCCAGCTTGCATCAGCTTACAAGAGCAATTGTTAAATTTTCAGGATTTTTGCGATCTGTTAAAACTACTAATCAGGGCTTTTTGTTCTTAGCACTGATTTTAAACATTTATTGGCATTATCATTGCATCCACTCCTCTTTGTCTGGCTCAATCTCAAACCATTTCCTCTAAGAGGACTTCCCCCTCTCCCATCCCCCACTTGCTTTCTGTTTCAAAGCGTCCTGTACTTCCCCTTCTCTAATATTCACTGGAATTTTCATTAATTGACTTGCTTCTCTCTAAGTTCAATGATGAAACGGGCCTTTTGGAAATACTTAAAATATCAGATGCCTTTTTATCTAGATTATCATGGTGTAGTTGACACAGAGAAGGTTCTATAGATATTTTATAAATATTTGTTGAATGATAAGTGGATTGACGAGAAAAGAATAGAACTGAAAGTAAAATTACAACCTATTGTAAACTGAATGAAATTATGAAGGAGAGTAAACTGTATGAAATCTATAAAAAGTTTTCTCAGGTTTATGCAGCAGAATCTAACACACAGAATGCCATGGCCAATCACCACAGCAAGGCAAATCTCCAAAGGAGAGATAAGCACATGAGGTTTTCATAGCTTAATGGAACCACCCCTTAACATCATCCATCTCCCCAGTATAGCTCTACACAAAGCAAACAACTTGCAAATTGTTGCTGCTTCCTCTCTTGTATCCCTAAAATCCCTTCTTCACAAAGCTTAACTTTCAAAAAAGTTATTATGTCACTGTTAGTCCACTCCCCTAATTTAAACCCTCCAGGACCTTCCCATAACATCTGCAATAAAATCCCTTGCTGATCTGGCTCCTGCCTCACTGTCTGACATCTTCTACCACACTCCACTGGCTCAGTAAATCTCAAATTTATTCATTCAACACATTCTACACAATCCTATGATGTACCAAGCACTGTTCCAGGAGTTTTCGTTATCAGTAAAGAAAATGATCAAAAATCTCCTCTCTTGCCAAGGACACAAAAAGACAATAAATCTAAAACGAATAAATGAAAAAATACACTAGAAGGTCCTGGACCATTAAAAAAAAGAAGAAAAAAACAGTTAAACAGATGTGTAACAGATCATGCAGGGCCTTTTAGGCCCACCTGAGGACTTCAGCTGAAATGTCACTCCTCATGGAGGCCTCACCTAATCACCAATTTGATGTTGCCACCATCTGACCCTCAATTTCATGACTTTGTCTTCTTCATAGCAATTACTGACACCTGAGATTTTCTGACGTATTTATTTGTTGACTTGTGTATTATTTCCCTACTAGGACTTTGACTCCTTCATAATTATGTTTATAACAGGACCCGGAACCTAGTAAGTATGGATTTCATCTTCTATGGCTTTTAGTGTTCCTTTAGGGGCCTGTAGGAACACAATAGCTTAGATGACAGAAATCTTAACGTGGAATTACTAATTTAACAAAACTTGGGCTTAGAAAAACTTTTGTAGAGTTCCCATAACGCTTTAAAGGCTCACATAATTTTTCTCTTTCCAAGTCTGGTTGAAGGTATAGTGGTGTTCTCACAGATTTTTGTTTCTGTTTATGATTAAGACAAGGAAACAAGTCGCCGTTCTTCTGATTTAGCAACAAATTCAACATACTCCATTATTCTCCAGTTTACTTTGAAGAGAAAATATGAGATTCCAATAAGCCTATACAAAAATGTAAGAATGATCGGAGTCATACCTCTACAAGATTAGAGATGCAAAAGGGGGGGCCAAGTCTAGAAATGAGAGGGTAACAAAGTATAGAGGCTTTGTCTGGGCAGGACCAGTAAGAATGGCAGAATGCCTCACACAAATTCAAGGTCAGCAACTGCAGATGTAGCTACAGCTGAAAGAGGACCGAAAAGTAGGGAGAAGGGACCCCAGTTAGATGACCAATTTTGAGGGATGGGAAGCGTGTGCTCAAGAGTGTGAAGTGGAAGTCGAGTACCTTAACCAAAAGCCATTCTGACATACTGGGATTTCGGAAGGGCTCTGAGGTGGCATCTCCTAGATTCCTAAGCCTCCGCCACCTATATCAGGTGCGCAGGTGAAGGCAGGTCTAGAGAATGCCTGCTGAGTTTGGCCCAGGAGAGGACATTCGGGGAGCTCCAATCTCCCGGCCGAATGCTGGGCGTTTCCCCAATTGGAATGAGGAAGCCCGTGGACCTGGCTCTCCCGGACAGGCTGCATCTCAGGCCTGGCTCGGAAGCGGGTCAGAACGTGTGCAAAGCCAGTTCGGGAGTTTGGGTTTCTGCAGCCGGCTGCGAGGTACCCAACTCGCCTCTTCCCCTGCGGAACGCGGCGGGAGACCCGCCTGCCTGGGAGCCGCGCTGCGGCTGGGAAGGCGGGGCGGAGCCGGGGCGGCAGGTCGCGGCGGAGGCGGAGGAAGCAGCCGCCGCCCCAGCTGAGGGAGTGTGGCCGGGGGCTTCCCTGGGGAGGGCGAAGAAGGCGAATCTTTCTGAACATTTTCACCCCGGATCGCTCACGTCGGCTCAGCCCCTCCCGAGCAGCTAGGGCCGCCGCCTCCTCTCCAGCCG
>JAVSCE010004432.1:0-204693 GCA_032199065.1 Smutsia gigantea
TCTAGCTCTGAGATGGGCTTGGTGTGCAGGATGTGAATTAGAAAATGTTCTTGGAAAGGAAAAAGCAGGAGAATTTGAGCTTGGATGCAGTCCCAAAATGGCCTTGGCCAGCCATAGCTGGAATGGCTTTTCAGAGTCTGCCCAAGCAGGGGGCAAGGGGCTGGCCCTTTATACCCTTGGGTCCATCAGTCACTGGTTATGGGCCACCCTGGGAAGGGGGCAAGCCTTGGAAGAGGTGACTGTTCATCTGAGGTCATCCCTGAAGGGTACTCACAGTCAAGGTTTGTCAGCAGGTAGCCTCCCCAGCAGCTAGGACACCAAGCCCTCATTCCTTCTAGAAGTACTACTGTGATGGCCCATTACAGAGTTTACTACAGAGGCTCCCAGAATGTTTCCTCCAGTCTGGTCCCAACATATCCACCCAGGTCCCAGTTCTGCTTCTCCTGACTCTAGTATTTCAGGTTTTACCTCCTGTTTGCGGCATCTGTTATCCTCAGGGTCCTCTTTGTTTGCCTTCAGCCTTCAGATGTGGCTTCTAAGTGCTCAGGGATGTTTTCCCTTGCCTCTGGACTTCACCTTGACCCCAGTGAACCATACTTAGAGGAAGGACATAAGCCCTTTTCTTCATCAGTCAGCTCCTGAATTTTTGCACTTATGGAAGGGAGCCATGTCACCAATCATGCAAAGCAGCAGATAATGCAAAATCATTTACATTTGTCCTTCAGTTGCATTACATGATTGCAAGGAGATAGGAAAAGTGTGATGGAAATAGTGTGTGTACTCCAGATTCAGACAGAGTGTGTATTTCAGCTCTACCACTTACTAGCTGCATGACCTTGGAAAATGTACTCAACTTTGCTGTGCCTCAGTTTCCTAATCTGTACCAGGGAGGGTTAAGTAATAGTACCCATCGCATAAAACTGTTGTCAGCATTAAATGAATCATTATATGTCAAGCGTTTAGAATAGTGCCTGGTACATAAGAATTGCTCAATAAATGTTTTCCTTGATGGTGATGCTTGGTACAGAGTTTTGTAAAATATATTTGTTACCTAGTGTCACCCTCACTTAACTGGGGTTGACCCAGAAGAGCTGCAATGGCAGGAGATGTTGTCCTGGCATTAAAGGATTGTCGTGGATGTCCAACCAAGTATATCAACTCCAGACAGTAATCAGTAGACAGGGCACAGAAGAAGAACAGTCAGCACCACGGACAGATCCAAGGCTATGTAAAAAGCTTTTTTCTTACTCTGTAGGACAACAAACATGAACTCTGTCAACTGCTGTCTTCCAGGCTTCCTGGCAAAGTAAGGGCCCTTGTAGTCCAGCAATTCTGGGGGTTGTTTTGATTCCCACAGGAAAACAGAAAAAGGACTGAAGGAGCCAGCAAGAGAGAAATTTGAGTTCTGAGTCCACCTTTAACAACTGCATGTACTTGGGGTAGGGGGGACAGCAAAAGTAGGGCCCTCCCCCCTGTCCTGGGACTTCTGGGACACTCTTTTCTCATCAGTGAAGCAAGGGGTGACTTACCAGGCTCTGGCAGGCTGTAGGGCCATAGTGGGCCTTTGGTAGAGACCTTGGATCCCAGGGGCCAGCAGATGGCGCCCTCTATCCTGTGTCTACCCTTGGGGCAAGGTTTCCCAACTGACACCCCCACACTCCCGAACAGGACACCACTGAGGATCCCTAAGCCAGCTGAAGTGAGTGGAGCCCTTGAACCCTGAGCATCTCTGCTCTCGCCATCATCCCTCCATCACCCACCTCTCCAAGCCCCAGTCTGCCGGCTCCCATCATGGCAGCTGGGGCTGACACTAGGCTTTGGAAATGAAGGTTTGCCCTGATTTTCTGCCTGACCCTATGTTACTGCCTGGTTTGGTGGCACTTCAACAGACACTTTCCCAGTCCCCCTTAGGCCTGCATTACAGGGCTTGGGGAACAACCCACCCAGTCCCGCCCTCCTCATCTCCACCCCTCTAGTCTCCCACTGCAGGATGCTCTAAGCTGGTGACAGCGCAGTGGAGTGGTGTGGGCAAACAAATTAGTGGGCAGAAGGGAGGGAAGTTCTGCTGCAGCCTGGTTTGGTCTCCCGCGATGTTGGTTCTCTCCTGGAGGGGCTTGTGTTTTTGTTCCGAGCAGGAGGTGGTGGTCTTTGAGTCACAGGAGATGAAGAAGCGGGAAAAGGCCCTGAGCCATGAGGGGGCTGGTAACTTCGAAATGATTACCGAGCACTTACTCCATGCCAAGTACACATCTAACCTACAGCATGTGATGCAGGTGCTATTCTAAAGAAGAAGGTGGTCAGAGAGGTTCAAGCATTTCAGGCAGCTAAGAAGTGGCAAAACCGAGCATCACAGTGTCTGACTTTGGAGGTGAATGTGACCTTGTGGGGAGGAGCCTTGGGAAGGAGTTAGCCAAACGGTTCTGATTTTGGCTCTGACCTTGAACTGCAGTGGTGTGACCTTGGATAAGGAACTTCCTCTCCCTGGACCTCAGTTTCCCCATTTGAAAGTGGAAGGATTAGACTAGGATGCTCTCTAAGGAGATCCTCTGGCTTTAAGAGTCTATGAATAGACTTTCCCTGGGACTAATGCTTTTTAAAAACTGTTTGCAAGAACCCACATATGTACAAGCCCAGCCTTATGTATAAGTGGAGTAGGCGGCAACCTGTATGGTGTGAATAATGGCTGATGGGAGGGGCCCCTGCCCAAAATAACTCAATCGCTCATCCCACTGCCAAAGTGCCGGGAATCCCACCATTCCAGAGTCATGCCTTTGCCGAGTCCCTACTTCAGAATGCCAGTAACTTGGGGAGGCCTCTAGTTTATGTCCTTTCCTGCTGGGAGGAAAGGAACTTTTGTTTTGACGGATATCGAACTTGTCGAGTTCCCTGAATTCAAAATGATTCTCCTGCGTATGGGAGTAGGCTTCCCAGGGCAGACTGGGAGAGCAGTGGGGAGGGAACTGGGAAGGGCAGCAGGAGGGCCGAGCTGCATTAGGAGGCATCCCAGGCTTTGGCTCCAGATGGACCTGGCTACGAATCCTGGCAACTGGTGGTGACCTTTTGGGATATGCTCTGACTTCCTCCCTCCCCAAGCCAAATCCTTTACTTCTCTGGAACTCAGCATGTAGAGGTTGCTGGAATGTATTCTGGAGAAGGGGGGACCCAGCCCTGCACCAGCCATACCAAGTGGGTGTGTTCCCAGGAAAGGCCCAGAGGCTCATGCCCAGGAAATGCCACCACCTCTCCCCTGGCTCCTTCTGGCAAGCCCAGCTCTGCACCCATCTCTTTCCTTTCAGCAGCCTGTCAGCAGCTGATGGATGGGAAAGGGAAAGTGTCATCCTCTTCCCCCACCCAACATCACCACCATGTCTCCCACCTTGTCCCCTCCTGGCTCCAAGAAGTCGGGAGCTATTCCTGGTGAGGGAGGACTCTGGACCATCTGCAAACCCAGGATAAACATACCCTGCCTCACATGGCTCTGCTGGACAGCTGGGATGATGCAAGCTGGCACATGATGGGTGCTTGATGCATGTTGTGACACCCCAACCCTTCCTGTCCTTGAAGCCCCTGGGTTAGTGAGCTAAATATGAACGTGGGGGTCACAGTCACAGGGTGAGTTTGAGCCTGAGCCATGGCTACACGCATCCTTTCTTGTAACCTATCAGTCTATTCAGCCTTGGAGACCTCAACAGACAGCAGCTGTCACAGAATCACAGGTTACAGGCTAGAGGGGCACTCCATGTGACTGGCACATAGTAGGTTCCCAACTGATTTTGCCATGTTCAGATTAGCACCTAAAGTCCTCGCTGTGGCACCTTTGGCTTCTGGGGACCTATCTGGCCCCTGCCCAGCTCTTTGACCTCCTCTCTTGCTGCTTTCCCTCTTGCTCACCCACCTTCATTCACTACAGGGACTTCCTTGGAATATATCAGGCAGGCTCCTGCCTCAGATTTTTAGTTCTTTATCCTCTTTCTGGAACAGTCTTCCAAGACTGCATGGTTCATTCCCTTGCTCCCTTCAAATCTCCTTAGTGTCATCTCGGCAGAGAGGTCTGCCCTGACCATCCTAGCAAAGTTAACACCCCATTTACCCCTGCCTTACATTACCTTCTATATTTCCTTATCTGTTTATTGTGAGAGTCAGATTGCAGAGGTGTTCATTTCCCCAGCATCGTCTTGTTTGCTGTTGGACTGCCACACCTAGAGCAGCATCTGGCATATAGTAAGTGCTCAGTAAACATTTGTTGGATGAATGAATGCATCAGTGAATGAATACACATTTGGAGAGGTAATTTGTTCACACCCATCGTTTCCTAACACACCTGTTCCAGATCTCTAGAGGGTGCCAAAGACTGTCCAGGGTTTCTAGAGTTATCCTCACATGTTCAAAAAGAGTAAAAGGTATCAAGTAGTTACCTGGGATTAAAACCACATTGGCTATAGAGCTTAATAAATGAAGGTTTACTCTGTAATAGTTCATTCAGCAGACATTTATTGAGCACCTGTTATATGCTGGGCACAAAGCCAGGTGTTAGGATTATAGCGCTGAGAGAGGCAAACATGTTGGTGGCATTCTGGAGTGCTCAGTACCATTGGGGTGCTGGCAGTTTTCATGGAGTGGGGGCCTGGGTACCTGCATTGACAGGATCTCTGGGTCGGCTTGGATGGTTCCTCTGCACCGAGAGCAAATCTGCCTCCTAGGGATTATACTCTTCATTCTGGTCCACCTTGGTCTTGGTCTTCTGTTTTATAAGTGGGATGTCTGTACAAGCAGATCCTTAAGGGCTCTCTAGTTCCCATGTTCCATGGTTTACTGGGAAGAGCTCAGGAGACAGAGGTATTGGGTGTTTCTGATTCTGGGGGAGGTGGGGACACTGAGAAGCGGCTCACCCCTGGGGTCCAGTGGAGGGTAATGAGCCCAAGGCTGGGGGATGGGCCTTCCCTGCTAGCCTCTGGGGAGATGGCTCTTTTCCTTCATCAGCATCCTGGCCCAGCATGCAAGGAACTGCTTTCCTTCAAGTGGTGAGAGCCAGGCTTAGTGCCAACTCGTTAGGAATAGTTTCCCAGCTTCCTGGAGCCCGGAGGAGGCAGGGTGGTTGATGTGGTGGTGATGTTGGGTGGGGGAAGAGGATGGCAGCTTTCCATCCATCAGCTGCTGACAGGCTGCTGAAAGGGGAAGGATGGGTGCAGAGCCGGGCTTGCCAGAAGGAGCCAGAGGTGGTGGCATTTCCTGGGCACCAGCCTCTGGGCTCCTCCCAGTAACATGTCAGCCCAGTGAAGCTGCTGCCGGGCTGGATCCCACCTCCCACCTTCCACAGCCTGTGTGTGCTAAATCCCAAAGTGAGGAATTTGGCTTGGGGAGGGAAGAAGTCAGAGCAAAGCACAAAAGGAAGACGTTTGTGGGAAGGATGATGACTGCCTCTATGGAGTCCCCTACCCCCTAAGAAAGCAGGAAGTATTTAAGCCAGATACCAAGGGGAACATCCTGACATAGCTAGTTGCCAAAGAGAAAACTGTATTATCCAAGAGGAGAATGGATAACTGGGTGGAGTTCGTCGCTTCGGATTTCTGAATCATCTGTATGAATTCTCATCCATCCATTCATTCATTCGCTCAACCTTACTTATCTACTACATGTAGGGCTGAGACCTGGGAAAAGGGAGATAAATAAGACAAAGTCCCCACTCTCAAGGAGTGAGGCAAGACATGAACCCAGCTAATATAACATCCTGGGGCTGCTGGGGCCATCGCAGTGGACTGACAAGGGGCATCAAGGGTCACAGAAGAGAGAAAAGAGATGATACGTGGGACCAGGAGGACACAGAAGCTTCCTGGCAGGAGGTCGTATCTGAACTGGGCCTTGCAGTATCTCAAGATACCCAGGAGGAGACGACAGTGTGGACTGTCCTTTCCAGGGGTGGGAAAGTGCAAGGCACAGGCAGGCGTGGCAGGTCACCATTTGGCTGAGGCATGTGGTTTGGGTACGGGTGCTGAGGCAAATGTGGTTATCAGGGAAGGCTGGGTCACCTGACCTATGTCTGGCCAATCAGTATGGTTCATTCTCCTGGTCCCTTTGTGATTGGTTCCAGAATAGCATGTAACCCAAGATGGTCCAATGAGAATCAGCCATGGGACTTTTGCTGAAATTGCCCCCACAGCTTCTGTCAATTATAACCAAGGGAGTTTAGCTCAGTCAGCTCAGGCTGCTGTAACAGAATACCGCACACTGGGGAGCTTAAACCACAGAAATTCATTCTCACAGTTCTGGAGGCTGAGAAGTCCTAGGTCAGGGTGCCAGCATGGGTGCATTCTGATGACAGCCCTCTTCCTGGTTTGCAGATGGCTGGCTTTTTGCTGTGTGCTCATATGGCAGAGAGCAGAGAAAGCTCCGGACCCTTCACACTCTTAGAAGGGCCCCGATCCTATCATGGGAGCCCCGCCTCCATGACGTCATCCAAACCCAATTACTTCTCAAAGGCCTTGCCTCCAAATACCATCTCTTTGGGGTTAGGGCTGCAACAGATGAATTTGGGGGGGACATAAATATAACTAGTCCATAGGAGAGTTATTTTATGCACATCCTCTAATGGGGAGGTAGGGAGCCCAGAAACTGAGAGATGTGGGTGAGCTACAGCTCTGCCTTATACTCAGTGCGTCGTCATGGACACATCACTGCCTCCTGCTGAGTCTTTGCTGCCTTATTTGCACAATAAGGAACTCAAGCTAGAAGAACTTCAAAGCCCTGCCAGCTGTTCCATTCTGAAGTTACACATCTCTAATGGCCATCTCCTCTCCATTCTTTGTGTCACCATCTTGTGCGTGTGTGTGGGTGCGTGTGTGTAAAAGAGTTCTGCTGAATATCCGAGTACGTGAGCATGAGAACACAGAACAATTGTCATCTGCAATATCCGTGCTGTACGTCTGCTTTTCTCCATTAACAAGATTGGGGAGAAAATTTTTGATGAGGCTTTGCATCTTCAAAAGAGCCCAAACCCTGACTGGTTCTCACGCTCCGAGGCCAGGTTGTCTGTCCATCACTCATCACAGCCCAACTCCAGCCCAGGATGTGGAGGCTTGGGGACACTTGCGTCCCCTGGCATCTTTCCCATCTCTGTTCTCCATAAGACTGGGAAGTTCATTATTTCCCTGGCTGGCTTTTCTGGCGAGACTCAAATTAATTTTCCATCTCTCCCTCTCTCCCAAGCCTCACAATCATTAAATGCCAGGGAAAGTTAAATAAACAGCTGATTTACAGAAGCATTTTCTTTCTTTCTTTTTAAAAGCAGGAGCCTCTATTAATCAGTTGTACTGAGAGCGGTCTGATTAAGCAGTTGGCTCACCCTTCAGATGAGCGAGTGTGGGGTCAGAGGGCCTGGAGACTGGTAAGAGGCTCCCAATCAGGGACTAAAAATAACTCTGTAGACTCCTGCCCCTCCCCTCTCCCTTCTGAGGTCCAGGGCAGGCCTTTTCTGCCTGGAGGTCTGAAGCAGGACGCCTGGCCTTGACCCCCTGGGTCTCTCCATCACTCTGAGCTGGAGAAGTTTTTTTACAAATAATTGCACTCAACCCCATTACTGTGTAGAAACTCAGAAAGGGGAAGGGACCTGCCCAAGGTCACACAGCAAAGTCATGACAGTGCTAGGATTAGAACCCTGAATCCTAATTTGGATATAAGCAATAATGAGGTTTCCAGATTTGAATGCCTTCATAATTTGGCAAAAAAAGAAAACACATAACATCTACTGACAACATCAGAGGACCACAAAGAGAACATGCACAGATACACTCTTGCACACATTCACACACCAAGGCACCTCGGAGTGTGTGCATGTTTGCACCCCTACACTTGAGCTGGTGCCTCAGTTGCTTCTGTTTTTTAATCCCTGGAGAGCAGGGTGATTTCTGCTGTCTCCCTGGACCAGGTGCCCCCACCGACCTGCCTCCTGCCCCACTCCATCTGGTGCTCGCAGGCCCTTGGACCTGTCTGCAGCCTCATAGGGATGCTGGCCTAGTGGGGAGCTCAGTGGGCAGCGCTTACAACCCTGGGGTCCGGTCCTTCTCTCTTTGATGGCTGGTGACTCTGGGCCCCTTGAAACTCACCGAGGGTGCTAAACTCCCCCTTCTGTAAAAAGGGGATACAAGTTATTTCTCAAGGCTGTGGTGAGGATAAAGTGTGAGGGTTTATAAAGCAATGCTACTGGATTTGTTCAGCGAACACATGTCAAGGGCCCAGGTCCCAGAGGGCATGGCACCATGTGTCTTCCTGCCTTGGCACATGGTAGATGTTCGGTAAATGGGAGTGATTGTCAGTATTATTTGACCATTGGGTGTTTACTGGGCAATTACCTTGTGTCAGGTGCTCTGCCTGGTTCAGAAGCAAATAGCTAGACTCACTGACCAGGTGTCTCTAGTGGGGAGTGCCCAGGATGGCAGAGACATAGGAAAGTTATTCCAAATGATACAAAAAATCACTACATATGATGAGACAGTGGTCACATCAAAATTCAAGTTCACATATCTAGGCACTTACTGTGCCCAGGGCTGTGTTAAGTGCTTTAAATTCTCAGAACAATCCTGTGAGGGAAGTGCCATTATTGCCTTCACTTTACAGATGAGAAAATGGAGGCACAGAGAGGGTTAGTGGGTTGCCCAGGGTCACACAGCTGGTGGGGCGCGAAAAGGGCAGTGGAAGCACAGAGGAAGGGTTACTAACTGCCGAGGGGGAGTCGGGGGGGGAGCGCCTCCTCGAGGCAAGTTTTGAGTGGGGTCTTGAAACCTAAGATTTCTCTCCCACACCCCTTCCTTCTTTCCTGCTCCCCCCACCCCCCCAGGGAGCCAGCCCACCGCTTGACCCCGCAGGGGTAGTCATGTGACGCATCTTGCCTAGCCCTGGCTGACTCGACCAGCACTGACACCCAGCCAATGAGCTGGACTGAGCAGACTCTTGCTTTCAAGAATTCAGATGCGGGGAGTGAGAAAGTGGGAGACCCAGCATCTTCCATCGCAGGGGAGCTGGTGCAGAGGAACGATGGAGCCCAGAGCAGATCCAGAAAGGAGCGGGATGAAGAACCTCCGCTGGGGGTTGGCGGTGGCTGGGAAAGAGTGGGAAGGAACCTGATTTGGATCTGACTCCTTTCCATGCCTGCGTTCCAGGGACCCAGCTGTTCGCCCAGTGCCTGGGGTTTACAGGCACCCTCAGAGCCTGGTAATCAAATCCTGTTTACTTAAGTGAAATGAGAGAAGGCTTCGGTTTCTTGCCACCAAACAGCCTAAGAGATGAACAAAGGCCTCTGTGCCTGCCAGAGAAGACAGGAAAGGGCAGAGGCGGAGCCAGGGAGGACAGGCTCTGAAGCAAAGGCCTGGCCCCCAGCAGGCTGGGCTGGAGGGCAGGGGGAGTGGGTGTGGAGAGCAGACAGCGGGGGGCCTGGGGGCCTTTCCACCTCAGAGCTTGTGCCCAGATGTTGGGGGGATGGTTCATTTGTGAGGCTGCCGAGCCCTCTGCCTCGTAACGGAGGCCCCATAGCTCATTTTCAATCAGACCCTGTCCCCAGCACACAAGCAGAGTTAATTAAACATAGCCTTCCTTCTGCAAGGAAATGAAAGGCAACCTCCTGATAGAACAATTAGTATTTACAGCCCCGCCCCTCTTCCTTCCTCCCGCCTTCTCTCAATGCCTCGCCTTCATCATCTCAGACTCTGCTTGCTGCCCATAAATTAGCATCAGGAAGCCAAGAAGAAGGGAGGGAATAGGGACAGATGGCCCATTTATCCACTGGGACAGCGAGACCCTCCCTGTCAGCAAGTGCTGGGGCCAGCCTCAGCGCCAGGAGCGTGTGACATGAGGCAGTCATGTGATACATGTCCCCTAGCCCTGGCTGACTGGACCAGGATGCACACCCAGCCAATGAGCTGGGTAGAGAGCCAGGCCACTGCGTTGTTGGCAGCAGGTGTCTTAACCTCTCTGTTCTCTCATCTATGTCACAGATAGCATGGCTTGCCTCTGAAGACGGTTGTCAGGATCACCTGAGGTCCATGTAAAGAAAGTGCCAAGCACAGTGCCTGACATGGATGCTTGACCTATTTCCCTCTTACTCCTAAGGTGGGATTAGGGACCAGTGGTCCACAGCATTTGGGACATAGTCTTGCTGTGTGACATCAGACCAGTTACTTGGCCTCTCTGGGCTCTGTGGAAAGGAAGGCTATGGCCACCTCTCTGAGTCAAGCACATTCCCCAGAGAGTGGAGGACAGTTGGTATGGTGCAGTGGAATAAGACAGCTGGGATCCCAGCCTCCTGGCCCTACGGTTTCCTGGCCATGCCAACTCAAGTGGTTAACTTCCTGTGCTCAATTTCCTTGACTATAAAATGGGCGTGACATTTCCCTCCTTGAGGGATCAGAGTTACTAAGTCTGAAACATGCAGAACAGTGCTTAGCACATGATCAACGCTTGATTGGTGTCAGCTCTTCTTTTCTGTCATCTGGTCCAGCCCCTGCCTCTGGACAGAACTGCAGCCAGACAGAGAAGCCTGTTCTTAGAGCATGTTTCTGGAATTTCCATCAAAAGTGACTCCAGAAAGGAGAGTCCACCATCTTGGCTGACTGCTTCCATGTCCAAGATTGTGGGGGTTGGGTGAGGTTTAGCTGCCTCAGTTTCATCTTTCTTAAAACAGTAAAAATCTTTCTTAAAGAATGAAGCTCAACATGCAGGGCTGTCAGGAGGATTCAGTGGGGTTATGATAGGAAGTTCTGGGTGTGTGGCCCTCCCCTCCATCCGCTGCCACCCTCTACTGACCAATGGGCAGCTGCAACCCTGAAGGTTTCCAGTAAACCAGAGGCGCTTGTTGAGCACCTGCTGCATGCAGGCATCGTGCCAGGTGCTGCAAATAGGGACAAGTCAGACCTGGAGCTGCCTCCTCTCAGAGCAGAGGTGCAGGCTGACAGGCATTAAACTAACCGGTGGCTCTGGGCTCTGGGCTCTGGGATATAATGACTCCCTCCTAGGGGGCTATACAACTAGAGCAGAGAGGTGAGATAGAGACACAAGTGCTGGAGATGAGAAACAAGAAAGAAGGGAGTGTCTGAGGGTGGAATGACACAGCTGTGGTCAGGGGTTGGCCCAGGTCCAGCCATGTTGGCTGGAAGTGCACTCTGGGGTCGAACCTGAATCCTTCCTGCTGCAAAAGAATCTCATTTCCCCAGATCCCATCATCCCAATAACAGATCTTATGAACTTGAGGCCAAGTTGGCAAATGTAAGATAAGACTAGCAGATAATGAGAGGGATTTCCGTGTGGGACTCAGAAATAGCTCAGAAGGCAATTCCCAAAGCAGATGCGGCCACATTCAGAGCCCTGACAGCCTTGAGCCTTCCATGATGGCTACTTGGAAGAGGCAACATGGATGGTGGTGAGTGAGCTCCACCTGGACCAGACAACCAGATCATTGGTGCTAAGATCAAGCTCACTGCTTCACACCTGGAAGGTGGGCTGTCTCTTAAAAAAAATTTTTTTTTTAATTTGTATTTGCTAGAGATGGGGTCTAGATATACTATGAATGGTGGGAATTGGCTTTCATTTTAGATCTTATACCCCTTCCCAAGCCACTAATGATCCCAGCTAATGATCAATGTACTTGGCTGAGTTCTCCAAAGATGGGATGGTTGGGGTGAGCTGTCCTTAAACCCAGTTTCAAAATCAATCCCAATCTGGGGAAAGGGTCTTTTTGGTTTTCAAAAGGCTTGTGAGCAGGCTGTGTTGAGATGCTCTTCTTGGCCTGCTCCTTTCTGGGCTAAAGGACACCCTCTCCCTCCTCCTTTCCTGGCCTGGCCCCCAGTATGATTGCTCCTGGGGTGGTGTGGGTTCTCTGCCTCACCTGCAGCATGGGCTGCTCCAGCAGGTCCCGTCTCCCTGGCCTCCGCCGGGCATTGCTCCCTGCTCCTGCCTCGGAATCCTGCCTCTGCTCCTGGGTCTGCTCTGCAGGTTGAGCTGTGCTGGGGCAACAGTGGGGCACGGTGGCTAAGGGGGTGGGCTCTGGAGCTGGACTCCTAGCTCTGCCTCTTACTGTCCATGTGCTCTCAGGCAAATGACTTTGCCTCCCTGGGCCTCAGTTTCCTTCCTGTAAAATGGGGATAACAAGGATGGTGCATTCAATGAGAGATGCATTCAAGCACTTAGAATACCACCCAGGCACCCTGCAAGTGCTAATTAAATGAGAGACTTCATTATTTCTGTTCCCCATCCCAGGCCCAGGGGCTCTGCCAGACCTCAGCCCAGGGCTCCAGGAAGAGCCTGGGGATGACCACTTGGTGCAGCAGCGTCTCTGTGCTCCGCACCAGCTGGGCCCTGAGGAGAGACAAGCCAACAAGAATTGTGAGGTCCTGACCAACAGGAAGCTTACATTCTAAAAGGTGAAGAGACCCACTACTGTCCCCCGCAGCACGTTTCCCCATCTACCACCCAGCCAAGGTCATTTACCTTGTGTGTCATCTCCCTCTACACACGGTGGGCAGGGACTTGGTCTTGCTCACTTCTGCACCCCCGGTGCCCTGCATAGATCCTGGCATACAGCAGGTGCTCAATAAATACTTGCTGAATGAATGAAGACAACGTAGCTTTAGCAAGTCTTTCCTGGGGCCTGGGCTGGCCACAGTGGTCATGGACTCTCACTCCATGGCCGTCTGTCTCCTGGCAGGGTGGAGACCCCCCTTCCACTCCCCCCACCACCTCTGGGATGCTCGTCTCCCTAGCTGAAAAATGACAAGGCTGAGCTCCCTTGACCGCTCCTTGCTTAACTTTTGACTGGAGCTGAGGGCTTGGCCTGATCTGCCTCCCCTGGCTCTGGCTGATTCTTCTGTCACCTGGCCTGCCTGGGCTGATGGAGGAGAGCCAGTGGCTTCCCTGGGCCGGGCCCATGACCTCTGCCTCTGCTGTCCCATCCAGGAAGCCTGAGGGGCGGCTGCCGCTCCATCTTCCCTGCATCTGCCTGTCTTGTTGACAAATCTTGTGCCTGTCCGTCTGTTTGAAGTGCCAGTGTCCAAAGGTCGATTCCCAGTGACAGACTTGGCTTCGATGCCCCACTTACCGACATGTGACCTTGGGCAAGTGCCTCTACCTCTCTGAGCCTCAGTTTCCTCATCTGCATAATCATAATGAGTAGTAGGCATTCCAGTCCCTAAGATTGCCGGGAGGATTAAGTCTGGGGACAGTTGAAAGCCTGGTGTGTCAGAGGGTGTTCAAATCCAAGTGTGCACACTTCCTAGATGTGATTTTGGCCAGTGACTATATACTACTTCGCACCAGTTTATTTATCTATAGGATGGAAATACTAGTAAAAATAATAGTTGAATCTCATTATGTTGCAACGAGGAGTGAATGAGCTAATGCATGGAAAGCACTTGGTACTATGCTTGGCATACAAGTTGATTTATACTTATACTTACGTATTTATACTTACACTCTTACTGTTATTCTAATCTTCATCTTTTTATGTGTTAGCACCTAGTGGGTGCCAACAAGGCAAATAATACTTATCCTCTTGCTCCCTTTAAAAGTCAGGGTTTTTATTTGTTATTGTTTGACGTGAGCACAGTGAGGGTTTGAATTCACCTATTCCTGCTGGCCTGGGATTCACTCCCCTGGGTGTAGCTCTCTCTCGTAAGGTCAGAAGAGCTCTTCTTGTCAAAAAAGAAATGTTGACTAGAGGAAAAGCTTGTCACACAGGTGTTCAGAGTCCTTCCATATCTCTTACATCAGCGTGTCCTTCACTATTTGCATTTGACAGGAGAGAGCATCAAAGCCCAGAGAGGTTCAGTGAGTTGTCCAGGGTCACACAGCATGCAGATCCAAACAACACTTCCAGCTTCTGGTTCAGGCTCAGAGTGGCTTGGTCCCAGTCATCACCAACACCACTATGACTGGTGTCATCTACATGTGCGTGGGAAGTTAAGGTCGCCCAGTCATGTCCACAGTCACAATCTCTTGCAATCCTGCCAACCGTCCTATGAGCTGGATGGCACAGAGTCAGCCCAAACATTATTGCCGTTTTTCAAAGCAGGAACTCGGAGGCTCAGAGGAGGCACAGAATGACCTAAGGTCACACAGAGGGAGTGGCCTCCGATTCCCAGCTTGCAGTTCAGCCTGCAGAGCAGGGCAGCCCTCGTGAGATGTCGTGGACTTGTGTCTTCATGCTGCCCACCCCCACCCTCAGAGGCCCTCTCGGCCCAACTCAGTGTCCTCAGCCCAGAGCCCTGGAGGGGGTGGGCACCTTTTGTAAGAGAGCTCAGAAACTGTTGTGTGGACCTGATACCCTCAAACGCCAACACGCAATGATTTTTCCTTCTCTTGAAGAGTGGGAGAGATTAATAGCTTCCGAGTATTGACTCTGCTTTCAACCAGTTGCACAAAAGCAACACGTGTCCCTTCTAGGAAGATGGACGATATCTCTGCAGCAGGAGATGAGTCCACAAGGCTTGCAACTTCCCTGGTAAGTTTCTTCTTGTTTAGAAATCACCTGGGGGTTTTAAAAGATGGATCCATGGCAGAATGTGCTGAAACTTGTCCCTGGGAGTTTCCTGTGAGTTAGAGGAGCTGGGATGTCATGTCATTCTGGTCCTGCCATGTCTCCTCTGAGGAGGGGGATATGTAAGGCCAGACCAGCTCCCCCCACCTGGGATATACTCGTGATCAAGTCCCTGATGCCTGACTGCACACCTCTGGGGAGCCCCTCTCTGATTAATGGGGCCAAGAACCTACCAGACTCTTATAAGGATGTAATGAGTTGGTGCAGAGAAAGCCCTTGGAACGCGGCCTAGCACCTAGCGGACACAAAGTAAATGTAAGCCATTCTTCTCTGTCTTCTAGTATTCATATGACATCAGGCAGAGGATAGGAGCCGTGTATGCGATATAGTAATACTTCAGTTTGGTAGGGGGAATACAAGGAGCATAATCCTTTTTTGGTCACTGCCTCTCAGTGTCTTAAAACTCGCATCTCATTGCATTAAAAAGAAAACAACAATGAAGGGGCAGAACCAGAGACGGTGCCCAGGGAGAAGACAGCCCAGAGGCAGACACCCATTTCACAAACCAGCTCTTTCACTGGCTGCAAAATGTCACGGGTCCCTGAGCACACTGCCTGGAGCCCATCGCTGGAGCAGTCTGTGATGCGTGTGTGTGCAGGGAGCGGAGGACTGGAACTCCGTTTGGAGATGTCCTCTCTGAGCCTGGGGCGTTTTGTCTGGTATCCAGAGAGGCCTGAACTGAGGAGTCTTTCCTGGGATCGTCATCCGGGTCTCCTTCTCTGACTTTGAGGAAAAGTGGCTGGCCCCTCCTGCAGGGATCAAAGCCACCTTTCTCTCTCTTCTGTTCCTGCCTTTTGTCTGCTCTTGCCTTGCCCAGAAATGGTCTAGAAGAAAGCCCCCAAGGAAGTGGGGGCTGGAATGTCTACTCAGACTTTTGTACTATACAGCCCTTCCTACACACTCAGTATCAGAGGGTGAGACATGAGCCAGGCTGGAGCAGCCTCGTTTTAAATCAGGACAGGAGGCTGAGCCACAGAGCAGTGATGACAGTCATTAGAGCTACGTTCACAAGACGTTTCTTACGTATCTCCTTTAATGCTCAAAATAATCCTAAGTCAAGTGTCTCTTTTAATGCTCCAAGTACTTCTATAAGGGAGGTGTGAGAACCCTGTTTTACAAATGAGAAAATTGAGGCCCAGAGAGAGAAAACAGCTTCCCCCAAATCATAGTTTGAAAGAAGCAGTACCAGGATTTGAACCCAGCTACGTGCAATCCCATTCTTACCCACTGCATGGCCACGTGCTTCATAAAATGGGACTCTTCAGTAGTTTTGTTTTTAATTGCTACTTCCATTCCCCCTTCCCTTTTAAAAACAGATTCCAAAGTTTCTCCACCTGTTTACTGGATCCTGTGAGCAAGGCTGGGGAAATCGCCTTCCCGTTTTAGTGATGAGGGCGCTGAGGCGAGGCCCGGAGCAGGGGCGTAACCTGTCCCGAGTGGCAGCCAGGAGCCCTGGTCTCCGGCCTCCTCTCCGTGGAATGCTGGGTTAGAGGCGGCTGTGGGTCTGGGAGAAGCCGTTGGGGTGTTCAGCAGACAAGGGGAATGATTATCACAAACTCATTTCCCAAAGCATCCTTCCCTTCTTTTCAGAGATTGCATTTTGGTTGTTAATAAGGGCGTGTTCCCCAGCCCTCCATCCCTACCTCCAGGTTTTGAGCGTCTTCCCTCTGCTGCACTTTAACCAAGTTATTCGTTAACTGCTAGGTGCCTAGAAGGCATTTATATCAACTGCACATTTGGAAATTCAGCTGCCTTGGAAGTGGGGGAACAAGCTGCTGACCGGCCTGGGGATCGGGTGGGAGCTGGGAAACGTGCTCTGGAGGGCTTCCCCTTTCCCTGGCCCTGAGTGTGCAGAACAGCAGTCTGCTGCTGGAGAGTGGAAGCCTCGCAGGAGGCAGGGGACTGGCAGATGGGAGTATTGTCAGTCTCTTACTTGACCCTTCAGGGGTTCCCTACCTCTAGCCAGCTTTCTCATTCCCTCCCTCCATATCTGTACGTATCTGTCATCTGTCATTAGTGTTCACTGCCCTTGTCTCCTGAGCCCTTTCTCCCCGGCCCCACTAGAACAAAAGATCCACAAGGGCAAAACTCTGGGCTTGTTCCCTGGTGTTCTAAGGGCCAACCAGTAGGCGCTTAAGGAGCATCCGTTACATAAATGAGCATGAATAATACTGAAGAGGGTACAAATGTACAGGAATTAAGACAAAACTGGAGAGTTCAAAGTATATAAAGAAATGCCATTGTCTAGACCCCTACAGGCAATACTTCCTTCCATCTGCCACAGTGCTTCTTACGAAGGAAAGTTTGAGATTACAGGCCAATAGGAGATATTCAAGTGCCTCACCTGACATTCTGCGCTCACCACCATCTGACCCCTGCCCTCCTCTCCTGTCACTAACACGCCACCCAGCTAGTTGGAATTGCTCATGCTTTCCAGACGCACTCTGAGCTATCTTTTCATACCTCGGGACCGTTGCAGATTTTTTTCCCTGCAGGAGTTGCCTTCACCCTCGTGTCCACCTGGAAAACTTCTACATGCTCTTTGGGACTAGGTTCGGAGGACACCTCCTTTGGGAAGTCCTCCTACTCTTTTTTCTTCTGGTTTGGGGCAAAATTAGACCTACCCTCTCTCCTTTGTGACTTCCTCTACTGAAGAACATTTCAGATGGTAGATTTGCTTATTTCTGCCTGTCTCCTCCATGATGTGGGAGCTCTTGTGGCCAGGAACTATTTCCTCAGTACCTAGGACAGAGTGGTTTTGAGGATTATTGTAATAATAACTATTTGGGGAATTATTATAACGATGGTGGCTACTGATTATTGGGTAACCATCTGTTAGTGCTTCAACATTCAGTTTTCTTAATAACTCTATAATGTAAGAACGGTTATTTTTCCCATTTATAGATGAGGAAACAGATGCAGAGAGATTACGGTAATTTATCCAAGATAATACCTTGATAAATGGTGGAGCCAGAAATAGAACCTGGGCAAGCCGACTCTGGAGCCCCTGAGCTGAATGTCTCTGTGATATTGGAGAAAACTTTATACCTGTCTGGGTCTTAGCGTTCCCATCTGTACAATGAATTGTTAGGACAAGGTAATATTTAAGGATGTTTTCATTGAGGATGCTATTTGGATTCTCTTCTCTCCAGAGAGGATGTTTCCATGCAGCAGCCTCTTCCTGTTAGAAACATGATTGGGACCCCACAGGGCTGGGAGAGGAGGGGACCTCTGAACTTTTGTTTCTAGGACAATGTGGGTCTGGAGGGATGGGCAGGGAGATGGATCATGGCTTGAACATATCAGAGACTCTTTCTGGACTGTTACATTGTGTTGTTTTTCCTCAATTCTCCTCTCCTTCTCACCCTTTCCATGGCTTCCCAGTAGGAGGAATCTATGTTCCCATTGGCTTTTGACTTAGTCATGTGACTTGCTTTGGCCAATAGAATGTGGATGGAATTAATCGTGTGCTAGTTTCAAAATAAGGTCTTTAGAGCCACAGCAAGTTCCTGCCAGCACTCTTGAGCACTATTCTCCATGAAAGACCCTGAGACTTGAGGTCCTAGAATAAAGACACATGGAACAGACCTGGTTCCTACTAAAGCTTGGAGTCCAGCTTGGCCTAACTCAACCCAACCAAAATCAACTGAACTATAACAAAACTATAGACCTGTGAGTATGAAATACATGTTTGGTATTGTGAGTCACTTAGAATTTGGGGATGCTTGTTATGCAGCATTGGTATAGTGGAAATCTGACCAATATATAGACTAAGCAGCAGAGCAATATAAGTCTAGCATCCTCGTTGAATTATATTGTCATTAATTGTACAGAGGTTTAACATTAAAGTCAAATTAGTGATGACCCTTCAGTAAACAGATGGCATTCAGTCTTTCCAAACTCCCCCAATCCTTGTTAGACAACATCTGGGGGGAGAGTTTTGACAGACCATAGAGTGGCTTTTCTTTGTCCTTGTTATATATAGCTAACAAAGTTTCATTTACTCTGTTAATCGAGTATGCTTCCAAATGAAGTGCCTGACACCAGTCTTCTAGAAGAAAGGCTCTGAGGGGGCAAGGTCTGTCCCTTCTGTCACTTTTGGCATATTTAATACAGAACTAGGACCTCCACAGTTTGATTCAGGGCCTGGAGTCTGGTTTGGATTATTGGAAATATTAAGCAATGAGGGAAGTTGTCTCAGAAGAAAGGTGTCCTGTCCTAGCTCCTTGAGTCTGTCGTATGGGTGTGGGTGGTTTAAGTGGTGTGTTGAGAGGGAGATGGAAATAGTGGGAAGGAACTTGAGAAGTTTCAGTAATTTTGCAGCCTACACAATCTTTGTGAAAGACTTGGTTTTTCTGATTCAGGCTTGGTTTGGTCATTGCCCACTCCTATGATTTGGCATATACTAATAAAATCTCCTATGATCCTGTAAGCCTGCTTTTTTAGTTCTTATGACCTAACCCTACAACCCTGGGGCCATGGCTGGGGCCTGGTGAGCATGACACTCAGACACATTGTCTCATGGTTCCCTATTACTGCTGTAATAAATGTCCACAAACCTCGTGGCTGAAAACGATATACATTAATTTTCCTACAGTTCTGAAGGCCAGAAGTCTGAAATCCGTTTCACTGGGGGAAAGTGAAGGTGTCAGCAGGGCTGGTTCCTTTTGGAGGCTCTGAGGGAGACTACATGCCTGTTCCTTTTCTTAAATCTAGAGGCGCCTGCTTTGGTTGGCTCATGACCCCTTCCTTTCCATGCTCCAGCTGCTTGCTCTCACCATCTCATCACCCACTAGTGGCTCTGCTCCTTCTGCCACCCTTGTGATTACACTGGGTCTTTCCAGATAACCCAGGAAGATCTACCCATCTCAGGATCTGCAAAGTCCCTTTTATCATGTAAGGCACCATATTCACCAGTTCAGGAATTAGGATGGAACATCTTTTGAGGGGCATTCTTCTGCCTACCAGAGACCTGATGTCTCCTCGATAGCAGGGGACACAGGTATTCCCACCCAGTTGTTCCCGTTTGACAGTAGAGGAAACTGAGAGCAGTAGGTTGAAGATTCAGGATCAGAACCCAGAGTTATGACTCCTACTGTTGAAGCTACTATTATTAGTATTATTAAATAATAGTAAAATGCATTAAATATTTGCAATGTGCCCAGCACTGTTCTAAGCACTTTTACATATGTTATACATTTTTATTACTCCCATTTTACAGGAAACTGAGTGTAAGGGAATTTGGGAAACTTGCCCAAGATCATACAGCCATTCAATAGTGGAGTTGGGATTTGAATCCAGGTCTTCTAATGTGAAAACCCATGTGCAATAGCTGCTCTTGGTACCCCACCTAGATCCTCTTTACCAGACTAATGCCCCCGTCCCCAGCCGCTGTGAGTGTTGACTGCTAACAGCTCACAGCTGCCCCTCTCTCCCGAGAATTTCTCTTGCCTCCAGGAGCAATTTCATCAGGAAATGCCTGGAAGATTGCACCTGCTGCCAGGGGTCCCCTAGGAAACAGCTGATGGATAAAGAGTGCACGGTACTGACCCTCTTCCATCAAGGTAGGACATGTCTGTGGTGTCATTCATGCTCCAGAACGCCCTATGGGATTAGGTTGAGACTAGACCTCAGCTGAACCCACCTGTTTATTTAGCTTCTTCCTCCACCCCCATCCTATTTCACTCACTCTCGGGTTTCTCTTGAGAGCTCTCTCTCAGTAAATCACTTACGTGGGAATTGCCATCTCAAGCTCTTCTGGTAGGGAAACTGACCGAAGACATGTTCTCAGTTAGGGTTCAGTCAAGAAAGAACTAATAGGAGTGCTAAAGAATAAAGGGTTTGTTATAGGAATTTGACTTTATGCAGTTGTGGGGACTGGCTAAACAGTCCATGTAAGGTTGTTGCCTCTGTGCTGAAGTCAGCTGGGCAGGCGGTTGGGAAAGAAAGGTGGATGCACAGTGGGGAAAACAATGACTTGTGCAAGAACCAGCCAGAACCCCCAGTGATGAATTGGAACTCTTGTGTATCTCCTGGCATCTCCAAGCTTCTGACCTGCAGAAGAATTTGGCATGCTTCACCTGGAGCTGCACAGCACCCAGCCTGGGGGCTGGAAGTGATGGAGGAGGAGCTGTGGAGGGAGCTGGGGTCGCCGCAGGCCCAGTTGCTGCCCCACCCTCACAAGGTAAGCCATGCATGGGAACTCCAACCTGGCTGAATCCTACCGACCTTCCGAACGCAAACATGGATGTTGTTTCCCTTCACTTCTGCCCTCCAAATCCCAAGCAAATTTCTCTCCTGCAAACCAAACTCAGAACCAGAAAGGGAAAGGATTTGGGGAGATGTGTTTCCAGTTTAGTTAAGCCGGCCCAGGATAAAAACACCATAGATTGCCCGTGTCAACTTGGCACATGTACATACTTCTTTTAACCATATTGAACTTCCACATTAAGATCATAGCAAAATCACACTTCCTCCTAACATAATGCAGTTAGTCCTGGTACAACTGAAAACACACTAACCTCCTTCCCAAGAGAGGATACAAAGTCCCTTTGTCTGATCCTACCAACTAAGCAAAGATAGGTTGTCTATCTTTGAGTGATGTTCATAATGTTTCTAGCTGAGTCAAATCCTTAAACATCCTATCATATGATCACTGAATGGTAAGTTAGCAACTGTTAACAAAACTTACGTTAGACGGCAGGGGAAAGAGGGGAAAAAAGAATTGATTAACATATACACAAATATCTTCATACAAAATAAAAAAAATACTCAGATCTATTTTCTTCCTCGTTTCTTCAACTGGTCAAGTATGTGACTGCAGCTGGTATTTCTAATTTCCTCCTTCTGCTACCCATTTCATATCTCATTTGCCCTCAGCAATAACCTTGGCCTATCATGGTTCTTTGCCTGATATGGTAAAATCAACCTTCATTCCTTAAGGTCTGGGCCATTAGCTGTCTACCTATAAAGGGTGGTTGTGTTTTTTATTGACTTTTATCACAGGATATGGGAATACTAAAAAGTGCCTCAGAGGATCTCTTGAATTCGAGGTGTCTTCTTGTTTATCCCCATTGGATAGCAGTACCCCAGTTTTCCCCTGATGCTCAGGACTAGTCACTCTAGCCAGTATGAAACCCATTTCTATGCCCACTGATTCATTGGCAAGGGGAGCCCAAAGTAGCCAGATAGTGGTCTCATCTCCAGTTTACTGGGACCATTGTTACATCTCCTGGTAGAAGCATTCCTTCTTTGGGAGCTAAGACTTCTATGCCAACAGAGCCTAAAGTCGTAGGGACAGAGAGCAAAACTTTTGTTAGTGGATTACATAGGATAATAGTGTGAGGAGCCACACCCATTTCCACTCCTTGATTGTTGGACTTGGCAATCTTGGCTATGGGATGAACAGCATGGTATACTGGTTGCTAATTTTAGAGCATAAACTACTTTCTGGAGGATGTTGCCCCAGCTCTGCAAGGTCATTGTCACAAGGCTGGTGCCGTATCTGAGCCTTCAAAAATCCATTCCACTGTTTTGTCAGACCAGCCACCTCATGGTGTTGGACCAATGGTAAGACCAGTAAATTAACTGAGCATGGGCACATTGCCACACCTTACTTACTGGCAATGGTTTACTTGGTCAGAAGCAAAGCAAAGGAGTGCTGTGATGGTGAATAAGGAGTCCCTATGTTGGTTTTGCCCACAGATGGTGGTTTGGGCAGAAGCACTGTGGGTAGGGAAGGCAAACTGATATCCCAGGTAAGAGTCTGGATAAGTGAACGAGTGCAGAGCATGGTGCCATGTTAGGGCTTCAGTGTTGGACTCTGCGGTTGGTAACTTGGGCACTCAGCAGGAGTCATGGTAGCCAGATCAGACTTGGTGAGCAGAAGTCCGATTTGCTGAGTCCATGCATAGCTTCCATTCTTTCCACCATGGCCATTTTGTTCATGAGTCCATCGGGTAATGATAGGGAGGTCTTGGGAAAGAGTTTGACTGAAATCTGCAAAACGGATAATTTTGCCCATCCAGTTATTAGGATCCTCTTCAGCTGAGGTCACTTTTTCATGAGTGTTTATATGGACACAGACAAATTCACCCTAGCTGCCAATTCAGAAAGTCCTACCATACACTTCTCCTCAAGACCTCATTTCACCAATTTTCCAATTTTGTTGTCATAACTGGAAACTTCCAAGTGCCTGACTATTCAGCCAAACCATAAGCCATGGCCCATGAATCGATGTAGATTCATACCTATGGCCATCTCTCCTTCCAGGCCAAGTAAACACTCAGTCTCACTGCTCCAAGGTCTGCCACTGTGAGGATTTTCCTTTACTCTGGCCCAGAGACTGGGGCTGTGTGCTGCAGCTTCCTCTTTCGAGTAATGCCGGCATATGGTGCAGAACCCTCTATAAACCGGGACCGTTGTTCTTCTTCCTCAGCCAACTTGTCAGGGAATGCCACATGAGGCCACAGGTGTGGGCTGAGAGAGAGGAAGTGATGCGGCATGAGCAGGAGAGAGGCACCTGGCATGCTCACTCAGGTGACTTGCTTGAGTTGTCTTGACCTGCTCCAGCTGGTATTGTACATGCCTCTTCCACTTTCTGCTGGAATTGCTGCTGTGAACGCCCAGTCTGATGGTTTGGTTGCTCAGACAACACTCAGTTCATGACGGGCAGCTCAGAAGGCATGGTAACTTGGAGGCCCATGGTCACATTTTTGGTCTCTAGCACAGTCCAGAAACAAACCAGAGGCCATTTCTCAGAAGGAGAATAATTACCTTCAGAGGGTTAGCATCACTTTTCCCCCCAGTCATAAGGGTCTGTGCTATGATTTGCCTACGGGGCGTGCCTAAGTCTCCACGCAATACACAACATCCCTATCCATCACAGACCTTTTAAGCATCATCAGATATGTATTCTGGGTCACACAGTCCAACTGGCAGAGCAGCTTGCACGGCAGCCTGCACCTCTTGGGGGTGGATGAGCAGGTCCTGCATGATAAATCCACTCCAGCATTCCAATATCCCTAAGCCTTTGGATACCTTCCTCTACCATCTACCAGGGAAACGCTGGCATTAGAACTTTGTTAGTGTAGGCCACCTTTGTATCCAGGTTTTGGTCAATCAAATGAAGCATATTGTTAGAGCCAGCCCCAGCTGCTTGAGCTAATGCACTGAATCCAGAATCTCTGCTTAATGCCCCCATGTCAATGAATTTCACCTGATCTGACATTATTTTTTCTATTCTGATCCAATATCCTTAGAGTTCATTCTCAGAACTACAGAGAAGGGAATGCTGGGAAATGTCCTTCCAGCTTAACTAAGTTGACACAGTACAAAGCCTTGTAGACACCATGGCTTACTTTACTATGTTGCTTCTTTTAGTTCAAACAAAAACACTTCTTGATTTCTCCTGAGGTGGAGTTTGTGTCTTTTTAGAGCTTCAAGGGTTAGTGTAGTAACATTCTCTCGCCTGGTTGAAACCAGACCACTCCCTGTTAAGCCTCAGAGTCACACCCAACCTCTAGTGATCACCCTGTCCCTTTGTAATAATAATAGCTAGGCACCTCCAGTGTGCCCTCGGCACTAACTCGCATCATCTCACCTAATTCTGACAACCTTAAGATGAATCATTATCCCCAGGTTACAGATATGAAAATTGAAGCCAAGGGGCCAAGGTCGTGCAACTGGCAAGGGATGGACCTGGAATTCACACTCAGTTTCCTGCCTCTGAAACTGGGGTACACCCTTGGGCATCTTCTCCCTCTCTCTTTTCCCAGCTTGAGTGGATATGTGTACCAGGTTATTGGTGATGAATTAGATAGGGAATCCCAGAACCACAGGGATCAGCTAGATGGGGGTCCTAAAGAACACTTCAGAATTGAGGAAATTGAAGGCTGGAAAGGAGAGGCAAATCACACAAGGCAACCCAGTGGGTCATTTATAGGGCTTGGGCCAGAAGGTCATAAACACATTTTTATCTAGGGGCGTGAGGATTAAGTGGTTAATTAAGAATTAAATGAGCTTGCCATTCTAAACATGCCTGAGGCTGGGATCCATGTCAGCCTTAGACCAAAATGGTACCCTTTTGGGAATCACATACTTTCTTCTGATGTGTCCCTCTGGTTCTAGAAACAGGTGCAGCTGTTGAGCCTGACTTGAACCAAGCTTCATCAACCGCCCAACAGCCTCAGAGAGAGTCCCTTTCTTCTGGCCCCCAGCAGATGGTTTTGGGATTTCTCTGATCTCCTTTGGTGCCAAGGGAGTGGGGAGTCTCTCTTCTTGATTTGCTTGCTTTAGGAGCAGGGAAAGAGGTCCCATGCAGGCAGATAACCTATTCCTTGAGGACTGGCCTGATGTGTGTGCTCAAATAGAAAGACACAAGCAGCAGTGCATTATTTGGAGCTCATCCAGTCCAGCTAGTGTGAAAACTGCTTAGGTGCTAGCTTCTCAGTTTACTGGGGACATTCTCTAGGGCATCTAGCAAAGCGCCATTTCCTTGACATGAGGCCCCTTCAGCTCTCTATCTCCATGCAGAGCCTGAGAAAATAGCAGGCATCAGACGAGGAAGGCTTAGACTGGATTCATGCATCTATTCAACAAATTTCACTGAGTACCCTCCACGGGCTGGTGCTGCTGGAGGGACTGGGACACATCAGTGATAAAATAAACAATATCTTGCCCTGTGGAGCTGCATTCTCGTGTGGAAAGACAGGCAATTAAATAAAAACAATAAATAACCAAATTATATAGTGTTGAAAAGGTAATACAGGATACAGCAAAGCAGGATAAGAGGGTGCAGGAGTGAGGGGCAAGGGGACAAACTGCAGAATTACAGGGGGTGTGGGGCTCATTGGGAAGATGAGTTTGAGCAAAGATTTGAAGGAGAAGAGAGAGTTGGCCCTGTGATGTCTGGGGAGGAGCATGTCAGGTTGAGAGAACAGCCAGTGCAAAGTCCCTGGGGCAGGGGAGTGCACGAGTGTGTTCTAGGAACAGGAGGAGGGAAGGTGTGGGAGGGGTGGGGACAGATCCTGCTGGTGGTTCAGTCATGCCAAGGACTTGGCTTCTGCTGCGTTGCAAGGTGTTGAGCACAGGAGCGACAGATAACTTAATTATTATAGTGTGGGAACTTGTGTTGGTAAAGTGTGCCTCAGGCTGCTGTATGCCAAACAGACCGCAGGGGGCCTGGGGGGAGGGCTGTTGCGGTGACCAGGTGAGAGGTGATGGGGGCTCAGACCAAGAGGGTTTCAAGGTGAGGAGTGGAGAGTAGCTGTGAAGATATTTTAAAGGTGGAGCCAATAAAACGGGTTAACAGGTTAGACTGGGATATGAGAGGAAGAGGCGACTAACCGACTGGATGGATGGAGATAAAGCAGTGACATACCTGGGGCAAGTGAGTTACTTAACATCTCTGTGCCTCAGTTTCCTCACCTGTAAATTTGAGAGAATAATAGTCCCAGTTTCCTAAGGGTATCACGAGACCTGACCTGTACATAGTAAGTGCTCAATAAATATTAGCTTTCACTATTATTATTGTTGTGGCTCAGAATCTAAACTGGGAGTCAGCAAACTACAGTTGGAGGGGCCTGTTTTGATAAATAAAGAATTGCTGGAAGGCAGGCACACCTATTCATTTCACGTGTTGTCTGTGGCTCCTTCCTGCTCCTGGGGTGGAGGTGGGCAGTTGAAACAGACATTGTATGATTGCAAAGCCAAAAATATTTACCACCTGGCTCTTTGCAATAGCCTGCTGACTTTTACTCTAGACCAGAATGGCCCTTTTACAGAGCATGCTTCAGTAAAGATTTCTCATGTATTTTTTTGAGGTGCCCAAACAGGGGTGGGGCTGCAAGGGATGATGACCTTTGTGTCTCTCCTGTCCCGTCGGCCCAAGACCATCCCCCCCCACCCCAGGGCTATGGCTCAGTCTGATGCCGCTCTGGGAGAGGGGCCGGGGCTGCACATCCCTTGCTTCCCGAACATGTTGTTTGTGGAAATTGCGTGCCCATCACAGCACTTGGGCGACGTGATGCTATAGAATGACACGGCTGAGGGGAGGGATTAATAGCTGATGGCGTGCGTGGCCCTGGAAAGTAGGTCCTCATCCTCCAGCGACTGTGGCCCCCAGCCCCCCCTCCTCCCTGCCTTTGTCACCCTCCTGGGCTCTGCAGGGACTCCCTGGGCACAGCTGCCCATCAGTGACTAACTTGGGATGAAGACCGGCCAGCTTGGGATGAAGACGCAGCCGTCCTCCTCACTCGCTGTGCGACTGGGGCAAGTCAGCCGTGCTCTCAGAGCCTGGGGTCCCGCCTGGGTAACAGCAGGATGGTTTATATATTTGGCCCAGAGTAGAATTTCATTTTGTTAGGGGTCTTGGCTGCCTTGTCTGGTCTCCTAACATCAGGGCCTAATCACGGTGCTTGGCACATGACAGGTGCTCAGAAAACATTTGTTGAGCCAATAAAGGAATGCAGAGCCTACACAGTGCGGGGGCCCAAGCACCATGGCTGTTTAGGATTATACTGTAATTTATCATTGCAACTATGATAATTTATATCATATTATGATAATAATTATGCCACAAAATTGTAGGATTCTCTGAAGCCTACCTTCCTGGTGTCTCTACCTTCCTGTGACCAGCCGATGGGGGCAGGTGTAAGTTCCAGATCACAGCAGGGTTTCAGGGACCGCAGGAGGGAGGGGAGGGCCTGCGGAGGCTGTGGACACATTTGGATTCCTGCTGGGAGGCGGGTGACAGAGGCAAGGCTTCGGGTGGCTCTGACACACACAGAGAGACAGGTGATAGATGAAAAGACAGACAGAAAGATAGATTGACAGATAAATAAATAGAAGACAGAAGGAAGGGCAGACAGGCAGGTTGCCAGACAGGCAGATAAATAGGTGGATAAGTGACAGCTGGTGTCCTTTGCACCCAGCTCCTCCTCCTCCCTCCGCTGTCGCACACTCCCAGTAAGATGCACCAGTCCAGTGTTCACTCACAGCCTGGGGGCTGGGCCTTAAGGAAAATTCTGGGGGCCAAGGCTGCTTTGCCTGTGTCTGCCTCACATGTTTCCCCTGCCCTGAGAGGTGGCCTGCCCGAGTGTCTCCAAGATGGAGAGCCGCCGAGCAGCTGTGAGTGGTGATGACTGCTCGGGAGCACCCTCCCGGCACCCAGCTCGGGGAGCTGAGTGACAAGGCGCAAAGCCCTACGACGTGAGGACCGTGGGCATATGCTTGTCTGCCTGTGGGCGTCAGCTTGCGCGGAGTAGGAGCTCAGCGGGGACACGGGGAGGGACCCGCTCTCACTGGATTGTCAGCCAGACTGCCTGCCTCAAGGGTGTGTGCATGAGGGAACTCAGTTCCCTGGCTAACAGCCACCACCGGCTGGCCACTGGGTTCAGGACCCATGTCCCTATCCCCAAATCCCACAATCACCCTTCAAAGTCATCTTGACCTCTGGAGGCAGAATCATCTACATAATTTGAGAACCTGGTGCACAGTGAAAACGTAGAGCCCCATGTTCAAAGATTATTAAGAATTTCAAGATGGCAACAGCAGAGCAGGAAGCCAAGCCTTGTGCAGCTAGCTGCACAGGCCACATGCCCGCAAAGCCGGCCCTGTCTGGACACAGCCCCTTGACTAGTGTGGCAGGCAGAGGGAATGGTTAAGGACAGGAGCTGCTGAGCTGTGCTCTGTTCACACCTGGGTTCTACCACTTAACCAGTTCTCAGTTTCCTCATCTGTAAAATGGGAGTAATAATAGCATCAATGCCTATGCTTGCTAATGGATACCCCTAAAATGCAGGACATCGTGCCTGGCGCAAGAACTCAAGAACTACCAGCTACTGCCATCCTCCTGCTGATCAGGTGATGGAGCTGGTGGATGACCAAGTCCAGAGCTGGAACCCGGGCAGTCTAAATCAAAGCCTCCCCTCTCCCCCCGCCCCGCAGAGTTTCAACCACGTAAGTGACTCCATATGATTTATGCTTTTAAAAGATCAATTGGTATGGTTATTGGGCGGAGAATGGAGGGTAGGGAACCAAGAGTGGCAGCTGAGAGAACAGTGGGAAGTTTATCACCGTTACCCAGGCCGGGGTGCTGGTGGCTTGGACCAGGGAGGTGGGTGTCAGAGAGAAGTGGACAGACTGGAGATTTCTTTCAGAGGTAGCATTCCCAAAACAGGCTTCTGGTTTTGAGGCTGGGGATGCAGGAAAAGTAAAAATCCAGTGTGGCTCCTTGGGAGGACGGGGGGCTGGTGGGAAGGAGGACTTGGAGGGGAAGGGAAGATTCCTGTTTGGGGCTGTGGCGTCTGAGATGCTAGTGAGACCTGTCAGGGGTTCTGGTGGGAGAGCCTGGGGTTAGGAGTGTGGGAAGACCTCTTGCTGCCAGACTTCACATGGCACCTTCATGCTGTCAAATGGTCAAGTCCTCGGGTGTTTATCCTTCCCACATGACAATGCTCTGACCCTTCTAGGGAGACCCTAAGGATGGAATTTAGGCAGGAGGCATGGGGGAGTATTTGGGGGCTTGTTCAAACGGATGCTTTCTTCTGGGGTCTCAGATCCTCACAGAAAGTTCCTCCATGCTGTTTGGGGGAGTGGTAGAGCCTATCTTTGAAATAAAGGGTTTGATGTAGTCCAAGGAGAGGAAAGGAAGACAGAAGAGGGCACAGAGAGATGAGGCAGGAGGAATAAGACAGAAATGGGGGCGGATGGGATTAGAAACGCAGAACTAGAATAATGATGCAGAAAGATGGAGAAAGAAGAGAGGAGATGGAGGTAGGGACGGAGATGGACAGACAGTATATCAGCCAGCCTCCTGGGGAGACAGTGGGCACATTCAGAGCATACTTGAAGACAGTTTAATGAAGGAACCATGTACAGAGATGTGGGCAGGGTTGGAGGGAGCCAGTGAGGCATTGCAGAGCACCCAGGGAGGCTGGCCATGAGGAGCCATCCCCCTTTTCCCCAGCAAGCCAAAGGCCCAGGTGAGGAAACCAGGGCCCTAACCCCGCAGGTGACAAGGGGATCCTGGAGAGGAGCTGCAGCAGACGCACAGGAATCTGAGCCTGGCAGGAGGGAGAGGGCTGGGAGCCAGTGGCTCATCCTCCACCCCTCTCCTCTGGCCTCCTGGATAGTGGAGAATACCCAGGGCAGAGAGGACAAGAGAGAGAGAGAGAGAGAGAGAGAGAGAAAAGGAGAGAGGGAGAGGTAGAGAGAGACATTGAGAGAGAGCACGAGTGGCTGTGGAGCCATGGAAAGACAGAGTGGAAAGGGAGAAGTTCAGAGTTGGAGAGAGAGAAATGAGAAGGTGCTTGACCAGGGAGAGGGAGACAGAGCCGGGACAGGAAGGGGCCATCAGCCAATGTTCCCCACCTTCACGGGCCTTGGTTTCCTTAAAGCCAAAGGACTGGGGCCCCAGGTGAAATGTTTTTGCCCCTAGAGTCAGGGTCTAGTCCCCAAGCCAGGTCTTTGGGCTGCTATGGGCCCTGAGCTCTCTCCACAGATGTTTAAAAGAAAGGATAATTAAAAGAAAATGGCATTAATTATGTCATGGTAACATAAATAATTGCAGGCATCCTTGCCTCATCTTGCCACTGCTTCTGGAAGTCAGGGGTGCTCTGCAGACGATAAAGCACCCATCTTCTGAGCATTCCGATGCCAGCTGGTGGCCAGACCTCCTGCTACTCTACCAGAACTGAATTAGACCTAGGGGGCTGGGGGCTTAAGACCTCAAAGGATGCTGGGGTCCAGAGCAGAGGCCTGGGTGGCATCCTGGCTGGTGATGTGGTTTAGGAGGGTCCAGGCTCTTGGAGGTGTTTGAAACAGACACCCTCCCTGGTGATATAGCCAGGGTGCAAAGCTTCTATATTCTGATGTGCTTAAGGACCCCCCCCCCTAGTTATGAAGCTTTGAACTCTCTGTTTAAGGACTTTGAGGAAGGCCCATGCAGGTCAGGTGAGGAGAGACCTGGACAGCTCAAGGAGCCTTTGGATTGCTGCTAGCATTTCTTTTGTGCACTGAAGCCCAGTGTGGGAGGCAGCTTCTCAGAAGCATCTCTGCTCCTTCTCTCTCCTGCAGCAGGGCTGACCCCAGTCCCCGTCCCTGGAGCAGCCCTGCCTTGTGATCAAGGAGAGGAAGGAGGAGGGGAAGCTAATATTGGTCAAGCTCCTATACAGCTGTGCTGGAAACCCTCACCCAAGAGGAGTGGTTGAGAGTAGAATGTGGACCCAGACTGCTTAGGTTTGATTGTGGGCCGTGCTCTGACTGGCTGCGTTCCTTCAAGCAAGTCACCAACCTCTCTGTGTTTACTTCAAAGGGTTGTTGTAGGGATTACAACATATATGGAAAGTGTTCAGAGCTGGCCTGGCATATGGTAAGTGCGTGTAAGTGTTAGGCGTCATTGTGTTCTCTCTTGTGGACTGTCCCCAAATCCCATTAGGTGGATCCTATTAGGACCCCCATTTTATAGCTGAAGAAAGCAAGGCTCCAAAGCCATCTAGCTGAGGAAGGGGCATGGAGGGGCATACACCTGGGTCTGTGTCATGCCCAGCTTGTCTTTTCTGCTGCCCACATGTGGTCAAGCATTGCCTAAGTGAGCACAGAGAAGAAGAGGAAGTGAAAGCAGTTCTGAAGGTCCCTCACAGGTCCCCTTTGCTCCCCAAAGTCCCCTTCCTGAGGCAGTCTAGGGACACTTCCCCAAATCATGCTGACGGTCTGTCCCTTGATCTCATGCTAAGCCAGCTGGGAAGGGGAACAGCCCTCTTCCTTGCCTCCCCAGCTGTCGGGTCCACTCCAGCTCAGATGAAGGAAACAGCTGGCACAGGGCTGCCCGATCCATCACCTAGGGGAGCTCTGCTCTGCTTCTCTGACAGGCTTCCCACCATCTCCAGTCTCATGGGCTAAGGTGACTGGTACACAGGCGTGGATGGCAGGACCCAAGAGGAAGGTGATGGCCAGGTGGTGGCCAGCCGAGGGACCCCCAGAAAAGCTTTTAACCTTGACAGCTAGGTCAGCTCTAAAGGCTCAGCCTGGCTGTCTTGGCCCCGACATCCATTAAATAAACCTTCAGAATGGGCCAGAGGAGACTAGAAAAGGGTGTAAGTATGGAACTTACAAATGCTGGCTGTTAGGGTGAGGAAGGTAAAGCAGGCCTGTCGGGCTAAATTCCCTTTACGAAACTAGGAATTACAACCCCTGACTCCCACCGTCCAGGAGTACAATTTAGGGGTTTCTCATTACAATTGCTTCAATCTCCATATAGTGAAACTGGGGTTTGGAGATAGATGGGTTACTTATGCAGTGCCATACAGCAAACCTTACATGACTTAGCTGGACCTACAGCCCAAGTTTCTAGAGTCACAGACCAATGTGCCTTCATAGAGCTTTCCAATCCTAGCCAGAGTCAGGCCTCTGTGAAGCCAGCCTCCCCTGACCTGACTCCTAGCCCCACCATGCTGATAAGAGTAGCTGGCATTTAAAGAACACTTGCTCTATGCCAGGCATTCTTCCAAATACTTTACAAGAATTATCTTATCTCACCTTTTAGGACGTAGTTAATAGCATTATCCTCATTTCACACTTGGGGAAATGTAGTCACAGAAAAATTTGCCCCAAGTCATCCTGCTAGGAAATGGCTGTCAGGATTTGGAGCCAGGTCACTGGGCTTCAGAGTCTGAAGTATCTCAAAGCATAGGAAAATACAGCTTGAAGGGAGCTTCGCTTACAGTCTGTTCGCTTTCATGTGCCACTGACTCCCTTTCATAAGAGTCTTCTTTACTCTGTCTCCCCTGGAGGTCCCAGGGCCGGAAGGAGCCTAGATTTGAGGTGGTTTGCCAGACTGACCAAGCCCACAGTGTTGGAAGGACTTGGAGCTGACCGTGGTGCTGACTTGCTCTCACCCCTGTCACGGAATGGGAAGGGACTGGTGTTCCACAGATGTCTTCACATTCCCTTGTAGATCCTCTGGCTTCTCCCATAGCAAAAAAAAATGTTTCCAGGTGTGAAAGGCTCTGTCAGACTCAGCTTTTATGAACAGGCCTAGTAGAAACAGTCTCAAATGTGAACAAGTCAGGGTGACAAATCAAACTAAAGGTGCCAACTCCTGTCCCCATTCCTCTGATGATGGAGGGGGATGAGGGACGTCACGAGTGGGAAGCTTCAAAGTGCACAAAAAAGACAACTGTAAGACAATCTCCTACCTGTCTCTCTGCTGTCTTCCAACCTACCCTGTACGCTATAGCCAGATTTATCTTCTGGGAGTCTTGCTTTCTTCTGAGAAAGAATCACAGAATATTAAGAACTAGAAGAATCTGAATCTGGACTAGCCTTCTTCACTTGCTTAACCCATAGACTGCTGTGGAAGTAACATTCTGGGACTTCCAAAGCCAGGTCATAAAACAATTTGCAACTTGCAGATGAGCTCCTTAGAGTATTTACCCAAATATTTACCCCAGCTACTGTGTAAAAACTCTCACTACTCTGAGACCACCATGCTGCAAGGAATGTCAATTTGATATATCCCAGTACTGGCCTAAAAACATGTCCTGTGCCTTCCATATTCCCTGTCTCCCTCTGCCTGGAGATAAAGGTGTCTGGCCAGCCCCCAGCTGATCCACTGAGTGGCCAGACATGTGAATAAAGAAACATTGTGGGTACACAGCAGCCATCTGACTGCAGCTACATGAGAGACCCAAGTGAGCACTGCCCAGCTGAGTCCAGTCAATCTACAGAACTTGAGGAGATAATAATAAATTTGTATTTTAATCTGCTAAGTTGTAGGAGTGGTTTGTTACAGAATAGGAGGTCATTGAAACAGACCCCATGCTGTGTGTACCCATAGGCTCCTGAGACTCTCCCATTACACATTCACCATATGTTATCATGACTACTTGTATTGGCAGAGCTCGTATATGGTGGTGTAGTTGTTGGGAAGTGGTCACCCAGCAAGACTATATTTCCCAGCTCCCTTTGCAACTTGGTAGGTCAGGTGACTGAGTTCTGACCAGTGGATTATGGGTAGAAGTGATATATACCAGTCCTGGCCTACAAACATGTCCTGTCTTCCATATTCTCTGTCTCCCTCTGCCTGTCAGTTGGATGTGACTTTGAGAGCTGTAAATTTAACAACCAAGGTGCTTCCATCTGCCTGAGTGGCTGAGGGGAACTCCTTCCTTCATGCATGGGTTGATCTGTATGCAGGAGAGAAATACACTTTTACTTTAAGCCTAGAGATTTGAGGGTGTGTGGTGGTCCTACTGAATGTTACCTTGAGACTACATTTGTAAATCGCGTGTTTCCACCACGTGGATTGTAACCACCAACAGGGCAAAGACAACATCTGACATGCCATTTTATCCCTAGCCCTAACCCAATACCTGGCACATGAAAAATATTTGATAAATACCTGGTAAGTAAAAGAGTACCTGGGATTTATTTTTCTACTGGCTTAAATGAATCACACTTTACCCTCAGGCTAAACTTTGATGGCTTGCTTGTCGTGCTCAGCCAGGTGATGGTTTTGGACTATACGTTTGTGTCCCTCCAAGTGAATGTGTTGAAATCCTAACCTGCACTGTGTTGGTGTTAGGAGGTGGGGCCTGTGGGAGGTAATTAGAATTAGAGGAAGTCATGAGAGTAGAGTTCCCATGGATAGGATTAGTGCCCTTATAGGTGCAAAGAGAGAGTTTGCTTCTCTCTGCTCTCTGCCACCTGAGGGAGGATCCAATAAGCCACCAGTCTACAACCCGGAAGAGAGTTCTCACCAGAATCCAACCATGTTGGCACCCTGATCTTAAGACTTTCAAACTCCAGAAGTGTAGGAAATAAATTTCTGTTGTTTATTACAAGCCACCCTGTCTATAGTACTTTGTTATAGTAGCCTGGACAGACTAAGACAGTGATGGGCCTGAAATGCAAAAATTCCTTTCCTCCCAGAGCCCCCCAGGGGAGGTGGGAGCTGGGGAGTCCAGCTTCCAATTCCTTACCTTGCTTTGGCCTGATTTTAATGACTGATGTTTTTAGGTCTTTTTTTTTTTTTTTTTTTTTTTAGGTAGAGGAGGGTTAGGCGGGTGGCAGCTTCATTCTAGTCAGAAGCTAAAAGGCTCGTTGATTTTTCTGATATCCTTTGAATGTGCCCCTTCTCCACAGACAGCTCCTCGCAGCTGTTAGGACTTCAAATTCCTCAGGCATTGAGGGGGGCAGAGAAAAGATATGAAAGGCTTTTCAGCTGACACAAAAGAGGGGAAAAAGTGGAATAAAAACGACAATGTGGTTAATACATAAAACGGTGAAATTTCTGGCACTCACTGTATCATTAATCTGTCTAAAGTGGCTTTGATCTCTTCTGCCTTAATTAACTTGTAATTATAACATGATGATTTTTGTAGCTGGTAGAATCTGGGAGCTGGGCCCTGAAAATGACTTCTGCCTCTAAGTGGCATCATAAAGCAGGGTTTGCAGCCACTGCCTTTCGGAGATGTGCTTTCCACATCTGTGCTCACACATGTGTGCAAACACACACATGCACATACAGAGGCATGTGTATACACACTCACACATACACCCCAGACTTTCCCATCACACATTGCCATGAGATAGTAGCTGCGTGTTTGTACCAGCTTCCCAGACCCTGTGTTTGATTTGGGAGTTATCTGGCCAAGGTCTTAAGGTATAGTTGGTGAGCAAGACGGCTGTGTCATTTATGGACACTATTTAATTTTCATGGCAAGTAGGTCACAAAAGTGGGTCTTATTAGTCTCATTTTTTCTGGGTGTGGATACCAAGGCTCAGAGAGCTTAATTCACTTGCTTAAGTTCCCTCTGTTAGAAAACTGGTTATGGTAGATTGACGTTTGGCCTCAACTCTTCACCCCCCACCATTCCCATGGCCTCACTCTTGACTTTGGGTTTGGCCATGAAACTGGTTTTGGTTGATGGCATGTTGATGACAGGGGCCAAGCATGCCCAGTAGCACGTTCTGGTCCTAGGAGGAGGAGGAGAAGCAGGTGAAGCAGAGTCACCCCAGTGGAGTCAGCCTGGATCAGCCAATACCCAGAAGCCCTTCAAGTGCATGAGTATAATTACCTCTGTTAAGTCCCTGAGCTTTGAAACAGCAAGAATTAACCAATATATGGGTGGGATGGGGATTCAAACCTGGGTCCATAGGTCCATCTGTCTCTAAGGCCCATGTATTTTCCTCAGTGCCATGTGGCCTCAGAGCTGAGGGTCCTGTTTTTCTTTCTGGTAAGGGTGGGGGAGGGAAGGACACCAGAGTTCTGCCCCCAACACCTCCACCTCAACCAGAGCTATTTTTACTCCCATATGTCTTATATGGGTCTGCTCTGTAATAGTTCACTGAAAGAATGTATTCTGCTTAAACCATGTTTGAAAACCATGTGTCTACTCCAACCTTCTCATTTTGTAAGTGAGGAAACAAAGACTCAGAGAGGGGCAGCCGCTTGGCCAAGACCACAGCTGGTTAGAAGTAGAGCCAAGATTATATAGCCCAATCTCTCCAGGCCACTTAGTGAGAAGATCGCACCACAGTATCTGTCGTGAGTCTGTAAGACGGAAGGCCTGGGCAGGGGTAACGATGAGGCATCAGGCCGCAAGAAGAGGCCCAGCGAAGGGATGCCCCCTGTGTGTGCTGGCCTCCACCTCCTGCTGCCCTGGCTGTCTCTTCTCGCACCCGCAGCTCCTCCAAGAAACCTCTCCAGATCACTGAGTCCTGGGTCCCTGGCCTTACAGTTTGTGGGGTTCCAGCCCTACCTTGCACTTCTCTTTAATTATTTTATGTGAGAGGCAGCCTTGTTGTCCCGACCTGGCTATAAAGACCCCAAGGGCAGGACTCTGAGTTTCATCTCTGATTTCCCAGCATCTGACTCAGGGTCTGGCACAGAGCTGGCCCCTGGCAAGATATTGAATAACATGTAGTTGTGTCCCCAGTTGCATTCACTGCAGGGCTGGGAACATGTATGTCCCAGAGATTACTTGTGGATCATATATGGATGCAGCCCTGTGATGACAGGAGGTTGGAGGGGTGGACTGAACTCACAGCGAGGGACTAGTAAATACCAGACCATGCAAAGTGTTTTGTGGGCAACATCTCACTTAAACTTTCCAACAATCCTATGCGATATTCATTCATTCATTCATTCTCTCATTCACCATTTTCCCAATACATGGGCACATTCTCTGAGTCAGGCACTATGCTGGGCACTGGGGCACAGCAGGGCCCAGGGTTTTATCCAACAAGCTGAGGCATACAGCAATGAGACTTGCCCAGGGCCACACCCCGAGATTCAAACCCTTTTTCACTTCTAGTGCTGAGTCCATAACTTTGTGCACACCTCTTCTGCAACCCTTGCTTGTCTGAGAGCTCTGTCCTGCAGTCTCCCAGCTCCTCTCTTTTCACCATGCCTTCGTTACTCACTTGATCTGTGTCCTGTTGTTCTATAGTTCAATCACTCATTCATTCAGGCTCTTCTAAGCTCCAGATCCCATGCTGGGCATTGGGCATAGCACATAATGAGTTATTATGTGAGCCAACACTGAGCGTGGAAGCCAAGCTAGGATATCCAGGGTGGTCTCTAGCTGCCTTGTGGGAGGAAGAGAGGCACGGGGGCCCATCCACACAGGCCTAGACCACCCACCTATTTCTCTAGGTGTGGTCAGCCCATGCAGAATTGGTCAGACAGTGAGAGGAGAGAGGTTCAGAGAACAATGTTGGGAGCTTTGGAGAATCAGGAGCAAATTGTGAGCAAATGTCAGTATTTTTGGATAGGAAATAAGTGCTGTGTAAATGAGATGCAAAACTATGTAAATCATGGACATTCAATTTCAGTCCGAAGCTACTTTTGGTAATAAGTCTGCAGCAGGGCTGGTAATGGAGGAGAGGGTGCATCAGCAGGACCAACATTACGTGTCCCCAACTCTTAGCCCTGCCTTGGAGGGGAGGCAGAGTCGAGCTGGAGCAGTTGGCATAGCTGTTAAAGCGGAAGATCACCACCGGCAGGGTGCGAGAGGAAGTAAGAGCAGTGGTGGCTAGGGTGAGGTTAGGAGGTTTCTGGGCGGAAGTTAGACCTGAGAGGAAAATGCAAGTCTGAAGAACATATCAACCATGGAGTATGGACGGGGCGACTCTGTGGGCAAAGGCATGAGGTCAGAGCGGGGAGTCATGTGGGCCTGGGATTTAGGGTACATGGGTGTAGGGGCAGGAGAGGGAAGACTGGAAAGGTAAGTAGGAGCCGGCTGAGGGAGTTTGGTCTAGAGCTAGAGTGGAAAACCAGATGCCCCCAGGGGCCAGTATTAATGAGAGAAACCAGCCGGTGTTTGCATCTTAAATACATGGAAATATCCATCACTTCCACAAAGAAATATACTCTCTTCACTTTCCTTGAATCAGGAGGTCCTCAAGGTCTATCTTTTGTTTGCCAACTTTTGACAGAGACGTGTGCAGAGGAATTTCTCTAAAATAAAGAAGCTGAGAGCCTAAGAGATGGTGGCTTGTGCTCAGGGTCCGCCATGGGGAAACAGGAGGGAGTGGTGAGCACTGTTTTTAAAGCACGGAGACTGCACGTGTCCCAGTCTAATGGGGAAACTGCTTCTCAGGGCCAGACCATTGATGCCGTGCCCAAAGGCAGGGCCTAGGATGTCCTGATCTTTCAAAAGAAGAATTTCTATGTAAGGGCTTCCAATATTTAAATATTGGCTCGAAGGTTTTAATTTTAACACACTCTGTTGTGTTGAGGCCTCTGTGGTAGAAGAGGGATTCATGGGGAGAGAAGGCTAGAGGAGGGGAGGTCGGTTCCATGGTAGCCACAACTGTCCCAGTCAGAGTACCTTGGCAAGCCAGTGAGAGTAACCAGGAGGAGAGGGCAGAAGACGTGCGTATCAGCTACCTACTGCCATAGCACGGCTGTGTAACAGCCAACCACAAAAATTCTATTGTAAACGTCTGAGTTTGCCCTGGAGTCTGTGAGTCAGCTGAGGGGTTCTGCTGAAACGAGGGGGCCAGGGCAGGGCAGGCTCCTCTGTCTGGTCAGGTGGGGGCTTTGCTGGTCTTGGCTGGGCTCTGTCACATGTCTGGGGCCCGGCTGAGGCAACTGAGCTGACTGGGCCTGCTCATTCCTCCAGCACGCTGGCCCGGGAATGTTCTTATCAAAGATAAGGCTCTGGAGATAAGGCTCAAAACTGGCGTATAAGCATTTCTGGCACAATTGGTCAAATGAGTCACATGACCAAGCTCAGCTTTAACGGAGAGGGAAATAGGTTCCTCCTTGTGGTGGGCAGAGCTGCATAGTCACATTGCAAAGGGCATGGATACAAGGATGGGTGGAGAAATGCAATTAATTTATAGCAGCATAACTTTGGATAAGTCACCTACTCTGTCTGGACCTACTGTGTCATTTGTAAAAGGAGGGGTTTGCATGGGATAGTCCTTCCAGCTTAGCCAACCTGAGGACCACCTCATGTCAAGCCACAGTTGTATTCTAGCCAGTACAGTGAGGGGAAGGCTTTCCCTTTTCTCCCTCCTCTGCTCTGCCCAGGAAGTGCCTGCCTGGGATTCCAGACATCTTTCATCAGGGATCAATAGCTCTTCACTTTCCCTAATGGGCCCCCTGATGATCGGCGTGGCTGAAGTAGAGCCATGGGGAGAGATGCATTAGTCCACCTTGTGCCCCCCAGAAGGCATTCGTCCTTAATACAGGGAGGGACGTGGCTGATTCAGTCTCTCCATTGTTTGAGATACTAATGAGGCTTTTATGGATGGCTCCCTGCTGGTCAGGGTGACACAAAATAGGACTGTCTTACAGTCCCAATTTCCATGTGCTGAAACCTATAGGGACTGCTTATGAGGAATTAATCCCATCCATCCATCCATCCATCCATCCATCCATCCATCCATCCATCCATCCATCCATCCTTCCATCCATCCATCCATCCATCCATCCATCCATCCATCCATCCATCCTTCCATCCATCCATCCATCCATCCATCCATCCATCCATCCATCCATCCATCCATCCATCCATTCCATCCATCCATCCATCCATCCATCCATCCATCCATCCATCCTTCCATCCATCCATCCATCCATCCATCCATCCATCCATCCTTCCATCCATCCATCCATCCATCTTTTTAACACTTTTCATGAGCCAGAACAGGCCCAGACCAAACAGAAATGAATAAAACACAGCTCCAGACCTCGACAGGTGAGGGCAGACAAGCAGATAGTCAGTGGACCATTCTGGCTATGGAGTGCCCCTGAGCGTGAAAGAAGGAACGAGGCAGAGATAAACTTTGCCCCAGGCCTACAAGGGAACTGTATCCAGGCTAAACACTTAGGGAAAAGATGTGGCCAGCTCTGAGACCCAGACCACTGTCCTGATGGAGGATTTGAAACTGCCTTCCAACATTTAAAAGATGAAAGATAATCCCTCAGAGTATGGGGAGGTGAGCCCTGCCTATCATGGGCCTACATTTAAGGTGCTGACCTGTGAGGGTCTGCATGGCAGAGCACCAGGGAGATGGATGTGCATATGTGGGATCCCTGGGGCTGGACTCCAGAACTGCTGGGCCCCAGGGAATGGCGACTCCATCCTGCCTCTGCTGCACCTGATCAGATGCCAACAAGGGTCCTGAGCTCTCTTGCTTTGTGATCATCTGTGGGGTGAGCAGCCAGTGGCGTGAGTTCATCCCCATCACACTCCAGAGGCTTTCCCATGAGACTGTTTTGACCCAAAAGATCTAGGTAGGAGGCTGTGTAGACGTGGCTGTGGCCCTGGGTTCCATCCACTACCCAGCTGTCCCTGCCAGGGTGCATGGAGGCAGGCCCAGGAAGGACTAGATAAGGGAACAGCAGAACAGAGCCCATGTCAGACTCCTAGGTAGGTAGGTGTTTGACCTTCTTTTGTAGCCATAGAAGAATGTTTAAATACTTCGAATTAGACATATACTTTTGGGTGGGAACCCCAACTTTAGAACATAGATTAGCCACCTAATTAGCCTTCCATCTAAGACCAATAAAACTTTCTAGTGTCATTAGGGAAAGCTGGTAACCAGCCTCCACCAAGATGAGGAGAGAGGGGTTTTGAAACATTGCTTCAAAGTGACAGCTGTGGCTCCCTGCCCCTGAGAGACGTGACCGTCGAGGCAGTCAGCCATTCCTTTAGCTGTAGTCAGGCCCAGGAGATGCCGGAGACCTGAGTCTCTTTGCCATGGAAAACCTCAGTATCGATCCATCCCTTATTGCCTCTCCAGTTCCAAAGATGGATTGTGTAGATATGTAAAGTAAGTGTAACAAATAAAGGAAATACATTTAAAATGTACAAGAGTTGGCCAAGTTTGCAATATGTCACCTCAATTTTATATGCTGTCAAATATACTTGAAATACATGTGTGCTAAGCATGACAAAGATATAGAAACTAAAGCTCTATTATTTTGCTGTAATGGGCCAGGGGGATAGCTCTGAAATAATATTCTTCTGTCTGCAATAAAGGCTTTTCTCTGAAGCTGTCTTAATGCAGTGAACAAAACCAAGAGCTCTCTCAAAGGCTTCTCCCTTTGAATCACTGCACACCCTCCACGGCCTTCCGCCACGATGGATGAGGACCCGGTCCACCCATGCAATGGGGCGAGAGGTGTGGGAGACCCCTGGCCCAGGCTGATGAGCATGGAGAGGACGTGAGCATGGGAATTCATGTCCTGCACCACAGTGTCTGTGTGGCAAGCCCACCATGCATGCCATACTGGCTCGTGTCACACAGTGCCCTGGACACATACTTTGTCAACCTCTCCACTTGGGCAGCAGCCCTCCGGAAAACTGGAGGCACGCTCAACTTGAGAGGTTTGCTGTAAGTGACTGTGTGGCGTGGCAGGGGGCTGGGGCATCTAAAGGCCTCCGGGAATCAGACTCTGCCACCAAACAGAGTCATTTGCTCTGCCATTCACTGGCTGTGTGCTTTTGGAAGGCCACAGAACCTCTCTGAGACTTGCTTCCTTGACTATAGAAAGCCAGTAATAAACCCAACCTTACAGGATTGTTGTCACCCCGCTGCACAGTTCCAGGGGCCACCAGTCCATGGTACCCTTGGCAGATGGTGCTCCCTGAAGTTGTACAGTGAGCAACCTGTGCAGCTGTTCATGGCAGCTCTGTATGATGTGAAGACACTGGCACACAGTAAATATACCATAGGTCATAGCTGTCATTACCACTGTATTTTTGCGGAGTGATTTAGAGAGGACCTTGGAATCAAGCCTGGAGGCAAATTCCTGCTCTGCCACTTTCTAGCTCAGTTCTCTTGGGAAAATTGCTTAACCTCTGCCTCACTTTCCTACTCTATAAAATGGGGATAATAATAGATCAGGCTGCAAAGGTTGCTGTGAGGATGAAGTCTGATAATTTAAGTCTGAGCCTTTATTGGTTGGTGTCTGACAAATGACGGATGTTCAACATGTTGGTTTCCCCAGGGCAACTGGACAGACAGAGTGAGAGTATGACCACCATGAGACCGAGCAGCTACAAGCAACATGCCAGATGTACCCACGGCCATGTGGATTGACTGTGAGCTCCAGTGCTGGGGTGGAGACTTCTTTGTACACACTGACCATGCACACGTATCAAGCAGCAAGGTGCATTGCACACAAGGACGTGCACACAGAAGGACATGCAGGGAGCAGCCCCAAAGCGTTGCCTATGGGAGAGAAGAGATGGAGTGGAATCAAGGATAAAGGGAATATGTAGATAAATAAGACTGGGTGCCCTCAGCCAGCGAATGGCAGAGAGCAGCCCTGAACCTGTTTGACTGCAGAGTCTGATTCCCTGAGGCCTTGAGACCCCTCCCCAGCCTCCTTCTGCCATGCCACACAGTTAGTTCCTCCTTCAAGGTCTCCGGACAGTACTCTTCTCCAGAGCCGGTGAGTAAAGGACCACCCGGCGCTGAGCCCCGTCCAGTTTCAGAGCTGGGAGTTTATCTCAGACACTGTCTGGTTCGCGCACCTCCCACGCAAGTGGAGGACAGAGGCAGCATCGTGGGCAACATGGCCTGGGGATCGCGTGGCCACAGAGAAGGGTGTCATCTTTGATAAGAAGGGGCCAAAGGTCCATCTGTTTGTGCCGCGATGCAGTGATTGTCCCTGCAACACTACACAGGTGGAGTCACACCTGCTGAACGGGCGGCCTTGTCCAGTGGGCTTGGAGAGGATCAGAAAAACAGGGCCGAGTCCTGCAGCCGGGTCAGCACAGCCGTAGGAGAGGAGGGTGATGTGGAGAGTTCAAGGAGAAGGGGAACTGTGAGCCAGAGGTGATCACGAGACCCACCCCCCGGGAGTGCTCAGAAAACGGAGAGCAGCGGGCTTGCCGCAGAATGCCAGGTAAGGGCCTTGAGCCTACCACATTCAGGGGTCCTTGTCTTACACTGGGTCACAGGAAGCTGAAAGCAGAACCGACCAGCTTGTCCCTGGTGGGAAGTCTCCCAGCATCTTGGCAGTATATCGCCAACAGTCCAAGGAAGCAAAATTAAAAATTCAGGGCTGGGGGCAGTGAGACTCAGAGGCATTAAAGTATTCTGGCTGAAAAATACATGACTGAGTGAATGATCGGATGGATGCTATATGCAGGACCTGCTACCAAATTTGGTAGAATTTTTCAACTTTTCCACTTGCCAGTTGGGAGATGTGCCACTCAGAACCTTATTCAGCTGGCTACCTTTCTCTCTACCCATGTCATCTGTTTCTCTCCTCCACCCCTCACCTGTGTTCCTGAACTCGCTCATCTGGTGCTTCTTCCTTCCTCTTCTCTCTGCCCTCAGCTCAGAGATGCCACTCTGTGGACCAGCCTTGACCCCAGTCCTCGCCCGTTCCCCCCAAGTAGGAAAATAATCAGAAGGAGTCATCTGTCTCACGTCTCTCCGAGTCACCAATGAGATGGGCCACACCTGCATCCCAGAGGGGAGGGGCTAAGCCCTGGAGATGGGAGCACACATGGACATTCTGGCATTCCTACAGAATAAGTCATGAACGCACACAGGAACACACATACATGAGCATGCAAACACACAAAGGCACGCCTTAGCAGCACCGTGAATACATAAACACGGTCCTATTCATATGCCCCAAATATAGATGCACACCCAGACATGTAGGTATGCACAGACCCACATGTCCATACACACACATACATGCATCTACACACTAGCATACACAGGGAAAGAAACAGATATCTCTGTGCATCAGACACACACACAGTGTACCAGGAAGTGGAAGAGGAAACCCCACTTCCCACACTCCACCTCCCGCACAGGTGTACAGACTAATGTGCACATGCTCAGAATGCACCACACAGGTGCTCAGGCAGGCACGCTGCCGATGACCCTCCTCTCCCAACTCTCCTCCTTCCCTCCTGGTTTGGGGGGGCATGTCAGCAGTGAGCTGGGGCTGCAGGAGGCCACAGCAGAGATGCATGGTGGGACCCCCAGTGAAGCTGCAGTGATCTTGAGAGCTCCTTGGCCTGCCTGGGACAGAGCCCGCAGCACCCAGGTGACCACAGCCAGCATTCCTGCCCATTCCCGTCCCTGTGTTGGTGGAAGAATTCCAGGGAGGTGATGCCTCCCCATGAGAGGTCTGGGTGTGGGCAACATCCTTGTCCCCTTCCCTACACACCCATGCCAACTCAGGTTCCGGTGGGGAGTGGGTCAGGGGTGGAGAGGCCTGAACTTCAGAAAATCCTTGCAGGTTTCCAGGGGGCTGGGCAGATGACCCCCTTCCAGTAGGAGCATCGGGGAGCCTTCCTCTCCTTTGTGCGGCCTCAAGGTGAGTGTAAGGAGCCCCCAAGGGCCAGAATGGCATAAAAGCCAATGTTGCAGCATCAGCCTGGCCCCTTCACACGCATCATCTCATCTGACCTTGGCTGTCCTCTCTCCCTGGACTACTCCCCTGGCTTCCTGCCTCCCCACTTGCCTCTTCGAGAACATTCTTTGCCTATTAGTCAAAAAGATTCTGTGGACATATGAGCCCAGCCATGTCACTACTCTGCCCAGAACTTTCCAATGGCTTCCATTTTTATCAACAATAAGACCAAGGCCCAAATAGCGCCAGGACGCACTTTATCCTCTGACCCTTCCTTGCCTCCCTCTCCTGCTTTTCTCCCCTTGCTATCTCCGCTCCAGCCACATCAGCTCCCTCACTGTGACTCCAGCACACCAGACCTGCCCCTGCCTCAGAACCATGCTGATCCCCCCCTGAAATGTTTCTGCTGCTGAATATCTGCACGACCCCCTTAAATGTCACCTCTGTGGAGCTTTCCATGGACATCTGATCTAAAATTGCATCCCATTGCTGTTTCTATTGCCTTTCTCTGCTTCATTTTCCCTTTAACACTTACCACCATCTAACAAACTATTCATTTGGTTTATCTTTCTTGTCTGCTTTCTGTCTCCCCACTATTACATAAGCTCCATGACAGCAAGGGGCTTGACTTGTTCCAGTTAATGCCCAGGACGGCACTCAGTGTGTAGAAGGTGTTCGATATATATTTGCTGAGTGATGAACGATCCTGTGGGGAAGGCATTTTCACCCCCACTTTACAGATGAGAAAACTGAAGATACTAAAGCTGCAGTGATTTGTCCAAATTCACAAGGCTGGCAACGTGGTTGAGCTTGGGTTTGAACCCAGCTTGATTTGGCTCACAAATTAGAAGCTGTATTTACCTTGCCTGGGTACCACCTATACCCATGTCACATGTAAACTCCAAGCCCGTGGTTGTCAGACTTCAGTGCCCATCATGATCAACACGGACCCCTGGAGCTTGCGCAGCCCTGATGGAGTCAGATGGGTGCCTTGTGGAACACACTTTGAGAAACACAGCTGTGTGCTATTTTCCCAAGATACCCAAAGACCTCATGATGTCATTTGACTAAATTTTCCTGCTACATTCCTGTAATCACTATTTTCTACATTTCCTTTAACTTACCTGCCTAGGTGGTAGCAGTGGTACCCACCTTTTTTTTTTTTAGGACCTCGCTGTTTAGGATCATGGTGAAGGGGAAATAACCTTTACTGAACTTCTATTATATTTGAGCCCTGTTTTAGCAACATTATCTGTGTTGAGGAGGCAGACAAGCGTTGTAGCCAAATGCATGGGCTCTGGACTCAGACTGCCAGGTTTGAGGTCTGGTTCTATCACTTTTAGTAGCTGTTCAACCTTGGGTGACTTATTTAACTTCTCTGAGCTTCCATTCCCCTATCTATGGAATGCTGACTTTGTTACAGATGATCGCTCCAATATTTTTTCCTTTCTTTTTCTTTTAGTAATGGAACTGGTGAATTTTAGCTGGACACATGGTCACCAGCTAAAGACTACATTTCCCATAGCCCTGTGTTGCTAAGTGTAACCGTGTGATTATGTTCTGGCCAATAAAATTCAAGAGGAAGTTATGGGAGCAACTTCTAGGTCATGCCCTTAAAAGGAAAGGGAATATATCCCACAGCCCTTCTCCCCCTCTGCCTGTTGTTGAGAATGCTGGGCCATGAGATGGAAGCCACATGTGGACAAGAGCAGAGAGCAGAGCTGAGGGAGGTCTTGAGCCTGATATTGTGAAACTACCTTATGAGCCCTGGATTGACTGTCAGCCAAGAAAGAAACTTCCATCTTGTCTAAGGCACTGTTCTTTTGGCTTTGGTCACAGCAGCTGGGTCTATATCTTAACTAAAGCTAATTTTGGTAAAAGTGGATGCTGCCATAAAAACGCTTAACCTATGAAGCTTGGCTTGGTGGCCAAGGAGAAGGTGGAGACAGAGAGGTACACAGGGTAGGAAGATGGCAGCCCTAGTCAGCACACAGCAAACACCTGCTATTGGCTGGGATGCCCCGAGCACCCATCGTATGCCGGCCATGTGTGTAACTCGGGCGGGTCTGTTGAAACTCTCAGAAGGCTCTGCCCTCAGACTACGAGGTTTGAGGTCTGGTTCTATCACTTTTGGTAGCTGTTCAACCTTGGGTGATTTATTTAACTTCTCTGAGTTTCCATTCCCCTATCTGTGGAATGGTGACTTTGTTTTATAACTCTTCAGTTATCAAAAATTTGGAAGAGGAAGTCTTAATGGGCAAGAGAGAAGATGCATCCCCAACTTTTCTCAAGTGACTCGGGCCTCACTGTAGGATGGCATGTGGCAGCCAAGGCCAGATGAGAGAGTTATTACCTTCCCGCCCAAGCCGACTGTCCCAGGTAGCCCCCACGAGGCCTCTTTTGGGTTGGAGGAGTATATGGGCAAGACAAAGGGACTGGGAAATCAAAGACAGGAGCCTTCAAACAGAAAAACTATATGTAGAAGAGATCTTAGGTGTGGTTGTTTGTACTTGGAACTGCCAAGAAGCAAAGGAAAGCCTGGCCCACACAGTTCATTATGTTGCCACGTTTCTCTGGGACAAACTGATCACTCTGTGTAAGAGCCTGCTTCTGGCACAGGGCTTATTGTGTATCAGACCTCTCTGGTCACCCCCAGCTGTCCTTGGAAATACGAATGTCTGTCCTGGTATGCAAGAGCTGGGCCTTGGAGCTCACCTGGCTCACCTCCCCCTCTTCTGCATGTGGGGAAAGAGAGGGAACGTGCCTAGCCACAGGCCACGCAGCTCCACGGTGCATGGAGCAGGGAGTGGTGCCCACATCACTGGGTCCCCACAGGGTTTCTACTTGTGATCAGAACTTTGTGTAATGGAAAGAAACGCTTGTGAAAGTAGAGTACAAAAGCAAGGGATCATGCACCAAGCTGGTGGCACCCACCCCTCTCCCCATGCCCTCTCCCTCTGCCTTGCAGGGGAATGGGGCATGTTCTGGCAACACAAAAGGTAAGGAGAACCCAGGAGTAAGCACCACACTGCCGGAGTTTGAATTCTGGTCATGCTGCTTACTACCTGTGGGATCTGGAGCAGGTGATTACTCCTGTGGAGCCCAGTCTCCTCATCGGTGGTGGTGATGCTGATCCCAAGGGGATGGGTGTAAGGGTTAGATGAGGAAATAGTACAAAATTCTTACATTGGTACTTGGCAAATGGTAACTGCTCCATCAACATCAGGTATTGTGTGAGGGTGATTAACATGAATTGCTAACATCTCAGTGTTATAGCTACTGTTTTATTTCTTAGTCATATTACAGCCTAATGGCACCTAGGTAGGCAGTCCTTCTCCACCTTCCGGCTACACTGTCCAAGGTCCCCAGACAGGAGAAGGGAGAGGTGAGGGATGTTTCCAAGGGCCAGGCCTGGAAGTAGCAGACCTCACCTCTGCCAATTCTATTGGCTGGAAGTGGTCAATGGTATAGCCACACTGTAAGGGGGGCACTGTCATTAGCCATGGGCTCAGGGGAGGAAACAGCGTCTTGGCCACAACTGGCTGTGATACTGGCTTGGTCCCTTGTGTATTGTGTGGTTCTCTACATTTACGTTCAACCTCTCTGAACCTTGGTTTCCTCATTGTAAATGGAGCTAACAACACCAGTTTTATTATTACGAAGTTCACATAAGGTAAGGGAAGTTCAAAGTGCCTGGTGCATGGAAGATACCTGGTAAAGGTTATTTTCTTTCCTTTCTTTGCTCAATAGACCTCTTCTTTCCCCAGCTCCCTCTCCCCCTTCCCACCCCTCCCAGCCACCTCTCTGTGTCCTTCCCCTGCCTTGCTCAAGCAGTGGCTGGCAGGGCCTCTGCTCCAGAGTCCACTGAACCTGCCCATTTTCAATCTCAGAGACAAGTTACCAAAGGAAATCCTGAGAGCAAAGGTGAGGGCACAGAGTGGGTGGCCGGAGCCATGTTCCCTGCTCCCCAACGTAAATCCCTGGGAAAACCATTAGTGGGCTGTGCAGCTCATAGAACAAATTATGAGGCAGGGAGATCAATGTTATTTTTTCCATAAGCTGAATTCATAACACTTTATGGCAAAATCGATGTGAATCTTCATGAATAAAGTGATGGCAGGTGCACATTAGGGAATCACAAGGAGAAGGAGGAGAAACTGCAGCTGATTGGCAGTAGAGGCGGGGTCCCCGGAGGGAGCCGCCTCCCCAGCAGCCTTGGGGCTTAGTCCTCCCTGCAGTGCAGCAAGGCCCTTCCCAGACCGGCCCTGCCTGCCTGGACACACCCAGGAGGGAACACACCGAGGCTGGGAGAGGACTTAAAAAGAGAGGACATTTTCATGAGAGCTGAGCTTCGCGTTTTATGTTCTTACTAGATCCTCAAAGCCTCTCTCAGAGCTTAAAGCCATTATAACCCCCATTTCACAGCTCTGGGAACCAAGGCTCAGAGGTGAAGCAACTTGCCTGGTGTCACATGGTTAATAACTAGCAATGTCTGTGTTCGAACCCAGGTTTCCCCTATTCCAGAGGCTCAGAGTTAACTATTTTAAATGAGCTTAGCCTCTCTGTCCTATGCTTCTCTGCCTTTTGGGCTCTGCACATGCCATGCCCTCTTTCTGGAGTGTTCCACTCTTCTTTCCTCCATCCAAGAAGGAGAAAGTCCTCCTCGGCCCTCCCCTCCTGGCTGTGATGTTGCTCGAAAGGCTGGCGATGTCTGGGAAGTCTTTGGCTGGCATCGCGTTGCCCTCCCGGTGGGATTCTGTGGATGTGCACAGTGCGGACTTTGTGGTGTTGTCTGGGGAGTGTTTGTCCTGGCTCCTTACTGAGGCTGTGAGCTACTCCAGGGTTGGACTCTATCCTATCTTACCATCTCTCTTTTGATCCATCCACCTGAATACTGGCATTGAAATCTATCTTTCCATCCATCCACCCACCTGCCCAACCATCTATTTGTCCATCCAGCCATGATTCTGTCCATCCATCTGTCTTTCCTTCCTTCCTTCCATCGTTTCTTCCACCTGTCCATCCACCCATCCATCATCCACTTCCAGGTGGTTCCCAGAACTTACAAAATCATCCAAGTTTTTGCTGCCTGACGCTACAACATGGATGAAACTTGAAGACATTATGCTAAGTGAAACAGGCCAGTCACAAAAGGACGAATACTGTACAAATCACGCTCTTATAAGGTACTTAGAGCAGTCAGATTCAAAGACAGAAAGTAGAATCATGGTTGCCAGGGGCTGCGGAAAGGAGACAGAGGGGAGTTAGTGTTTAGTGGATATACAGTTTCAATTTTGCAAGATAAACAGTGTTCTGGAGGTGGATGGTGGTGATGGGTGCACAACAATGTGAATGTATTTAATACCACTGAACTACACACTTAAAAATGGTTAAAATGGTAATTCCATGTCATGTGTATTTTATTACAATTAAAAATAAATTAATTAATTTAGAACTGCACCAGATTTTTCTAGGAGGCTGCAGGACGCCTTATGCAGAATCCCATTCTTGACCTGTTCTAATCCAGACTCTTGGTCTCGCTCTATCTTAAGTCCTGCCTCCCTGATGGTGCACCAGTGGTGACTCTAGCCCTCTCCAGCTCACCTCTCCAAATTCACCTGGTTCTCATGGTTTTCATGGAATCATTAAAACAATGTTAATAATAGCTAACACACGGTGAGAGTGTTCTCTATGTTGCAGCCTATTCTAAGTGCTTTACATGGACCGTGGCATGCCCACCCTGTGAGCTATGTACTATCATTGGTCCCATTCTAAAGATGAGGAAACTGAGGTCTAGGGAAGTTAAGGTAACTTGTCCAAGCCTCCTCAGCTGGGAAGCTGCAGAGGCGGGATTCAGACCCAGCTGAGATGACAACCCATTCTTAAAGCTGCTCAGGGCAGCTTCCCACAAACCATACTTGCTTATATACCCCCGTAGGCATTGAGCTTACATAAGTCTTATCTCCCCAAGACCTTGTGAACTCCCTAAAAATGGGAGATCCATAGGCTGTGTGACCTTGGGCAAGTTGCTTAACCTCTCTGTGCCTTGCTCTCTTTCCCTGTAGAGGCTGTTTCTGATAGTACTAACGTAGTAGTGAAGCCCTGAGAATTAAGTGAGGTAAAGCACATGAAGAGCTTAGCACAGTACCTGGCCCTTGGCTAACTAAAAATACCAAGTTCTAGTAAAAGATTCCACTTGGTTCTGCCATCCGGGAAAAGGAAACCAAGTATAACGTGAATTTGGGTTAGTGGCATCAAAAATCATCAGTTTTTTGCTTTTCCTTTTCTTGTTTCCCCATTGACATTTCTTGACCACAGCTGGCACAGAGGAGCTGGCAGTTGCAGAGGTGAGACGGTGGAGAACTGAGAGGGGCTGGCAGGAGGGAAGATAGAAAAATAGTTCACCTCTCATCAGGATAAAGCAGCTGATGGCTTCTGTTTTCCACTCTCTAGATCTTGCATATTTATTCACTGACCTCAACAGAATATTCCTGGTTCCCCAGATACGTGCTATGTACAGACTGCTGTACATCTGGAGGAAAAAGACCTGGGGAAAATGAGCTGTTTTATCTCTCTGTGCTGCCAAGAGTGTGCAGAGGGCCAGATGTCCAGTAGCTGATAGTCATCACATCTGGAAGGTAAACTGAATCTTTTCAACCAAGTGAAGTATTATGGTGACTTGGGTACACTTGAGGTCTCTGGCCATGGGGAACAGCAGAGAGGTGGTCAGTCTGATTTCCTAAGGCCTCTCCGAACGATGGGTAGCTGTCTTTATCACCTTCTAGAGTAGACCTGGAATGAGATTCTCTGCTCTGCATGGCCCCCAAATCCCAGCCTCTTGAAGCTGAGGACCCTGGCTGGAGTTTTCTGTCCATGAAGCCACTGGCAGGGTGTCTCCCTGAGAAATGCAGGGCACAGACACCTGGCCTATGGTGGCAGAAGGAAGGGGGCACACCTTGCTGGATTATCTCCAGCCCCTCTTACTTGGTCATCGCATTCATGTGCCAGTCCTCAAAAGAATCTTGGAAGGAAGAGAAATGGCAGTGACTTTCCTCATATACAGATGGGGAAACTGAGACTTGAGGAGGTTAAGGGATGATGCTGGGCCACCCCTTACTATTGGACAATGCTAGGAGGGACACCATGGTTTGTTGAGAGTAATTTACTTCCAATATGCCAGGCTGACAACCTGGCCATGATGGCATGACTCTGCCTTCCAGAGACCTTGACCTGTGTCTCTCCTCTTCTGGATCAAAGGAAGTGGGGAGGGGCAGAGGAAGTACCCATCACTTAACCATGGTGGGTGGGAGAGAGAAGGGACCGTGCTCGGTTCTTCACAGAAGCCTCAAAATTGTCCTTATTTGTGCCGAACCTTAGCATCCCTACGTGTCTGGGTTAGAAGGGCCCCTGTTGTTTCAGTTCAGTCTGCGCCCATGTTCCCGCTGGGAACACCAAGGCTGGAGACAGGAAGGAGTCACCCAAGGAGAGGCAGTTGGTTCAGAGTAGAGCCAAGACTATTACCCAAATCTTCTGACCCCTGTGATCAGTATCCTTGGCTTCACCTGACACTGCCTTCCTGGGGGAGGCCAGAGCCTCCCACCCCCGCCATTAGCCCACTCCCCGACCATTAGCAAGTTCCACCTCCTCTGAGCTCCAGGTTCCCACAGGATGAATAAGGGAATGAATCCCTGGCCTGTCCAATTCAAAGGACAGTTAGAAAGTTGGATAATTGTTGGGTGGAACTTAAGGGTAAAAAGACCTGACACTTCCCGGGGTCCTACTGTGTGCCGGGTCCTGGGCCCGGCACTTTACACTTGAGGTTCTGATGTTCACAAGCATGACCAATGCCTCCACGTATTAGGGGGAAAGGATATCTGTGGCCCTCGCATCACACCACATGGTGATGACATAGAGGCTGAGTGATTCCTGAGACCCACAAGGGTTAATTCCAGCAAAGGGAATGATTTCTCAGGGTTTAGCTCCTGTTCCAGGAGTCCCTGCCCAGCTTGTGGTCAGGGGTGATCAATTGCAGCTAGACCCTATTTATTATTTTGGTTGCATTTTCTTCCCCTCTCCTTTCCTGTCCTCCAGTTAGATTTAATTAGATATTGATAACAGATGCAGGTGGAATGTGCTTCTGTGGTTCTGGGCTGGAAGGTGGAGGTGCAGCTATGGGAAGAGTTGGCCAGAGGAAGGGGACAGTCAGCATCTCGGGAACAGGACTCATGGAGCTCTGGCCCTGGGGTTCTGAGTGCCACGTCCAACTCGAGCTTGCATCCCCCTGCTACTCCCTATCACTTCCTGCTCCCTCTCCTTCCTCTCTGCTTTTCTTCACAATCCATAACCCCATTCGTGCCTGGACTGGCTGGTCCACTCTCCGGCCTAATGGTCTTATTTCTCTAAGCCCCAGGTGTTTTAATGCAGGCCCTTCTTGGAGGAGGTCGGAACACTTTGGATTACTGTTCAGCAGATGTTCACTCCCCTCTCCTCCCACCACGACAGCGCGTCTCTATTTGGTATCGTGGAGCTTGACCATGTGGCTTGTTTTCATCAATGCAAAGCTGGCAGACATGACTTGAGCACAGGCTTTAAACATACATGTATTACTTGGCTTGATTTATTACGCTCTTGTGACCTGACATGAGCAGAAGATGCCTAGGGTGGCCACAGCCCCATCAGGCTAGGCTCCAGGATGACCACCCAGGGACAGATCTGAGCCCAAATTGAAGCCAGAGTGGAGCAGCCTGGCTGGGTCCAGCCCAGACCAGCCAAACCACAGCCAAGCTGAACCCCTTGTGCATGAGGATCAGTGCTTATGGTTGGAAGGCACTGAGAGTTTGTGCTATTTGTTATGCAACATTGCTGCTGTCAAAGCCTGGCTAATGCAGAGGGTAGGATAGGATCTCAGTGAAGGATACAACAAAGCAGATTATTCTAGACTAGGAGGCAGGAGACCTTGACTCTCATCCAAAAACTTCTATGAACTCCATCTATGCCTTTGGAGGAGCAGAAAGAAGCTAGTATCAGTTGATCGTTTACTATGGGCCAGGCATTGTGCTAAGTCTTTTCACATATCGTTTTATTTTTATCATCACCATTTCTATCTTATTTTGACCCTACTCTGTGCCAGGCATTGTATTAAGTGTTTATAATGCTAATTAGATTATGCTAAAAATGATACCAAAGATTAAATGATCGAGAACTTAAAAATAGCCATTCATGTAATACATACTATGGGATAGGCTTACATCAGGTTATTTAAATGTATTGTTTCAATTTACCATCAACACTCAACACAGTCCTCTAGACTGTAAACCCAGGAGGCAGATGTCATGTCTGTGTCGTGCACCGCTGTGACCCTGGGGCCTAGTATGTGCCTGGCACCTGGGTGCTCAATAAATCATTGTTGAAATGGAAGTCCCATGAGGTAGATGCTATTATTACTCCCACCCCACCCCTACCTCCAGCCCCCTTTCTGTAGCTGATGAAACAGAGGCAGGTGAGCTGGCCTAAGCAAGGGACACTTGGCTATGTCTGGAGACATTTTTCCTTATCATGACTGGAGGGGAGGTTAATGTAGATACTGACATGTCATGGGTAGAAGCCAGAGCTGCTGCACACATCCTCCAAGACATGCCCACATCAGGGAATGGTATGGCACCCCATGTCAGTAGTGCTGACTTTGGGAAATCCTCGCTTGGCAACTGGGGGAACCTGGCTTTGATGGCCTGGCAGAGAACTGAACTCTGATTTGTTTTGTCTCTAAGCACCCATATTAGTTTCCCATGACTGCCATCGCAAAGAAGCCAACTGGGTGACTGAAAACAATAGAAATTAATTTTCTCACTGATCTACAGGCCAGAAGTCTGAAATCTAGGTGTTGGCAGGACCACACTCCACCCGGAGGCTCTAGGGGAGATTCTGTTCTTGCCTCTTCCAGCCTCTGGTGGCCTCCAGCACTCCATGGTTACAGCTGCGTCACTCCCACCTCTGCCTCGTCCTCTCACCAACTTCCCCCCTTTTGTCCATTTCAAATCTCCTTCTGCTTTTCTCTCATGAGGACACTTGTCATTGGAGGTAGGGCCCACCCAGATATGCCAGGATTATCTCTCCATCTCTCACCATCCCTTAACTTCATCTCATCTGTAAGACCCTTTTTCTGAATAAGGTGACATCACAGGGTTGGGGATTTGACATAGATACCTTGGGGGCTGTTTTCAGCCTCCTACAGCACCTCTTCTTGAACACAGATCCATCCCAGTCCAAGATACCATTTACATTCGATCTTCACAATGACTGCCCCGGGAGAACATTTCACCTGGTTTCACCCAAGAGGCACTGAGGCTCAGAGAGGTTGTAACTATTCCAGGAGAATCAGCACTGGGGTCAGGATTTGTTCTTGGCTGTAAAGCTCTCTTTCTCTCACCCTTAAACTTGCTCCCCAAGCCCTGCCATCCCGCTCAGAGTTGCTCACACTCTGAAGAGTGTCTGGAGATGTCCCTGGCCCAGTCCTGCAGTTGGTCATCAGTGAGAATCCTTCTGGATGCAGGGAACAGACTCATGAGCCAGCAGCCATCTTTTTAGGCCAACAAATCTTTCAAATAACTGGGGACCTTGGGCAGAGGGGGCCCCAGGATCAGCAGCCTGGAGAGAGAGAGAGCAGGTGGTCCTCACCCTGGGGGCTTCGCCCTGAGAGTCAGGCCCAGGCCAAGCCCGCCTTTCACTCACTACTGCTCCAGGGAGCTCCTCCCCTCCCCCTCTGCCCAGCCACCTTCTTCTCTCGTTAGCTCAGTGAGCCCCCAGCTTCATGAGCTGGTGCCAGCACACAGCAGGTGGGACCTGCCTGGCCCTGGTCAGTGTTTGACGGTTTGGATGCAGCTAGTTAAGGGCATTGGCACAAGAGACCCATCTCCATCCTTTGTGGTGAAAGTCCCCCCAAACTCCACAGAGATGAACAGTGAGCCACTGCGCATTGCATCATTTAATAGCCTCAATAAACTTTTGTTTCCCCCCCTTTTGTAATAGCTTTATTGAATCATGATTTACACCCAAGAAACTGCATACCGTTAAAGTAATACACTGGGTGCATTTTGGTATATGTATACACCCATAACACCATCACCCCAATCAAGATAACGAATATACAGAGCACTCCCCACACGTTTCCTCGTGCCCCTTGGCAAGTCCTCTTTCCCCCTCCTCCCTCTTCCTCCCATTCCCAGGCTATCACTGACTGTCACTGTAGATTAGTAGATTAGTTTGCATTTTCTAGAGTTTAATAGAAAGGGAATTATACAACATGGACTATTTTTTTCCTGGTTCCTTTCACTCAGCCTGATTATTTCAGCATCATGCATGAACAGTCCATTCTTTTCTTGACGGTTAATATTCTATCTTGTGGCTATTCTAGTTTGTTTATCTCTCCACCTGTTGATAGACTTTGGATCTTGTCCAGTTTTTGACAATTATGAATAAAGCTGCTATGAACGTGTGTGTGAAGGTCTTTTTAGGAACACATGCTTTCTTTGCTCGTGGGTGAATACCAAGGAATGGCTGGCTATCTGGTGGGTGCATGTTTAATTTAAGAAACTACCAAACTGTTTCCGGAAGCGTTTGTACCGTTTCACAATTCCGCCAGCCTCGTATGATTTCCTGCTGCTCTGCATCCTTCCCAATACTCCGTAGGGTCAGTCTTTTACTCTCAGCCCTTTTAATAAGTACACTGGTGTCTCTACAGTTTTAATTGGCATTTCCCTATGCCTGATAATGTTGAGCATCTTTTTGCAGGCTTATTTGCCATTCATATATCTTCTTCACTGATCTGTTCAAATACTTTGCCCATTTTTTATTGTTTTTTTTTTTTTACTATTGGGTTTTGAGAATTATTTATATGTTCCAGATAAGTCTTCTGGCAGATACATGGTTTGTAAATTTTTTTTGCAGTCTTTGACTTATCTTTTCATTCTCATAACAGTATTTCTCGAAGAGCATGAGATTTTAATTTTGATGAAAGTCCACTTTATCAGTCTGTTTTTTAATGGATCGTGTTATTGATGCTGTGTCTAAGAAATCTTGGTCTCGCCCAACATGTGAAACCACCCTTGCGGTAATGAGCAGGGGGCAGCTGAAGGGGTCTTGTTCCTGTGTTTCTGTCTCTCAGGATTGAGCCCCTTCCCTCTCTGATGTCTTGCCAATCATTGTTTAGTCTGTTTTGTCAGTTTTTATTCTGTTTTGGACAGGAGGGTAAATTTGATGTCTGTTACTCCATCTGGGCCTGAAGCCCCAATAAACTTTTAAGGTAGGCATTATTTTACTCACATGGCCACCCATTTCTCTGTTGGGGAAACAGAGCTCAGAGAGGTGAAGTGGCTTGCCCAGAGTCCTACAGCACATAGATGGTAGTAGCAGAATAGAAGCCCAGGGTTGCCTGACTTCAAAGCCTGCTGCTATAGATCAGGCACCCTTGGACTTCCAGGAGAGATTCACATTCCACTTGGTGTTGTAGGTTTCAGAGTTTGGAATGTACCTAGCACCTGGGGTTGGCCAGGCAAGAGACTCTTACTCAGCCTTGTGACTCTAGAGCAAAAGTAACCTCTCCAAGGTTAGCTGTCTAATCTACCTACTAAAGATGTTAATTCTGACTTGATTTGCTCTGTAAGAAGTGCAATAACATGCAATCACAAAGCCATAGGCTTTCCAAGACCTTGCAGGGACCAACCTTCTACTCAGTGTCACTTACAGCAGAATTAGAAATCTAAAATGCTCATGCCACCACTGTCCTTCCTGTGTCCATTGCAGACATTGCTAATCAATGACAGAACACTTCATCTCAAAATCCAGTCTTGCTTTACTCTAACGCTCTAAGTGCCCACCACCGATGGATTGGATTGGCACATGAAATGAAGCCCATTTGCATCCCAACCCTTAAGCATTCTGGTCAGATGGCCACCTGGCCTTGCATGTGCACCTCATTTGATCAAGCCTTTACCACCTCCTAAGGTAGCCTGTCTCACTATCAGCCAGCTGCAAAGTTGGAGGCTTTCCTGGATGTGACAAACACATCCGCTGTCCAGTCAGCAGTATCCCTTACATAAAGTTGTGCTCCCTGGGGACTCAGAGATCAGATGTCATCTTCTACAAAAACTGAAGTCCTTCTAATATAATCTGAGGATAATGGTGATGTCCCCTTTCTACCTGGTGAAGTATCTACAGTTCATGACGTATGACACATGACCCTTTAAAACAGCTCTGCTTTCCCTTAATTTTTGGCATTGTTTGTCAGTATCTCCCTTAAAAATAGAAATCTGAATTTGAAAAAAATACCCAATGTATGGTCTGATGAGAGTATAGAAGGAACTTATACCTTGTTCTCAACATTTTACTGTTATTGACATAGCCTAGGACTTTGTTAGCTTTGGAAATAATCACCTCCTATTTGGCTCATGGAGAATATGTGAGCTATTTTTATGAGAACTGAGCAGAGGTTGGATATTCCCTTCCTATCAGTGTGTGGTTGGATTTGTGAGCCCAGTGACATGCCTGGCCCCCTTCCTGGCTCATCTCATCAGTGCAGCTACAACTGCTCACAAAGGAGCTGTTATCTGCAGGCCAGGCCATTACTGCTAGGTGATGATCATACATGTGCTAATGCTAATGCTCACATGTGCAGAGCACTAAGTGGGTGCCCAGCGCTGTTCTGAGCATATCACATGTTTTAAATGATTTACTCCTCACGACAGCCCTGAGGTTGATACTGTTTTGTCCCCATTTTACAGAGAAGAAAGTGGAACCAGAGAGGTTAAGTAAGCTAGGAAATGGCAGAGCTGAGATTTAAACCCAGCTCTGAAGTCTGTGTCCCTAATCAGTACATCACACTATTCTGTAGGGCCTCAACTACTGCAAATACCTGTTGTATGATGATTTATGCTTTTGCACACAGTTCTCAGGGAAGGCTTCCTGGAAGTGGCAGGAGGAAGCCGAGATGAGAAGGATGCACTGACTGGGCAGCCCTCTCTCTTCTTAGTCCAGCTCTATTTCCCCTTGTCCCATCTGGACAAGGACCTCAGCTGGGCAAAGAGAGAAAGAGAATCTCACTCTGCAGTTGGTTTCTTGGCTGAAGTTCTGCTTGTACTGTGTGAGGCCTGCAAACGTGAGGATGGATCAAAACCCAGATGTGACCTTACATAGCCCAGCCTGCCTCTCCCTGGCCCCTGGAAGGCCAGAGCCCATGGCCTTGATGCATCACCTCCAGCTTCTCTCTGGAGGGTGCCTGTGGGTTCCCTCTGAGAGGTGAGTTCCAAGAATGAGGTCACGAAGGGGCAGCCCAGGTGTGAGGTGAGGAGGCAGTTTCCCCATCAGCAAAGCCACCCACTCCCACCCCCGGGGTTTTGGGAAGCCATCTTTCTTCCTTCTCAGGTGTTCAGGCCCTGTGTTTGGGGGGCCGTGTGACCTAGACTGAGCCCATGGATGCCTTTCATCTCCCTGGTGACTGAAGTTGGCTGAGCTTCAGGCATGTGGCCCAGCCTGGGCCGGTGAGAAGCAGGCCTGGGATTGTGGTAGAAACTGTGCTTCTCTAGGGACTTGAACCCAGGAGGAGGCGAACCATGAGTCTTCATGGGAAGACCTGCTAGTCTGTAGAAAACGCAAGAGGGGGGCAGCTGAATGAGAGGCCTTGTTGATGCCTGAATCCAGCCACGCTGGACTGCTCGGCTCTGCGTGCCTATAAGCCTCCTGTGTTCTTCAGCTGGGTGAGCTGGCTTTTCTGCCTCAGACAGCCAACGAGCTGTGACAAGGACCAGCTGTGACTCCAGCCCCAGGCCCTCTCTAGCTGTTATGTGCCGGCCCATGACCAGGGACCAGGAGGCATTCGCCACGGCCATGAAATGTGAGCCCCAGCAACAGGCCAGACATGTTGAGGTATGGTGATGAATCACACACAGTCTTCGCCCCTGAGGAGCACCCGGCCAGCCAACAGTTAACTACCATGCACACAATTAATGTCCACAGCGTGGGGCATATCACAGAGATGCTCAAGGTGCTGGAGGCTCAGGGGAGGGAATGGGGCATGCCTCCTGGAGTACAGGGAGGGAAGATGAAGCAGATCCCTGCAGGAAGCAACACTTAAGGCAACTCTTGGAGGAGCCTCGTGGCGAATTGCTCCGGTCCCGCATCATTCCCGGGCTTAAATCCTGGCTCTGTAACATGGGGCAAATTTCTTAATGTCTGTCTGCGTCCATTTCCTCATCTGTAAAGTGGGCATCCACCTCGTGGGTTTGCTGAGAGGATTAAATGTGGCGAGACAAGTGCAGTGATTAGCACAGTGACTGGTCTAGAGTAAATGTTCAGTAAATGATCCCCTATTAATAATATTATTATTTCCTTGAGGGCAGGTACACTGCTGGTTGAGGGAAAAACGATACTAGGAATTTCATCCTCATACAGGGGGTAGGTTTGCAGGATTCAGGGCTGTGAGAAAAAAGAAGGGGCTCCAGCTGGTGGGGGCAGAGTGGGCAGCAATCAGAAGTAGGACAAAGCACGGGGGAGACTCTGCTCCCTGGCAGCAGGGCGGCGTCCGGGTGGGGAGCAGCAGAACAGGAGCTGAGCCTCTGGGTTGGGGGTCAGACAGTAAAGACCTAGTTTCCTCTATAAACAAGAGAGCCATGGCCTTTCTTCAGAAGGAGGATTGCAGCCACATAACCCCGAAGTCACTGGTCAATTTGCTCAATTCAGTTGTATTACTGTTCGATTCTGTAGGGAAAAAGCCCGGTCGGGCCCACGGGCTGCAGCAGGCCTGTGCCTGGCATCAGAAGCTCATGTCAGGATATGCCACTATGGGAACGTCCAAGCAGGGCTCCCTGAGCACAGTGGGGCCCCAGGAGCCCAGCCTCTCAGAGAGATGAGAATAAACAGCATTAGACGATGTCACAGTTAGTTTTGCTTTTCATCATGGAAAAGAAGGCTGTTTCCTTCGGTGAGCTCCCAGAACAGGGTTTGTAAGTAGTCCTAGTGAGGTCAGCACCCCCTCCCGCTGTGCCTGACCCATCTCGCCACTAAGTCCAACCATGAAGGAAAAGGGTGATTATCTGGGAGACTGGGCACTAAGCCTGGTACCCCCATTTAAATCCCCAGCACCCCACTTCCCGGGTGACTTGAGTTTCCGTTGGCCAGCTTGGACAAGAGAGCCACTGGTACGTGAGGGAAAGGCCCACCCCTCTCCACCATGTACACACCCACCCACTCACCGCCACTCATACATTCACTCATTCATTCATTTGTTCACAAACCCAGCCTTCCGATCTCTGTTTTTCACTCATACATCCTCTTCTGTACATTACAAACACTCTCTCATTGCTTAGGCACTGGGCATGGTGACCGGGCCATGGGGCCAGGGTGCTGTGAGCTGGCTGGGCTGGCTGCCCCCAGCTTTACAACCACGGCAGTGGCCCGAGCCATCCCTGGGGCTGCCCCAGCAGGAGACTAGGCCAGCAAGAGACCGGGGACTGGGTGCAGGCAGGGCCAGCAGATTGGGGGAGGCACCTGGAGCAACTGGGCTGCGTATGGGGCAACTTTAGGCAATGTTGGGGAACATCTAAGCATCCGTGTCCTGGAGCCATGCCTGCTCCAGATTAAACTGTGTGAGTCCTCCGCCCCACCGTTTCTTGATATTTGTGTTCCCTGGGTTTTGAATGCTTTTCTTGTTTCCCCAGGTGGGTATGCTAGATCTGATAGACGTGGAGGACCAAGAGACCGTATGGGAAGCGGGGTGGCGTCTGGCAGAGAGAAGACTGGCAAAGCCGAACAGGGGGAAGGGCTCCTTAGAACTTGCCTATATCTCGGTCAAAAACACATGCCTTACAGAGAGGTTTGAGGAGTCCTACTGCCTGTCTCCCCCATGTTTCCTGAGTTGCATGAGAATATACAGATCGCTGAGGTTCCTGCAAACCAGGTACACCTTTAGCCTAAGTTATCCCAGGTCCCTACAGGGCCATAGCCATGGGAAAGGTGTCCTAGTATCCATAAGATACATTCCCTGAAAGAACGGAATCTTAGGCTCTCCACTCCAAGTACCTAGTGCAGGGTCTGATGGTAAAGACATTCATCCACTCATTCAGCAAATATGTGGACCTTCTATATTAGTTTCCTAGGGCTGTTGTAACAAAGGACCACAAACTGGATGGCTCAAACAACAGAAATTTATTGCCTCCCACTTTTGGAGGCTAGAAGTCCAAAATCAAGGTGTGCAAGACCCATTTTCCCTCTAAGACTCTGGGTAGAATCCCTCCGGCCGCCTCCTAGCTTCTGGTGGTAGCTGTTGAAGCTTGGTGGTCCTTGGCTCACAGCCACAAGCCTCCAGGCCCCACCTCTGTTGTCACATGGTGCTCTCCCTGGGTGTCTGTGTGCAAAATTCCCTCTTCTTATATTCCCTCACAGTGGATTAGGACCCACCCTACTGACCTCATCTTAACTTGAGTTCATTTGTAAAGACCTAATTTCCAATTAAGGCTGCATTTGCAGGGACCGTGGTTTAAGACTTTAACATATCTTTTGGGGAACACATTACCCATAGCACCTCATCTGTGCCAGGCCCAGTGATAGGCATCGGAGGAAAATGACAATAAAGGGAGACTTCACCCTGTCACCCACCATATTCCTATAGGAAAAAGCTATTGTAGGGCTGAGGGCCCAGCTCATCTGAAAAATTCCCATGTCCCAGGCTTGCTGGGAACACCCACCCTACCTCTGTAGCCTCACCTATCTAGATGTAGCCCCTAGATCCTCAATAGCTCATCAGTAACTATAAAAGGAGCTGTGGGCAGAATAAATCTCCCTCTGAAATTAATGTAGCTCAGGGAAAAAAAAGTACATTTACTCATTTCAACTTCTTGTGGCCAGACTCGTGTAAGTGAATAAATCCCAAATAAATGTAACTGGGATGAAGGGATTAGCCACGATAAATGCAATCCCATCGCTCCAAATGAAGACAAAGACTCCGAGACAATGTTAAATTCCTTCCCCAAAGGCTCATTTCATTTCAGACCCAGATTCCACAAAATCGAGTTTTCCGGTGAGCCAAGCCCCCCTCCTGCTCTGATCCTGCAATTCCTCAGCTCCCTCCCCCAATAAATGGGTCCTGCTCCCCCTTCCTGCCTGTCCCCTGGCTTTCTTGTCCCTGCGTGTTGCCTGCTCTTAATTCCCCCCAAATTCCCAAGATGTGACTTCCTCTCTCTCAGAAGGACGGCTTCCCCTGTACTCTGGGGGACTGCAGCATCTGCTCAAGCTTCCAGGACTTGCATTTCATTATCTGAATCCTGCAATCGCAGGAGAAGGAACCTGAGTGGGCTGCTCTCACCTATGTATCTCCACAGACGCTTTGGACTTGGGGGGTCAGGAGCTCAGGCCTGCAGGTGGGAGGCTGGATGGCCGGTACTGAGCAGCCTTCTAGCCAGGATGGCTAAGCCAGGTCTGCTGGGAGTGGAGACAGGACCATGCTCTGTCTTACTCTGTTTCCTATTAACCTGGTAACTATAGATCTCACCCTTATCCTACATTCTACATAGTGTCTGGGGATCCTTGGGGAACAGGAGATGGGGGTAGGGAATTCAGAGGAAGCAGCAGTTGGAGTCTTTATGCTTAGGAAGGTCCCCAGCTGGTGTGGGGGAACTTGTCTCTCCCCAAGGAAAGTTGATCCAGCCATCATCCCAGGAGGGTAAACTCCCCTCCAGGGGCTGTATACCCCTATTTCCGGCACAGAGCTTGGCAGCGCATGGCCTCAAGTGTACTTGTCAAATGGACTTGAATTGCCCTCACTAATCAGTTCCCCACCCCCAGCCAGGTGATCTTGGGTGGATTGTCAGTGATCACTAATGTCCATCAGCTGGACTGAATATCTCACCATCTTAATGACTTGAATGAATTGACTGAGTATGTGGTAAAAGGTTTTCAGGGAATCCACTGAGATCCCTGAGGGAGCTGACCGATATCTGTCCCCAGTGCCAACAGTCTGTCTGGCGGAGTGCTGCCAATGTCAAGAACTGTGTGACCTGTACCTGCCAGCCCTTCCCAGGTAAGCCATGGGGGTTGATCTTGCCATTGGTGGTGGGTGGGTTTACTTTTAACAGTGGCAATACTGCCATGGCTCAGGACCTACCGCGTGCCAACTCCTTTCCATAGGCGTAGCCATCGACTCGGTCAGCAAATCTCCTACAGGTGCCTGTTATTTGCTAGGCTCTATTTTAGAAGCGCTGGAGATTTCTCTGGGGTCATGAAGTCTACATTCTGGAAGGGAGTAGTATATTCTATTTTATTCTATTATGTTCTAGTGGAGGGGGTTACAGATATCATTACTATAAAAGATGTATTTATATTTTATTATATAAAATCTAATTCATTAAAATTTATTATAGGAATTAAAATTCATATCGTGTAAAATTTACATTATGTTGTTTTAATATATCACATCATAGCGTATCATAGCATAACATAGCATATCATTCCTAGCCCCATTTGTTCCTCATAACAACACTGCCAGGGAGGTATTATTATTACCTTCGGTAGATGAGAAGACAAGCTCAGAGATAAGGAACGTGCTAAGTGCCCACAGCTGGTGAGCCAGCAGGTGGAGGTGTGTGGGAGAGAGCGGGTGAGAGGAAGGTGACTTTTGGAGTGGGATAGACCTCTATCTGAATCCACAGGGAGAACCTCAGTTTTCTGAGCTGGTGTAGTTTCCCTGCTGGAGTAGTTTCACCTGGGATGATGTGTGTGCCATGCCTCAAGCAGCTCCTGGCCCATTTTCAGTGCCAGGTAAGAGCCACCCTTCATTGTGGCAGTGGTTGTAGTCACTATGAAGACAGGACCACACATCCATGATGGGACCCAGGCCTCTGGTCTCCTGTCCTAGAGATGCCAGTGTGGCCTGTGGTGCAAAGACCAGGCAAGAATCAAAAAATCCCCAGTCCTCATTTGCATTCAAACCTGGAGGAGGGGCAGCTGGTGGGCCAGCTCACTGGAGGAGCAGCAGGTGTCAGGGTTAAGAGGATAGACTTAGGACCAGGCTGCTGGGATCCAGTCCGGGCTCTGCCACTTGCTCACTGTGGGGACTGGGGGAATTCCTTACCTCTGTCATGCCCCGCCTCCTTCCCTGTCATGTGCAGTTTTACTTCGTATGTATGGTTACAGAGAAGACCACGTGTGAGTAAAGGGCTCAGGTCTAAGCTTGCCCTGTGGAAGGTTAGTATGTGGATCTGCGACTTGTCCTCCTGGTAAGAAGCTAGGTTGCACCTGGTAGAGATAGGAGACAGATTCCCCACCAGTGGGAATTGCAAATAAGTTCTGAAAATAAAGCACTGGGGAGATGGTGGCTTTTGTCAAGGAAGTCAGGAGTCAGGCAAACACTCCTCCCTAATCCTCTGCTCTGCTCTCTAGGCGCAGAGAGTCCACGAAGCCCACCCTTGACCTTGAGGCCACTCTGGCCTCCAAAGGGCCCCAGTGGTTCACATGGATGATGCAGGCACCTGCCTATGGGGTACATTTCCAGGACCTTCACACCCTGACTACCCATTCCCAGTTCCCTGGGGATACCTTAAATCAGACTCACTTTTTCTTTTACTTGTCAGCAATCTAATGGGTTTTAATATATTCACAAAGCTGTGAAACCATCACCACCATCAATTTCAGAACATCTCATCACTCCAGAAAGGAACTCCAGACCGTTTAGCTCTCACTGCCTACACACGACCCCCCACCCCATAGCCCCTCCTCCCCCCCAAGGCCCTGGCAACCACTGATGTGCTTGCTGTCTCTATAGATTTGCCTATTCTGGGCATTTTATATAAATGGAATCATACAATATGTGGTCTTTGTAACTGGCATCTTCAGATTTATTTATAGACTCCTACATTATAGTTAGGGGGACTCTCCCAGACCATCTAACCCAAATCCTTCCTATTTCAGTTGGGAAATTGAGGCCCAAAGAGGGACGATCACTTAACCATGGTCAGGGTGGGATTAGAACTGGGGACTGCCGATGCCCAGGCTGACTGTCTTCCTCCCCCACCCCCGGATCAGGAGCAGCTTGCAGATGGGATCCCTGAGAAAAGAATGCGTCTGCTTTGTGGGGCAGTAGTTAAGCAGCTCATTTGCTCATTCATTCATTCACTCATTCATCCATCCATCCATTTGTCCATTCATTCACTAGCAAACATGCTAACATTTATTGGATACCAGGAATATTCCAGGCTCTGGCCTGGGCTATGGAGAAAGAGAGGGAAGCAAGTACAGTGCTTGAAGCCATGGAATTCACATGGGAACAAGCCTACAAACAAGGAGCCAGTCAGTGCTGGAACTACTGTAAGAGCGGAGGAGAGGATATTTGGTGGGAGGGGATGTCTGGTGGGAGGAGGCAGCTCTGGAGAGTTGGAGGGGAAGAGCATTCTAAGAAGAGGGAACTGAGTCTGGGTGGGACCGACTTTGGAGTGGCAGAGCTCATAGAGAAGGCCAGCGTGGCTGGAGCATCATAGTGGGACAGTGGCAAGAGGTAAGTTTGCTTTCTCCTTGACCTTCCCAGGGCCATCTATCCATTATAATGCAGTTGTTTGTTTATGGTGGTGTCTCCTTTGCTGGCTGGGTCCAAATCCTAGTGACCTCTTTATCCAGTGCCCACCCCCCGGCATGGTTCCCACTAGGAGTTGGAGCGTGTTGTTTGAATTGATGTTTATAGTAATCTCCATTACAGACATTTTTAAGAGCATGTTTGCATAAATGAATATGGGGTGAAAGGCAGACCCCAGAAGGGTGTCAGGAAAGGGGCCCGGGGGGAATGGGGCAAAACCGGGTTGCCCAGGACATACACGACCCCTCAGTTATCGCCTGCCTCCCGCATCATGGTTTTCCCACTTGCTCTTGTCTCTTCTATCGTTTCTCCTTGAGAATCAAGTTGTTTGGGAAAGAGAAACCAGTTGCATAACTGTGTCCGTTGGCAGGCGCGTTCTAATTTTAAAAAATGTGTCACTCTCCAAGCTGTGCGTCTCTTAATCAGGCAATTACTTTATGATGTAGTATAGTTAAGGAGAGGGGGGGAAAAAAGCCACCAACCCTTGAAATCTCAAACAATTTCTTGTGAAGAATTAATTTGGTAAATGTTTGACTTGAGCTCAAGAATGTCTTTTGTTTCCATTTTTAAATGCCAAAGTGCTACAAGAGAAAGGTAATAATTTGGTATTAATCAATTTTCTTCATTAAAATTAGCTCCCCAAACCAAGGGTGTCATGGGAACAGCAAATGCTGGGAGAAGGGCTCGGGGGCCTCTAAGGTCATACGTGTGGTGGGCAGGGTTATTGCACGGCCACGGCCCCAGGGAGACAGGACAGGACAGATGAGCAGTGCTGGCACTGAAAATAATGACCATTACGGATTGAATACTTCCCACGTTCCAGCCCTTGTTCCAAGCCTTTTCAAATACATTATCATTTTCTACCCAGAGCAACCCCATGATGTTAAATACTGCTTGCCCATTTTACAGCTGAAGACACTGAGCCTCGGGGAAGTTAGAGAATTTGCTCAACACTTAACAGCTGCAAGTAGCAAAACAGGGACTTGAACCCAGGTCTCTTGACCCCAGAGGCTGGGCTTTATCACTGTTCAATCTTACCATCCCTAAATGCCCTTTGCCTCAGCCTAATCCTCAGGCAGGGCCAGGCTGATCCCACAGGTCAGGAGAGGCTTCCAAGAGGTCCTGAGGTACCTCAAGAACTCTACCCTTTCTGCCAATGATGCCCTGAGTGGATAGGCAAATTTGAGACATCTAAAATGCTTATCTCCTGCACCTGAGGCTTTCCAGGGCCCCATTCCTCACCTAGACCTTCCCTTTCTCCAGGGAGGCCTGCCCTCCAACCTTTCCTGAGCGCCGCCCCCTGCCACCCCCTCCCCCCGCCCCCATCAAAATACCCAGGTTTTCCTGTTCTTCCCCTGGGCCTCCTGGGTCATGATGAGCCAATATACCCCTTGGCCTACGTGATATGTGTTTCTGAGCCCAAGCAATCTCAAGAGCTGGAGATTCCCACTTCTGTACTCTGTGCATGGGGAAGAGGTAGCGTTCTGAGCTGGAACGGTTTGTGGAGGTAGCATTCTGAGCTGGAAAGGCAGAGGGGAGTGGAATCCATTTTCAATCATTTTTGGATCTAGCCCCACCTCTAACTCTGTCTCTCTCCAAACCCAAGCACTGTGACACTTTCTCCTCCCCTCCTGTCACCCCCCAGACCCCACCCCACTCCCCTCACCCCACCCCCACCCCGCCAACCCCACAACCCTTTGCTATGCAGAACAGTAGAGATGGCCATTCCAGCTAAGTCACTCTCTGCTTGTTCCTCATGTCTTTATCCCATCTCCCGCAAGGGGCTGCACACACACGGCTGGCCATCCGTGGAGGGGAGGGGAAGGCATCTCTGCCTCAAAGACAACGTTTTCATAGGGAGAGGTTGAGGGTGGAGGGGAATCATCACTTGTAAACACATCTTGTCCCTGTCACAAGATCACATACCTTTGAACAATAAAGCTACCACCTAGGATTTAAGAAGCTCTCTTTATGTGCTAAAGCACAGGTGTGTCTTGAGACAGCAGGAGGTCTGAAAAGCCTACTAAAAAACATTCCCATCTAAGGTTGGATGGCTGCTGGTTCCCAGAAAGGCTCACGCTTGGGGGCAGTGGGGTGCCTTAGCCTAGGAAGCCCCTGAAGGATCCCAGGGCCCATGGCAAGTTGAAATGGGAACCTCTAAGCTAGTAATTGCCCCATGTCAGGCTTCAGGCTTTGTGAAGAAATGCAACCAATTAGTAAGCATCTACTATATACAAAATGCTCACATCCCTGCAAGATAAATATTAATTTCCCTTCCTTTTATAAGTGAGAAAACTGAGTCTCAGAGAGGTTAATTCACTTGCTCAAAACCACACAGTTTTAAGTGGCGGAGCAAGGACTCGAACCCAAGTCAGCTTAATGTTACAACCCATTCCCTGACCAGTACAGAGGGTCTGTTTCCCTATCTGCTGAAAAGAGGCGCAACCTCATGATATCTTGATGGCTGTAGCACTGGAAGTCAAAGTGTGTGATGTCTTTCTTTTGGGCCTTTGGACAAAGGTGGACTCTGGAGTAGCCTGGGACGCTTCCTTGGGTTACCATTTGAATATCTGTGTAGCATTTGATTATCTTGTTAAGAATTTGCAATAGGCAGTCTGTGGATTCTTGCATTCAGTTGTTCAGGGCAGTACTTACTGCAGCCCTACTGTGTAACAGGCACTGTGCTAGGTGCTGCCTTTATGAGCACAACTCATTTGGTTCTTGCTGGCATGCAGTTTGCAGGCTTGTGGGGAAAATGGCATTTGACCAAATAACCAAGATGTTGTATCTGTCAGTGTGCAGTGCTGTGTTTTAAGGAGGAAAGGATTTAATATAAGGGATTATGTGTTTATTAAACCACTGGAAGGTCTCAAGAAGCAGAGCCTAAGCTGGGCTTTTGGGAATGACTCTCACAACAATGCAGGCCTGGCCACAATGGGGGCTTGGACCCCTGAGGCTACCCTGGGTGCCCTGCCACCTGTGTTTGGAGCCACTGCCACTGCCTCAGTACACTTAGGAGGTGGTGAAGGGACACCTGATGCTGGGATCCAGTGATTAGGGAGTCAGCTTAAGAAGCTGTCCAACCTCCATTCTTTCACGACACCCAAGATGCTGGCAAGTTAACTTAGAATTTTCTGCAGGAAAATAACAGATAGCTTAAACAGCGAAGATGGTCAGAAGTCACAGAGATGGCATTCACCGCACGTTTGCCTTCTAGATGTCATGCAAGTGCACACTATTGGTGGAAACTTCATTTTATTCTTCTGAGCCACAGAGAATCTGGGAGATGGGGATTACAGCCCTCCAGACCATGAGATATAGCAGGGAACAGAGCGGGGCTGGGAATTGGTACCCTGTGTCAATAGGTAACATCCAGAGAAGCCATGATGAGGTTTGGGACAGAAGGTCTGCAAGGTCCTTGGGCACGTTATGATGGGACGAGTCCACAGTGTGGGGCCGGGGCAGCTTCTTGCATGAAGGTGATTTCTGAGATCTGAATGGCTCAAACTGAATGTTCTAGGTGAAGTGGACAGTATGTGCAAAGTCCCTGAGATGGGGATGGAGGGAAAGTATAGAACTCTATGACAGTTTGGATGCAGCATTCACTTCCCTTCCCCTTCCACGGGCGTGTAGTATGTAGTATGTACTTCTTTGCCACACCGATGTTGAACTTGGCCAGATGAGATATGAGCAGAGACCTGTTTTGGCTTGGTTTAATGTATCCCAGTGATCCACTATGAGAAGAACCTCCCTGAACTCCAGGACCTGTGAAGCAGAAATGAGCCTAACTTGCAGCCTGGAGCCAAACCCAGACAACCCACAGCCTGAAGCAGAACCATTCCCAAGCACAGCCAGGACCAGCCAAACCCCAGCCAACTTGCAGGCTCATCGACTTGAGGATGAATGCTTGTTACCCTAAGCCACTGAGCTTTGGGATGGTTTGTTAGGCAGCACTCGCGCGGCCATCCCTGACTGGTATAAAACCTGAGCTATTGAAAGAAACAACCCAGTATGACTGGAATGGGGAGATTAGCAGGGAGCACGGTGCAGAAGCCCCTGGGGGACTGGTGGGAGCTCCGTAGATACTGGGAGAGATATGGGGGATTTTCCCAGTTTTCACAGGATTAAACCAAGGCCGAGAGAGATGAAGAGCAACGGCACACAGTAGATTTGGGGCAGATTAGACCCCAGCCATACCTGGCCTCCTTTTATCTTAAGGACGGCAACATTCAACAACACCAGTATTCAGTATGATCCAGTTATATCTGATTTGTCCTATGCTGCCTGATTCAACCCTGCTTATAGCTCCACTTACAGAGGAGGATGCTGAGGGTCAGAGAGGTTCCATGTTCTGCCCTGGTTTGTCCCAACCAGGACCCATGATCCTAACCATTGGGCACCACTGTCCCTTACCAGCCTGATCTTCTCATTCTAGCTGTGCCAAGCTGGACTACCAGCTCTGTGGGCACCAGCTCTGACTGTGGCTTTCTGCAGCTCTGCTCTAAGCCAGGTGGGATAAGTTGATCCCTCGGGCAGGAGCATGTGGGGAGCTGTTTGCTGTAGGTGAAGGAGAGGTTCAGATTGCATTGTGTGTTCCCCATGATTACAGGCAATCACAGGACGCCGGTGGGGAAATCTCCTTCTCGGAAGGAGGCCTCTGAAAAGGACTTAGCCTGTGTTTAATGGGAAGTGTCAAGGTCAAGGGACAGTGAGGGGAGAACGGAGGAAGGGAGCACACAGGCAGCTGCTACTCTCAGGATGTCAGTGAAGGAGAGAGGAAAGAGCTGCAGAAATCCAAGAGGTCTGCCTCTGGTCCAGCCTGGGGCCAGTGGATAACCTGGAGCCACCTTCCTACATTGCACACTATAGAGCCACAGGCACCTGTGGGAAGTGGGCATGGAGTCTGCAGACCAGAGAACCCTGGAAGGGGTGCTTCCTCACATTGTCTAGCTCTGTGCTTCCTGGGCACATGGGAGCAATGCCCTTGCTGGCCCCCTTGTCCTTGGGTGAGACCGTGTGACTTCTTCAGGTCTGTGAGTTTCGTGAGAAACTGCATATGTCACTTCCAGGCTGGACCACTGACTTGCCCTGCAGCTCCTCAGGAATTTCTGGCCCTGCTGGGAAGCTCCTACAGAGAAGGGGTTATGCATAATGAAGGTGAGCAGATTCCCTGGCAGCCGGTAGCACACACACAGTGCGGGTGAGACATGCACCTTTGTTATCACAAGCCAGGGACATTTTGGAGATTTTTGTTATTGCAGCATAGCTAGTCTAGCCTCACAGATAAAAACAATCCCACGAAAAAGGGAAATACAGCAAACCCTATCTATTTTTTTAGAGATTTACAGGGCATGTTAAAATAGCGAGGAATCTATGCAGACCTGAACAACAAAAAGGAAACTTGTTTACTTTGGTTTAATTCAAGGTGTTCCAAGCTTACAGACCAGCATTGCCTCCTCCACATTTGTGAAGCCCCATGAAAACCCAGCAGAACATCTTTGCAAAAGGCTGGTCTGGAATGCCTGGGACAGCAAGATGGCAGCAAAAAGCTTCCAGGGGTCTCTCCCAGACTCAAAGGGATGCCTCTGGAAGACAGCTCGTCTCAGACATTCTCCCAGGCAGTGCTGAGGGGGAAGCTCCGGGAAGGGTCTGGGCACTCATATGGGAGCCAGGCTATCTGCTTATCCACTCAGCCCCTCCACTACTCCCAGTCTGATGTGGACAGCCATCTCAGCCCTCAGCCTCCACATCCTTCCTCAGCACCCTAGCTTCTGGGGAGGATGAAATGACTGTAAAGTGCCTGGCACATTGTGGCTGCCAAGCTGGCCCCAGATGTGCAAGCAGCTGTCTGAAGAGTGGCTCACAGCCATTCAGGAAGCACAGAGCCAGGGCGTGTTGAACCAGCCAGAGAGAGGTGGCAAGATTTGGAAAGCATGACTTTGCCTGTACAGGCAGATCAGGAACACAATAGACCTCACTGATTGCCCCTAGGGTGCCCCCTACTGCCCTGTCAGGGTGTCTGGTTCCATGTGAGTTTCCTGGCTGAGATCCCCAGACAACTGCTAGAGCCAGCCGCCTCCCCACAGCCCCAGGGATGTGGTGTTCTGCCTCTGGGATCCTCTGCTTGGGACTTGTGTTGCCCAGAACCCCTGGGAATCCGCCCTGATCTTTCTGTCTCCATTGAGACCACTGGGAGGTCTCAGGGCTCAGCTTTTCTGGCCCCAGACACTGTTGTCTTCCTGTGCGGTCCCATTTCTACATTCCCCCAAGGCTTTTCCCAGGCCTCAGGCCTGGCGAGGTTTCAGGCCTGGACACTTGCTCCTATGCCCTGCTGGGAACTAAACATATGCTGGTTCAAAAATGTGGGCTGTGTGGACTGTGCCCATGGTTTTCAAACCATTTTGCTCAGCCAATGACACTTCCCTTCCAAACGGAGCTTAGATGGAGCCATGGTATATGTATGTAACAAGTGAGAGCAGAGTGCCCCAGGGAAAAGGGCAGGGGCCCACGGCCCAGCTACCTGCTTGCCCTCCTCGCTCCACTTCTACCCACTGACATCCAGGGCCTCCTAGGCTCAGTTTGAGACTCACCGGATTAAACCCACTTGGAGATCCTCCCAGCTCACAGGTGGTCCATAGGGAGACAGACCCTTACTACCTCGCCTTCTTTCTCTTCTGAGGACCCTCACCCTCTCCCTGGTGCCACCTTCCTGCCATGAGTCAGCCTTGGGGCTCCGTTTGCATCAGACATTGCCTCCCCTGCCTCTAATTAGGAGGTGGCTTCCCCGGAGGCTGCCATTTCTACCCAGGGATGCCTGGGAGCTCACAGGATGGCTGTGGAGGCCAGGGTCCACCCCCACCCCTGCACATCATTGCAGGCCAGCCCCACCAGCAGGATCTGTATGCCAGAGGTCGGGGCTCAGCAGGACGTCTTCTGCTGTGGCTGAGGATCCCCGGTGTTTTCGCTTCCTTACCTACTCGAGACGGCAGCCTGAGCTGTGCGCATCCCCACAGTGTCTGCGGGCAGGGGCTGGGCCTCCCTTTCTGCCCTGGGAACCAGCATCGCAGGCCTCCAGGCCTCCAGAAGCCCTCCTGGCATCACCCCTTTCTGACCCGCTAGCTGAAGCGAGGAGCTCGTTAGCTACAAATTAGCATTATCATTCAACTCAAGTGCCCTGTCAGGGGCTTACACAGGGGAACCGTCAAGAGCCCGGTCCACGGGTCTGCTTGTCCTTGCTTGAGATTTTAATAATCTCCGAAGGTGTTTTTTTGATGTAATAATAATAATTATGATGGTCGGCTGGCGCAGCAGCCTCCCCTCCCACGGGGCCTCAGCGACCTGACTCCTGGTGCCGAGGGGGATGGCTGGAGGTGGGGGAAGGGTGCAAAAATTCACTGCAAACCCGGGTGGTGACAGACCTTTGGGGTATATCGTGATCTGCCCCTTGCTTCTAGAATCATGCTAGCTTAATTAAAGAATCCCCTGCTTGGCTCCAAATTTCTTCTGGAACAATGAAGTATTCAAGAGTTCTACACTAATCGCTTTCGGAGGGCTCCATGAGATGCGAACTGACACCCTCTTGTTCCTTTAGAAATGGCTCCCTCCCATTAGGGAGCCTGAAATTGGCCGAGAGAGGGGACAACCATTTCAACTTAACAGAGTCCTCTGCATCAGAAAGAACCTTTTGGGGAACAAGTGACAGAAAAACATAATTTGAAAGGACCCACACAAACAACCACAGCAGATATGTTTTCAACCCAATGAACCCATAAGTTTGGGGAAGAGCTTCCACCTTGGATCAAGGTGGCCCTAGAAATAGAGTCAGAATAATATAAAAATGTTTTTATTTATATAAAATGTAAAAAGTCTCAATATAAAAACATTGATATTTCTCTTCCCATCGCTCAGCTCTGCTGTCCTTTGTGTTAACTGCATCCTCAGGCATGGCTGCCAGGCACTGCAGTCTGCCATTCTTCCCTCTTAGTGGGAACACCTCCCCCTTTCCCACGGATCTGTTGGGGGAGCGTCGTGTATTTTGCTGAGTCCTTGTCCCCCCTGCAACAAAGAATTGAAGGGCAGAGACACAGTAGTGAAGTAGAGTAAAGTTTTATTTAAAGTTACTTAAAGAGAGAAAAAGTGCAGCAGGCAACCTCAGCGAGGAGAGGCGCCCTGAAAGTTTGGAGAGAGAGAGTTTAAGATTAAAAGGTTATGCACTTAGAAAGCATGGGTAACCTCAGAGAGAGGAGCACCCTGAAGGGTTGGGGGCTCCCCCTTTTAAGGATTCTTCAGGAATGTGACTAAGGGCTGGGGGTGCAGACTTGTTAAGTGGTCTTTGAATACTTAGAATTAACTTAACACAAGGAACTTTACTCCCCTGATTTCTCCCTGGGATAGGGCGGGCGTCTTGGTCTGGTTGCATATCAAACAAGACTGCCTGCCCAGCCCCCAAGGTGGGCTGAGTTATTGTCTGTTTGCTAAAGAGTAAGAATCCTACTTCTTAAATTCCTGGGTATTAAAATGCAATCTTATTTTTAAGATGGAATCCTTCTTGCCTTTAACTATGTTGTTTATGGCTGGGCCTGCATGATTAACACAATAAAGACATGGGCTCAGGTACCTTCCTTTATTTGGGGAACATTCAAACATTCCAGGCTAAGTTACTCCTGGCTTTTGAGTTTTAATTAATTAACTCTGGGTCTTTTTAGTGGACTTTCCTGGCCTTGTTCTCTTTCCACTCTGCTCATATCTATTTTTGTGCCTAACAGATCCATGCTAAAGTCCATCATTGATTCTCTGGGGCTCCCCCTGGCTCAGCCTGGGTGGCATGCCCATCCCTGAACCAATCTGTGTGGCCAGGAAAAGGAGATACTCTAATTGGTTGGGCCAGGATCACATGCCCATCCTTGGAGGAAATAGGGGACAACCCCACTCAATTCACCTGGATTGAGAAGGGGGGAAGATTAAGTACTCTTAGGGAAATCAGGACCATGTTATCAGGAGTAAGGGGTCTCTATTCTGGACAGACAAAACCTAAATGGACATGTATATTTACACTTTAGATGGCCTTGCTTTACCCTCACCCCCAACTATGACCATACTCATGGCTTCCAAATCCAGAGTTGGGTTTAATTTCAGCTTCAACCCCAGACCAGAGAAAGATTTCATTAGCAAAATTGGTTACTTTTGGGCCAGATCTTGGCACTAGTCAACTGAAATTCAGGGAATCACAGCTATTAGGGTCACTCAGTCCAACCTTCACCTGATGCTCCTTCCCAAGTGCAACCCCTCCAAAAGGTTGTCCAGTCTGCATAACCAGACACTTGCTATCTCTAGGACAACCTATGTCCTCTATAAGGTGAGCTCCTTCAGGGAAGGACTTTGTTTTGTTCACGTCTTTAATCCCAGTACTAAGGACAGTGCCTGGTACGTATTGTTGCATAAATGAGTGAAATTTACAATTGTCTGTCTGGCTCTGAATTTTTAAAAAACCATTGTCGTTATATACGTATATTTAATCAAAATTCAGGTTTTGGGGATCTCTACACTTTGGTTAGGACCACTCAGAAAAACTACCATTTTTCAGGGGACTACATGTCAGACATTTAAGACTACCAAGTATCCATCTCCTCCACTCCATCCAGTCTCTCTTCAGCCTACACAGGAGTTCCTTCAGCTACCTTCCATATGGTATAAAGCCCCTTTCCCGAGGTTCTGTCTATACCTAATCCCCTTGGCCATTATTTCACTCAAAGCGTAGTGCCACTTCTCCAGGTGTGGGAGTAATGGAGTATAGTACCGCAAGACGATCACCTCCCACATTCTGTACACTACCTCTGTTAATATGGCCAACAGCCTATTACTGTTTGAGTCTCTATGTCTTATTGAAGACTCACAGTAAACTTACTGTTTCCTAAAACCCTTGTGTTTTTCACATATCCTAACCATGGATTTCCCATCCCTTACTTGTACGGCTGGCTTTTTATATGGCTCCCGATACCCAAGTAAAAGCTGAGGATGGGGGAAGTTAATTTTTTGGGAGTATTTTCTATATGCAAAGTAATTCATATGCATTCAACTATTTACTTCTAACAACCCTATAAAGTTAGTATTTTTCTCCAACTTAACAGATGTTGAAACTGAGGTTTTGACCAGTTCCTCATTTACAAAAGTCATACAACTGAAAAGGGGCAAATTTAGGATTCAAACCCAGAACAGCTTGGCCCCCTAAGCCAATGTTCTTATAGCAGCACCATGTGTTACTGCCGATGATGGGGGTCTGAACTGAAGCAAGGCAGCCAGGTCACTCCCAAGAGGGTTTTACCGGGCAAGTATGTTCCCCTTGTGCCCCCAGACCTGCCCTAAGCCTATTGCACTGTAGCACTCTGACTGTCCTTCTGGATACTCCTTCCAACATACTGCAAGAACTTTCATAGCCTGAAAGTTCTCTGTGTCCATCTGCTCGCTTGGCAGGGCTGCTTCTGCAGAGCACCATGGGCAGCAGATGTCTGGGGCCCACAAGCCGTCTTGGACAAGGTACGAGGAAGAGAAAAGGCCAGCATAGTCCACTGCATTCCTACCTTCTATTCACCAACTGCCAGAGGGGCTCACCAATTAAGTGGCTGTTTAGGGCTTTCAAAACCACTAATCAAACCTGCCAAATCTTTAAAAAGAGCTTTTTAAATTTTCTTCTCTTCATTTATTTTTTTAAGTGTGTTTGTTAAAAGGTTCATTAAAGATCTGCAAGGAATGAAGAAGCTCTTCTCTGGCGACCCTCCTCCCTCACTCAGTAATTAAGAACATGATTCCCCCCAACATTAGCTCTCATACCTCCCCGACTGGCAGCTGCAAATGCGGAGGGGAGCTCAGAAACGTCTTGTTAGCATCTCTGCCTTGCAAGAATCGCTTGTTAATGGGAGATGCTGGGAGTTGGTAATTTGGTAAAAATGTGTTGTTATTGTCAGCAGACGGCTTCTCCAGCTCTCAACCGGGCCTGGCCTGCTCTTTCTCTGGTGTTTGGAACTCAACTGGGAAACAGTCAAAGCAAAGGTGACCCTCTGGGAGTCCAGGCAGTGTGGTCTCTTAAGGAACTCTCTGGAATAAGAGGCATTTGGGAAGCTATAGCCGGCATTCCCCCTGGAGAGAACTACCTCCCCTCTACGGTAGGAGCCAGGGCCTCATGGGATGGGTGCAGGCCCAGAGTCTGAAAACCTAGACTGGAGACCCTGTTTCTGTCTCTGAGTTACCTGGGGCAGGTGGTTTCATCTTTTGGCCTCAGTTTCCACATCTGTAAGTGGAGCTAACAATGGCCTTCTTGCAGGATTGCCATGAGGGTCACATGGCCACAGTGTAATTAGAATGACTGCTGCCATTGATGGAGCATTGGCTAAGAGCAAGACATGCTGCTAGGCTTCTCAAAATATCTATGTCATAGGCAAGAAAACGGACTCAGAGAGGTTGAGTGACTTGAGAGTAGCCACACAAACAGTGCCATAGGATTTGAAGCCAGGCATGTCAGTTTCCAAAGCCCTGTGTATGCCACACATTCTTGTTTCAATCAGATTCCAGATGCAGTTATGCATGTAAGCACCATTTGTGCAGAGAAGGTTCTATACCTGCCTGACTTTGCAAAAGCATCCAAGGTGACCTTCTGTGAGCTGTCAGGCTCCAGGAATGGGAGAAGCAGAAGGGACCATCACCAATTTTCAGGGACCGAGAAACAGAGAGAGGAAAGGGTTGGGGAGAGGGAGGGAGACACTGGCTGAAGGCCCTACAGTATGTCGGCTAAACCATGCTTCCCGAACTTACAGGGACCAAATCCCAGAGGCTCTGATGAATACACAGGCCCAGCCCCTACCTGGCATCAAAATTCTCATTCTAGTAGCATGGAAAAGCTGGTAAGGAGTAAGTGGAAAGGGCAAATAACCAACAAGGCCTCACCTTCATTCGTTTGGCAGCTGTTCTGTGCATGCCTGCTCTGAGCACTGGGAGTAAAACATGGTGCTGTTTTAGACCTCTGCCTAAAGACAAGTGTCCCCATTGCGTTGTCCCCTTACTGAGCATGATCAGACCCTGCCACCACCTCCTCGTCTCCCAGTACCCCTCCTCCTCCTCTCTCTCCGCCATGGACCTCAGGCCAGTGCCCAAAATGACCACCACCTGCAGCGTTTCCATGGTGAGCTTCTCTTCCTCCTACACGTTCAAATCAAATGGCACTGCCACAGGGACACCCTCCCAGACTTATCCCCATTACAGATAGGCTCCTTCCCTCCCCCATAGTATCTGTCTTCACATCCTTTTTGTCTCCTGTATAACTGTTAGCATCATGCACGGTTAGTTTATTATTTGTGTACTTCCTCCACCTCTTTCTCTCCAGTTAGACAGAAACTCCTTGAGGACAGTGGCCATGGCTGTCTTGTTTACGGTCGTATCTCCCAGGTTTGACACTTAGTAGGTACTCAGGAAGTGTTGATTGAAAGAACCATGGACAAGACATTTTACCTGCCCCCGGGAGCTCAGAAGGTGCTCATAGGTTGTCCTGCAGGTGGTAGCAAGGAAGGGCTAGTGCTGGTGGGCTCCCTGGTGGAATGGGGTCTATGGGGTAGGGAACGGTTTGAGCACAGATGGAAGTGAGGTTGAAAGCAGCGCTGGTAAGAATCACTGTGCACAAAAGCCACGTTGGCTGGGCCCCAGAGGAGAAGGCCCAACCCTGCTCTGGTGGCCTCAGTGGCCAGACAGTGGAGGGTCATGGCTGTAACAATTTGCCATGACATCAGCAGATGTAATGAGCCCAGGGAAGTCAGCAGTGTGGTGGTTGGCCTGCCCGCAAACCCTGATCTCGGTTTCTAGTCTGCTGCTATAGCAGCTGCAACTGAGCCTTGAAGCCAGACAGAAAGAAAGGAGGGAAAAAAAAGAAAAGAAAAAAACCCACACCAATTCCCTGGGAAATACATTTGAAAACAACATCTCATTGAACAAGGAATGTGTGCAAGTCTCAGGCTGCGGCAGGCGCGCTGGTAAGTGACCTCATTTCCAAAGCTGCCACAAGGCCCTCCTGCTGCCAGGCACAGTAGAGCTGGCCCCTGCAAGGGCCTCTCCAAGCAGGAGCATCCACCGGGCAGGACGCCTCTCCTGGAAGGAAGCACTGATGCCCAGCCAGACCTGCAGGCGTCTGATGAGCAAATGTTCTCTCCTGTTTCAACATCCCAGGTCAATAGACATTCCCTGAGGGCTGGCAGATTTCAGTCTTTGAGTCTCATGCTGGGAAAGCAGATGAAAAAGATACAGACATGTCCTTGAGGGGTGGGTAGCCTGGAAGGGGTGAGGAGCATGGAAAACAGACAATGGAATCAGTGCAGAGGTGATGGGGGCCAAAGAAGAGCCATCGAGGCTGGTGGGCCCTGGGACCCCTACCCCTCCATTTGTTGAGGGGTCTCTAAAGGTCAGGAGTCTCGGGGATGGCATCATGGGTGGAGGACAAAGCACCAGTTCCCTGGAAGTACCACTGCCTCATGGTCACACCCAGCTTGCCCAGTTCCTCCAAGGGCTACGGTCAGATCAACGGGTCCCATACATGACAGGATCAGGGCAGATGCCACCCAGGGTTCCCCATCCTCAGAGACAAGGCAGAGAGAAATAGGTAATAAACCTGGAAGGTTTTGCATCCAATTGATATGGATTGTTAAATCTGGCGGTAAAGGGTGGTGATGGGGTGATGGTCATGAGTAGAGCAGTACAGAATTTTCAGTCATGGGTTGAATTGTTACAGTGGCTGTGGTCATGCTACCCAAGGAGATGAGGAAGCTGTTGGTGATGAAGTGGGACTGTGATAACAACACAGTTGTGGGATGATGGTGGTGGCAGTGCTGAGACAGTGTGGTGACCATGGTGACGGGTGGTGAGGGAGCTGCTTTGCTGGGATAGTGCCAGGAGCCCGCTTGAACAGGCCCTCCTCCAGACAGGACGTGCAGACAGCAGCAAACATCACTCTTTCCCATGCTCAGGAGGTGCTGCTGAGATTTCTTTGCAGCAGGCTAAAGACAGAGCTCTCCTTGGGAAGAACATGCTTTCAAACCATGGTCAGCTCCAGTCACCTCTACTGGTCTCTGGCCAGAGCCTGTCACCCAGGCAGGAATTTCTAATGCCTCCTAGACTTCACTCTAGAGACAGTCGTGGTCTGGCCACTGGGGAGGGTCTTGAAAGGGGGTTCTTCCCTGGTAGGATTACCCACAGGGAAGACAATGCCCAGCTGTGGAAGAAGATGTTCCCTGGCATGTTGGGAGGGTGGCCAGCTTTGGGGGGCAGAGGCTGATGTCAAATATCAGGACAGGCTCCCACACAACTCAACTACCAGCCCCAAATCACCTCTTCAGGGAAGACCTCCCCATTTGCCCCTGGGCTTGGTGGTCCTCTGCTGGCCTCCCCTGCAATCCCAGAGCAGATTTGTAGTCCATGATTATGACACAGTGTGTTATAATGACCATGTGTCTGTCTACTGAATGGACTGGGCCTCTTTAAGGGCAGGCACCAAATCTTCTTGCTGGTAGAACCCAGGTTCTGGCGCACACTGAATACATGGCAGCAGTCAGTGAGTCAAGGTTAAGGGTTATAGGGTAGAATTTGGCTCTGCCCGTCTCCTCTCTGATTGCCTTGGTCAGCCTGGGCTGCTGCAACAGATACATTTATTTCTCACAGTTCTGGAAGCTGGAAGCACAAGATCAGGGTGCATCTGATTCAGTTCCTGGTGAGAGCCCTCTTCCTGGCTTGAAGACAGCCACCTTCTCTTGGTGGCCTCGCATGGCAGTGAGAGCTCTAGTCTCTCTTCCTCTTCTTAGAAGGGCACTAATTCCATCATGGGGGCCCCACCCTCAACATCATCTAAACCTAATTCCCAAAGACCCCACCTCCAAATACCATCACACTGGGGGTTAGAGCTTACACATATGAATTTAGGGGGACACATTCAGCCCAGAGAACTAATCATATCTGCTCTGGGCAGCCAGACAGCAGTAGTTCAGAAAAGACATGAAACAGAGAAACCCAATCCTGGGGGTCAACTGGAGAAGCTGAGTCCAAACCAGAATGCACAGGGGTGGGTGAGCAGATCCCCTATGACTCTGCCCAGGGCTCACTTCCCACTCTGGGCTCCCTGTTAGCAGACTTCCTCCTCAGCATGGCCTTTAACAAGCTCCAAACTGTCTTAGTAGATAGCCAGGGACAGTGAGACCCTGGGGAGGGAGGTCCAGGTTCCAGGAATGCAGGAATAGGGTGACAGGGACATTTCCAGCAAGAGTCACCCTCTGGTTTGTGTTGGAGAATGGGCTTCCTAGAGGAGCTTAGAGAAAAGCAGATTCGGTTGTTATCTGCTGCTGTAGTGTTGGGCTCCACCTAAGTAAGGCTCCTTGAAGGTGTCCATTCTCCCTTCCTCCCTCCTCCCCTCCCTCACGCCCCCTTGCTCCCATACACAGTTACTGGGGGCTTACTGTCTGCCTGGCCCCATGGGGCACCACCATTCACTCACTCACCCACCCACCCTTCCATATTTACTGAGCACCTACTATATGCCAGGGGCTGTTCTTGGTGAAGAGGATGCCGGGCCGAGGAAGGCAGTCGCTGTCCTTGCCCTGGGGAGGTCACAGTCTAGTGGATGTGTAGAGGAAATAAGACCCAGGACCTTCCTGAATGAGAGGGAGGCAGGAGGCACCCACAAATAACTGAAGCAGAAGGGAGAGAGAGACAAAGGCCCCGCGGCACAGTGGAAAGAAGACAGCTTTGGAGGGAGGCAGACATGGGTCCAAACCCAGATATTTCTCACACCTCTTTGAGTTGCAGCTTTCTTATCTGTAAAATGGATGTGATGCCAGCTTCTCAGGGTTGCTATGAGGATTTAAAAAGGCAGCTCCAAAATCTGGAAGAGGAGAACTAAGGGAGGAGTGGAATTCAAGATGGGAGGGATGCTTTCCGGCTGGGGGGGGGGATCATAGGAGTTGTTCTTGAGGAGGTGAGTGGGCTGGCTAGGAAGGGTGGACTTAGCAAGAGCACGTGGTAATGAACACGTGGTTAATAAAGGTCAGTAAAATGGAAAGCCACAATCCATTCTACCAGCTGGTTGGTCTTCAGGACCTGAACCTCTACTTGAAATGATAATGATTATTTGCCTCTGTCTCCCTGTGTTGTAAGTTCCAGGAGGACAGCCTCTGGGGTCCTGGTGCTTAAAGCAGTCTGGCACAGAGCGGACATTCAGTTGCTGTTTGCGGGATGAATGAATGAAGTTGTCAATGATGCCCTTCTGTGAATGAGGCCAAGGACAGCCTTATGATGAGGTCATTGATCTATTGCTCATAATCTTCCACGAATTGAGTTGCTGGCTTTTTAGGGCCACCTGACCTCACTGATTCTAATGTATCTTAAGCAGCCCCCCAAAACTCCTTCCTTTGAGGTGCTGAAAGCAGAAATGCTTTGTGTCGTTATTTCAATTATCTCAATTATCTCATCTATCCTAACAGCCATGGCAGGAATAGTGACCCCGTTCCCCAGCCCAGGAAACAGAGGTGTGGGAAGGTAAAGTGCCTCTCAGGTCCTGGAGACAGGCAGCATCAATCCCCAAACGCAGGGCTCTGTGTCCAAGCCCAAGGCCCCTTCCAGGAGCCCCCATTCCTACTGAGACCCTAGACACCGATCAGTTATGCCCACAGATGGGCCACTTCATTTCTGAGCTTTCTCTTCCACCAAGTGTGATTCACATGCTGTGGGATGTTGTACGAGTCATTCGCCACCCTGAGCCTCAATTCCCCGACCTGTGCTGTGTGCATGAAAGTTTCCACTTTCCCTACTTTGTGTGAGGTTCATCACACAAGCATATAACCCAACACAGTGCCATGCAAACAGCAGGTGCTCACTCATGGCGTGCCATTTGGCCTTTCCCGTCTGGGCTGCTAGCCTGCCTGTTGCAGGGACGAGAGGCTGCTCCGGGAGCTGCTCTCTAGATGAGGTGTGGGGGCAGGCAGGGAGACCAGTGTGGAGGGAGGAACACAGGCTTTGGGGCAGGAAGTGAGAAGAAAGAAATGAGTGGCAGCGCCTGGAGCTGATCTTAAGCGGGAATGAGAACAGCGCATACTTGCCGTGTCATATAAATGATAAACAATAATAATAACATTGGTTTGCGTGTAATGAGAAAGACTACAGAGACCGAATTACCTCGGTAATGGGCTGTGGATGTCATGGAGTCATTTGTTTCTTGAGGGAAGAGCTGAGGATTGCACTCTCTCTCTTATACAGCCCCCCGCCTCCCCACCAAGGATGTCCCTCAAGGTGGGGAGGAGGGGGTTGGAGCCCTGGCAGAGAGTTAAGCAGCTAGGGCTGGGGCTCACAAGGGGGACAGGGCGGTCACTGACACTGCTCATCAACTACGCCCATTCTCACCTTATGGCCACCAGCAGCTTTATTTTTCTCTTCCCCCTTGCGGTTGCTGGGGCCACTGAGTTGCCAGGGAAACTGATGTGTGTCACCTCTGGGCTGGAGCTCTTAAAGGCCAGCGTAGGACACTTGGAATGGCCTTCTCTCTGCTACAGAGACTCCATCAGCCTGGGTCGTGGAGTGAAGATGAGGCAGCACAGAGCTCCTCTTTTAGTGGATGCACAGTGGGAGAAAGCAACGTGGTTGTAAGCCTTTGACTTTGAGGGTCATTGTTACTGCCGTGTTACCCAACCCTTCCTGCCAACACAGGGCCCTGCTTTGGGGCCAAAGCCTAAGCATATAAACCCCAGATCACAGAGCTGTGCACTGTCCAGAACCACAGCCCCTTAACCACAATACCCCTAGTTAGATGGAAACTGTTCCCAAACCTCCAAGATGGGGAGATGGGTCTCTTGACCTTGAACCACCTGATGGTCCGGTCCTGTGGGGTGTATCATTGCTCCAGGAGTTACAAGTCCCTGTTCAGTTCAGGAAATAAAGATTAGATGGGATGTCCAGTATTGTGGAGACAGAAGGTGATCTATTGACTGAATTATGCTTTTTCAATTACTTTTTAGGTCCTTAGATGTGGGGTCAGAGCCTGGCACGTTGTCTAGGTGGCCAGTAAGGTGGTTGTCATGAACTTGTGTTCTCCCTTATGATGAGGTTGGGAACTGAGGCTCACATGTTCAAGGTCACACAAGACAAATTGTGTCGTTTTAAACATTCCTGGAATCTCCCCTAAACGTTTCTTGCTACATTTCCCCCAGATAGGAGTTCTCTGAGAACCTGAAAATCGCCTCATATCTCATTTAGGGAGGCGTAACAAGTAAAGTGGACTTTGTGGCGTAAAGAGTAAAGTGCACAAAATCTCGCACCTAGGTGTAAATCTTAGTCAGTGGCTAGATAATGATGCACACTCTTCTGGTAGGGAGGTGGAAATTTGACCAGCTCTGTGCTTCCTAAGTAATCATCTGGAAGCTCAGCTAGAATCTCACCTGTACAGTTTCTCACCGTATGGGGAGAGCTGGTGCCTGGGAATTCTGCTCTGTAACCCCTCCACCTCTGCTCTAGTAAGGGATCCACTCTCTGCCTTTCTGGTGGGGAGGTGCCATTCTTCAGAACTTTAATCATGTCCAAGGCTCATTTCTGGATCTTTTCCAGTTTCCATATCACTCAGCATCTCTGCACAGATGGTGCTTTCACCGCTTCCACCGTCCCACATACTACATACTCACGCAGTCGACCTAATAGCCCTCACAACCTGAAAGCTTAAATCACACTTAAACAAGGAGCAAAGTAGTTTAGCATCTTAAGCTGGAATAATAATAACAGGAGGTAACACTGATGGAAGGTTTGTTCTGAGGCAGAGAGTATTTAAGTAACTTGCCCAAGGTCATGCCACGGGGGCCTAAGCATCTGAGACCATATCCAAGCTCTGTATGCTGGACCCTGGGTCTCTGCTCTTAAGAATTGCACGGTGTACTTCTCCAGAAGGAACTTTAGAGGTCCTCAAATCCAGCCCTATTTGGAGACAAGGCTCAGAGAGGGAAAGTGGCCTTTGTTAGCCCCCACAGAAAGTTAGTAGCAGAGCCAGCAGCCGATCAGCTCTTCTTGAGTTCTATTCCAGGCTTCCTACATCCCTCCCAGGGGGACGTATGCCTTTGATCCACGCAAGGCTGCATGGCTGTTTCCGTCTTCCCAGCTCCATCTACAGGCCAGGCTTCTTGCTATCCCCAGAGACCCAGCCCCAGTGAGTCTACCAGTCCGTTCTACTCCCAGGATGAGACATGGCAGCAGTCAAGACACACCCTCACCCCCAGGGTGCAGCTGCCAGCCATGGAGGAAATGCTAACAGAGGGAGCGGCCCACTGGGCCAGGGCCTGGTGAACTGGTTACAATTCTTTGAAGGAGAACAGCGCTATATCCCAACCAGTTGCACCTGCTTCTTGTCCTATCTAAGCCCAGACTCTGGTGGCCTCTTCTCCAAACACCTCTTCTTGACAAAGAGACAAAACAGATCCTTAAACAGAAATCTCAACTTGCCAGGGAATCCTATAGAAAAAAATTTTAAAAAGGCAAAACCAGTGTTCAGCCAGGAGTAGGTGAGTCTCGGGGGTCTTTTGGCCAACAGATGAAAAGCAGAATTAGGAAGAAAACCCTCAGAGCTCTGAACTGGCCTCCTCAATGACAAAACATGGAGCATTAAAACGAATCAGGTATGCAATGATTTTATTATATAAGCCAATAAAATGGGAAAATTACATTTTCACTGTTCACCGTTAGGCTGAGATTTTTGAACTTTGTACAGCCTCATGGTTCTTGAAGATTAAAAAAAAATACATTCTTCTACATTGAGCAGAATAACTCAAGTATTCCTCATGCGTGCATGCATTCAATAGGTAGGGTTACTGTTCCTAATTTTCACTGATCTGCATTTCCCCTTTGCCATGTGACTTTATAGTAGAGCGGCACTGCTTACATCCCCACAGCATCGACCTCGGGATGTGGCCACCGACTAGCTTGAGTCAATGGGATGTGGGAGGAAGTGATGGTGAGGCCTTAACAGGTGTTGCATGTTTCTAAGTGTCCTTTGCAAACTTTCTGCCCTCCATCATGAAGAGGGCATGCCCCCAGCTGCCCACTCTTGAGAATGAGAGGTACATGGAGCAGACCTGAACACCACCCACGGTTAAGCCTAAAGCCTGGAACCCAGCTCTGATGAGCTCAAAGTGGCCCATGGACCCACGGGCACAAAACAAATGCTTGTGTTTGTAAGCCATTGCAGTTAGGGGCTGTGGTGTCGCTCGGTGGTAGCAAAAATCTGACTAATCCAATATGTACATATATGGATGCAGAGAACTGCAGAATCTCAAATTCAGAAGAAACTCTTTTTATTAATAATAATGACCATCGTTTTTCAAGGACTTATGAAGTACCAGGCACTGTGCTAGATAGTATATATGCAGCATCATTTTCAAGTGAGGAAATGGAAGCTCGGAGAGGTTGGGTAGCTTGCCCAAGGTCACTTAGCTAATTCGTGGTAGAACTGGGATGTCAAACTCAGGTCTGGCTGGCTTCAAAAGCCTCATTCCTCTGTGCTGCCCTCAGCTCTTGGAGTTAGTAAGTCTCCACCTTCCCTGGCCTGGGCGCCCTGACATGGACTGATCCTCAGAGGTCTCTGCCAAGGTTTCCATCAGGGCACATTGGAGTCTTTAATGAAATGAAAAGGAATTTATTTCCTCCAAAAAAGTATACTCTATCTCTGAACATTTCTGGTTATTGGAAATTCTTCCTTAGCTTGAGCCCAAACCTATCCCTCTCTGATCCTGAGTTTTTCCTCCTTTAGGACTAGGTAGAAAGATGGAGTTCACCTATTCATAGCCAAGTCTTTCAGATATTACAAGACAGGTTTTCCCTTCTCTGAACTGAACACTCCTACTTCTTTTGCAGTCCTTAAGAAAACACATTTCTATTGTGAAATATTGTATACGGAAAAGTACATGAAATATAAAAGTATAGTTAAATACATAATTCTAAAGTGAGCCCCATGTAACTCTTTCCAGGCAGGAGCTGGAAAGAGCTGCCATCTCTTGAAGACTCTGTCTGTCCCTCCTACCTGTCCTTCCCAGCTTCAAGCACCATCCCAACATTTATGGTACTAATTTCCTGGCCTTTATGTATTGTTTTATTACTTGTGTATCCGTCCATAAACACTATAGTTTAGCTTTGTCTGTCTGAGCTTCACAGAAGTGGCGTCACAGAAGCACTCTTTTGTGCCTTCTCGTAATTCACATTTTGTTTTTAAGAATCATCCATGTTGTTGCTTGTAGCTAGACTTCATTTCTTTGTTGTGTAGTATTCCATTATGTGAACACATTATAATGTCCTTATCCATTTTATTGTTGGTAGACATTTGGGTTGTGTCTAGGTTTTGGTTGTGATGTGCCATGCTGCTATAAATATTCTAGTGTGTGTATCTTGGTCATATACCCAAGAGTTTCTTTCAGATCAAAGGGTATGGGCATCGTCTATGTCATTATATCCTTCCTAGCTGCTTTCCAAAGTGATGGAATCTAATTCATACACCCAGTTGTAGTTTTCATGAATTTCCATTGTTCTTCTAGCTATTCTTTATGTGGCTTGGTTCCAAGTGGCCTTCTTGTCCTGGTTATTTGGCCTCCACATATGCATACAAAATGCATCATATTCACAGGATAGGCACATGGGCCTGTACACACATACTTGCCCAACAATACATGAGTTGTATGGAGAGACAAGAAACACCCCTTGACTAGATTTTAGAAGATATACAATGTTAGGAGAAATCACTGGGACAAAAATGATATGAAGATGGTTCCCCTTAATAGCGATCCTAATTCTGTATTTGTATGAATGGGTGAAAAGTCACAGTGCATCCACTGGAGTTGCTCACTGTGGAAGGCTGGGTCATGAGTCTCTTCTGCACTCCTCATCCAGTAACAGGGTCATACATCCACTTGTCTTGGCAATGCCCTCCCATTGTGGCCTGGGTGTACTTATCTCCTGAGCTGGGGCTCAGCCACTGTGTTTCCCTTTGGCCAATGGAGGGTCAGCAGATGTGACACAAGCAGAGACGTGAGAATGCGCTTGTGCTCTGTCTTTTGCTCTGCCATGGCCATGGGCCCAGGAGGAGGATGAAAGCCACACGGAGCAAAGCAGCTCCAGTGGAGCCCAGCCTTTATCAGCCAACTGATCGATGAACTAATGAAATACTGTAGTTGTGTGTCACTGAGGTTTTGTGGTTATTTGGTCTAGAGCAATAGTTAACCAATATAACCATCATTGTCATCATTACCATCATTTAATGAGTAGTAACTACTATTTACTAAGCATTTCTTGTGTGCCAGGCACTGTGCTCAGAACTTTATATAAATTATTTTGTAGAAAACCATGCCATCCTTTACAGCAGATACAATTATTCTCTCCATTTTGAAGTAAGAATCTGAGTCTCAGAGAGGTTGAGGGACTTGCCCAAGGTCACAAAATTAGTAAGGGGGGGGGACAAATTTATACGCATTTCATTCTGAGTCAAGAGTTTGTCCCCAGTTTGAGGGAATGTAGGAAGAGCCTTCTAAAACAAATGTTTAAATTAAGTGGCATTAGAGGACACAGGGGTCACACACGCAAATGTCCAGACTGAGATAAGTGGAGGAAAACAGCCGAGGGGAGCCCTTTTTATGAGCTCCTTCCCTGTCGGTTGGCTCTGGCTGGCCCTTGGGCTGATGTTAGGATCTAGCAACAAAGCCACTGCACCTGTTCACGGAGATGAGCTGGAAGTAGAGATTTGAAATGAATGGGGGCAGGGTTGGAGTCCTGGCTCAACTTCCTGTCAGTGGTGTTCAGTGGCGTGTCCTTGGGCAAGTCATTTAATCACCCAAAGCTCCGTTCCCTCACCTGTAAAATGGTGTGTGTGGGTGGGTGGGTGGGTGGGTGGTGGTGGTGGTGAATATTCCCTAAATCCTTTGATCCAGTTTGCTGTGAGGGACAATGGTCCAAGGGATGTGCAGAGGTCGTAAATGGCAAAACCTTTCATGGTTGTCATTTTTATTGTTATGCTTACAGTATGGGTCCCTCTTACAATGGGCAAAGATCTGATGTCTCCAGGCTAGTGGCATGGCTTTCCTGCAGAATCCTGTGCACGAGGGAAAGCTGGAAACATGAAGAACAGTGAGGATGAAGCTCACTCGGTCCCAGGACTAACCTGCAGTTCGGCTGAGCCCATGCTGGATTCCACGATAGAGTCAATGTTGTTTCTTTGGGAGGGGAAGGTCCTCATTCAATTACTCAGAGAAAGAATCCTGAGCTGCAGGGCCCACGGGGTGGCTGGGTGGCTGGGTGGCTGGCAGAGGGAGACAGCCCTGGCCCAGCCCCAGCCTCCCCTGGTGGTGGCCCCAGCAAGGGAATGATGACGCCCTGCATGCCACAGAACAGCCCGAACGGGGGTCTCTGTCTTGACCTTCAGCTTTTAAATGCTTGAACTTCCTCAAAAGCCTCTTTCTTTCCTCCCCAGAGCACCTGACAGCTCTCCTCCCTCCTCTGTGGGCGCTGGTTTCTTTGGTTGAATAAAGAAGCTTGTTACTGGAGAAAATGCCTTGGCAAGTGTCAGTGGATATATCTGTTTCCTTGAAGAAACTCCTGTAAAACCTTTTAAGCTGCCGCTTTTGAGTCCGAGAGCCCCTTGGATCCAAAGGCCTCTGGTTTTCCTTCCTTTCTTCAGCCGTTGCTTGGTGATTTCCCAGGCCTCTGCTGTGCAGCAGGAAAGGGGTGGCCCCGCTCCTGGAATCTCTGGGGCACATGGTGAGCCGGTCTCCATCATTTCACTTTCCCCGTGGTTGACCCGAGGCAAGGCCTGAATGCTGGGGAGGGAGGGCAGTGACTTTGTCTCAGGAGGGATCAGCAGGGGACAGTCCCCTGCAGTCACCCCACTCAGGTTTCCCCAGGCCCAACTGAGTGTTCATTAAGTTTATAGCATCTGGGCATTTATGAGCTAGGCCACACACACACGGCATTTCTGTCCATGGGCCATGGTTCTGCTGCTCAGCAAAGATGTTCTAAGACACCCTTGTCTTCTGCTTGGTTTCATTGCCCACCATTCCTCCCCCCAGGCCCCGTGCCTCGTCCTTCACACAGCTTCCATGTAGTCCTGGGAATCTACCACTCTCTCTCACTGCTCTGCACCTTCACTACTCCCTCTCCCAGGTTGCCCTTCTTCCTCTCATGGACCAGGTTCCAGCACCACTTTCCCATGAACCCTTCTCGGGCAGCCAGGGAGGCCTAGCCCCCTGCCCCTCCCTCTGTGTCTGCTCTTATTTTAGTGCTTCTTCTCACCCAAAACCGTAACAGTCTCCATGGACATCTGTCTCCCACCAGGCAGGAGCTCCTTGGAGGTCGGGAGCTGGTCTCATACACAGTGCCTGGCACTGCATGGAAGCTGCATTCACTTGGCTTTCTAAGCCTCCAGGGATGAGTCCTCTCCACGTTGACTTTGGGGATATGGGGGCAGGGACTGGCTGCTGCAAGGACAGAAGGTCAGGGAGCAAGCATGGCCAGGCAGTCCTGCTGAGTTCTGGAATTTGCTGGGCTCATGAAAAACAGAAACAAATTCTCAGCAATAGTCCAAAAAACACCTATGTTTACTCACCTTCTCTGGGACCCCCAGCATCTAGACACCTAAAAGAATCTGATTTTCCTGTTTCTTTCCACCCAAGGTGAAGCATCATTCCAAGTGGAAATATAGGAGTCTCTGCAGAAGACATAGCATCCGTTACAGACCTAGGCACTGACCCTGACCCCACTGGATCATGACTAGGGCTCGCAGGGTCTCTATGCTCAGGGCAAAAGCCAAAGTGTCGGTGGAGATATCTGTCACACTCTCTTACAGTGTCTTTTCTCAAAGGGGACAGCGGGCAGGGTGACTTCTGAGCCCCTGTCCAGGGCTATACCCCATTCATCATAAGTGAAAGGAAGGCTCTCAGAAGGAGTCTTGCTTTGTGATGGGAAGACATCTGGCCTCATCGGGGGAACTGAGGGAAATAAATGTCCCCGTGGCATTTCAAAACCTGCAGGTGGGCAACAGAACACTTCTCTTTATGCCCCAGTTCAGGGCTCCCATAGAGGAGGTGTCCTGACCCCTAGCAACAAAAATAACTAAAAATATACTAAGAACCTGATATGTATCAGGCACAAATTATTTCATTCAATTGTCCTTCCAGCCTGATGAGGTCAGGTCCTGGTCTTGTCCCACTTCACAGGGGTGCAAGTGGGACTCGGGTTAATGGAGTGAGTTGCTCAAGGACATGGGAGAACCAGGTCTCCAGCCCAGTTAGATTCCAAAGCCTGTGCCCTTGCCCTCTTTCTATACTGCCCAGCCACCATGTCCCGGCAGCCTTGGTCTCCCAGAGTCACCCCCACCCCGGGCCCTGTCTCTGCCTGCTCCAGATCCTGAGCTGCGTCTTGTCCTGGGCCAGCCAAGGAGCCCCGCCCATCCCATCTGCCCCGAGGTGTCCAGAGGCAGACCCCTCTCAGCAACAGGGACTGATGCTCCGGAGCTCTTCACAGCCCAGCAGGCCTGACGGAGGCCTGGTGCTTTTGTTTTATTTTTTCCAGTCTTCACTGGGTTTCATAGGTCCTATTGTACAGATGAGGAAACTGAGGCTCAATGAGAGGGAATGACTCTTGAAAAGTGGCAGGGCCGACCTTGCAGGCTGAGGGCCCAGGCTCTCCATCCCTCAGACACTCTGCATTGATCCCTCTTCAAAGATGGGTCCGAGATCCCTGGCTTGGAGCTCCAGGGTGGGACTAAACTGCTCTTCAGTCCAGGATTTCTGCTCGATACCTGTCTTGTCTTGACAAGGACTTGGAATAAAATCACCAAAGATACTACCAATAGAGCTAGGATTTTATCTGTAGGTGACTACACTTTGCCAGGGACCTTATCCTCCCTCTATCTATGTAGAGCAGCTGAAGACAATGTGCAGAATTACAAAAATAGAACAACCCAGGCCAACATTTAATGTTCCCTGCATACCTAGCACTGTGCCAAGCCCGTCACACACCGCAGGGCTACAGAAAGAGGGCTCATCCCTGAATGACATGGACACGTGGCCTTGCATCAAGGATCCGAGGGACAAATCGTCTCCCTGCTTTTCCCGAAGCTTGGACATCTGATCCGTCACCAGGTCCACCAGCGCAGCCCAGCCCCTGCCATCCACCTTTCCTTGGCTGAGTGGCATAAGGAGGGTTTTGCTTTGTTGCAAAAGGGGGGAGGGGAAAAAAACACCCTCAACAACCAACAAGAAATAATTAGTGCACATTGTGTCATTAAACACTAGACTTTAATTAAATCGCATGGAGATAAATACCTCTAACGACTGGAAATCTGGAGACCGTAGACAGCAGAGCACCAGCATAATGGAGTAATAGACTCTGCAAATAGCGTCAAGTCAGGGATTCCGACTTGATTAAGAATCTGACTAAATTGGGTTGTCACCTCGTATGCTGCACCTACTACCTGAAAATTGCTCATTATCTTCCCCATTTGATCTTCTTGGAGCTAACAAGCCTTTGCAGAAATCGGCCCAATGATCAAAGGACCCATTTATTTGGCATTCTTTCCCGCTTTGGGGTCCCCATGGCTGGCATCTCCTTCCTCCCTTTTATATCTGTCATGAATCATCACCTGGCAGCAGCCAGCAGGGAGGCCAGGCTGGAGGTGACCTCTGAGATTACCTAGATGCTGGTCCCTTCTGCAGCCCTGACTGCAGGGACCCGGGTGTCTGGCTCCAGAAGGCAGCATGGATGTCTCTCTCTTGCCTTTGCCCCCTACCAGCAGCCAGCCTCCAAATCCAATCTCACCCTCCCTCTGGCATCTAACCTCTCCTTATGTTCGCTGCGCTGCCCTTGGTCAGCACATCCCGCTTGCAGAGTGTAAGGACATTCAACCACTTTCTCAGCTCCATCGTGCCCTGGCCAGAGTGACAGTTCTAAAACGCAGCTCTGATTTAACCTCAGCAAGGGCTCCGCTTCCCGATGCGGCTTTCAAAGCCTTCTCCGTTATGATCCCAACTTACTTCTCCAGTCCCCAAATGAGTAAGTCTGACGAGCAGCTCCAGAAGGCCCCTACGCTCCAGTCACACTGAGCCATCCCCATTCCCTAAGGCAACCCTACCCTTTCTTACCTCTTTACCTCCACTCACTCTGTTCACTCCATTTGCAATGCTCTTCCTTATACCCCCAGCCTGGAACGTTGCCCGCACTCCCCAGGGCCTGCCTCCAAGCTCCTTCAGCCATGGAAGCCCCTCCAAAAACTGACTCAGAGGTATTGGCTTCCAGGCTAAACTAGGGCTAAATCCCAGCATGGCGTCACAGCTGGGGGGCCCTAGGGCAAGATCCCATTCATTTAACTACGGGGGCCTAGGAAAATGCCTGCTTTGGGCCATGCATCGTAGTGTTTCAGGGGGCCCCAGGGTGTGAAATGAGGTGAGGGATGGGGCTGGGGCTGGAGAACATAAAGCCTAGGAGGTGAAAGGTTTAGACTGAATCTTTCCTTTGCACAGGAAAGCACGTAAAATCCTGAACCTCAGGAAGTCCATCTGTAAAATGGAGAATACCCACACTAAGCTGGCTGAGCCAGACTGGGGATAAAACATCCCCCTTCCCCACACAGTGGGTCTGACATACATGTGGCCCTTGGGAAGGCTGGTTCCCATGGCTGTCCCCTCCTTCAGGGGGGTCCCTCCAGGACAGAGCAGAGTCCTGTTCTTCATCCCTTGTTCATAAGCTGTTTGAAGTCAGGGATTTTCCAAGTCTCTCCCTGGGCCTCAGTCCCTCCTTCGGCAAAGTGGAGATAATGGCCCTTATCCATAGGCATAGGGCAGGGGCTTTAGTAACATGATAATCATGGAAACAAGCACATTTTTAATGGTCACTGCACTGCTCGGGCCTCCCTTCCTTCCATAAATGCTTAATGAGAACCCATGATGGGCTAGGCACTGTTCTAGGTACTTGAGGTATATCTATGAATAAAAGAGGTCAATCTCTAGACTTGTATATAACAAATAAGCCAAGTTTATAGTCTGTTAGAAAGTCTTAAGTGCTATGAGAAAAGGGGAAAAACCAGGGCAGGGCAAGAAAGATCGGAATTCAGGACAGTAACTTTTAAAAGGGTGATGCCTCACTTACTCCTTTACAGCAGTCTTATAAAGGAGCGCTAGCATTCTGCCCGATTTACAAATGAGAAAGTGAGGCATGGACAGGATAAATACCTTGTGGGGCATAGAGCCGCCAAGCCAGTGGAAGTCCTGGGATTTAACTAATTTACGTACAGAGAGAACAGAAAGTTCTCGATAAATGTAATTTCCGGTGATGGTGATTTTGGAGACAGTAGGTGATCATTAAATGTTGCTGGAGTTGAAATCAACCGAAACTAGCAAACATCAACCAGAGCCTGTCCGCCAGCTCCTGAGAACAGACAGACCAGATCTAAAACCCCAACGGCCCTTGTGCTCTGGGTGGGCAAGTGCCCCGGCTGCACACATGCGATCCCGTGGGTGGGTCCTTGCTCCTTACCTGGATGCCCCATTTCGAGGGTCCAACCTGTCTGGATGGAAGGCAAGAGAGACAGGTGCTGGGACGTGGGGAGGAGGGGAAGCTGGAGCTAAAAGCTGATGGTGAGACCGGGAGGGACTAAAGAAAAGACCCTCCTCCTCCCAGAGGTGAGTCAATAATTCACACGGCTCCTTTATATATTTAGCTCTCTGGCTGCTTCAAATGCAGAAGCACATCTATGAATATACATGTACATTTGTAGTTTGATCATAGAAAACATGGGCACTGTAGACAGAATGACGGGTGTGGGAGGGCGTGACAGGGCACTGGAATCTTCAGGGACATGCAAAACAGTGTTGCCTGTAGGAGAAGAGAGTGCATTATTGAAATCCTAATCATCACCATCATCTACTGGGCACTCACAGAGCACCGGGCATTGTGCTAAATGCTTTAGGTACCTGCTCGCTCATTCATTTGCTCATCTAGCCTTCCGACTGTGGAGCTGAACAGCTTAAGTTTAAATCCTGGCTCTCCCTCCAGGGACTGGCTGCATGACCCCAGGCATCAGTTTTCTCCCTTGTAAAACAAAGCGAAGGTGAGAAGTAAATAAGCTAATGCATGTGAAGTGCCAGAAACCGTGTCTAAGAGCTCAGTAATGTTCCATGAGCTCGATAAATATTATTCCTATTGTCATCACCATCATTCATTCATTCTTTTGAGAAACATGTACTGAGTAACTACTAAGTGACAGGTATCGTGAGGTACAATGATGAACTCAGAAAGATAGTTTCTGCCTTCAAGGAACCCCCACTGGGTCATAGACGTTAAGCTAATAAAAAAAATATCAGTGGACAAAGCCATTCCCGACAGCTCTAAGGGCTGGGGGAAGAGGGACAGGCTGATAGAGGGGCACTCAGTCGGCCAGGTGGTCAGGGAAGGTCTATCTGAGGAGGTGACACTTAAGCTAAAATTCAAAATGTGAAAAGGAGCCCAGGAAAGACAGCTCCAGGCAGCGGGAACAGCAAGTGCAAAGGCCCTGAGGTAGGAAGTAGCTTGATGTGTTTAAAGAAAAGAAAGAAGGTCACTGTGGCTGGGGAGCAGCATAACCTTCTGCAAAATTCTCCAGGGGATTTGGAACACTTTGAGGATGTGGGGGGAAAATGCCCAGAGAGGTATAGAGATTTGCTCAAGACTTGACAGCTGGAACTGGAAAAAAAACAAGGTCTGTCTGACTCCAGAGCCCCACACCACTCCCAAGTGGGAGCACAGGCCCACATGAATGCAGCCAGCTTGGATCAGTTCAGTGTGAATCTGTGGATACTCTGAATTAAGTAGTGTCCTGAGAGAGAGAGAGAGACAGCTGGATGCTCTTGGAGGTCTGACAGCCACTCATACCAACCACCCACAAAATGCTGCCAGGGACAGGCCCTGCTGGACCCGCTTTAATGAGCATGTCAGAGGCACCTCCAACTAGTACCTCCCTGGACATCAAACCAGCCACAAAATTCAGAATTCTAGTATGGGCTTTCCTGGGCAGTGGGAAAGGAAGGGGGTATGGGGTTTCCAGGATAGAGTGTTCATGGAGCCCCAAGTGCTGTGTTCATTTAATCCTCATAGTAACTCAGAGCTGTACCTGTGACCATCCTTATGTTAAGAACATGAGCTCCTCAGTATCAGGTAATTTACCTGTGGTTGCACAATGCGAAGGCACGGTGCTAGGGTGAAAAGTGGAGGCCAAAGCTTTACCCCTCCGCCCCAATCTCTCACTGCTTCCAGGTGATGCTTAGCTCCAGCCACGAAGCTTGGTAGCCTCTCTGGTGTATCCATCTTTGCCACTGGCACTGGTTGGCTAGTTTCTTCCAAGCCAGAACCTGCTAAGAGTTGATCATATGTATTCACAACCAAGGTGGCCATTGGGCCTAGGAGTTAACAGTGGGCTTTCCAAAATTCTTAATGAAATTCTAAGGCACTCCAGGAGCTGTTGGTTACCCGCTGTGGGAGAAGACATGTCGCCTTTGGGGGCACTGAAGCGTTCTAATAGAGGGTGGTCAAATGGGATCCGGGGGTCACACCTCACTGGGAAAGGAATAGGCACAGTTGTTGTTGTGTATGGCAGAGCTGGCTCATATTAAACCCCATCTGATCGGGGCCCACATCTACCTATTTTACCACTGAATCTCCCACACAGGGCCTAGCACAGGACCTGGTGTGCAGTAGGAGTTTCAATACATAGAGGCTGAATGACAGCAATAGCTTGTGTTTATCGGGTCCTTACTAGGTACCAGACACTCTGCTGAGAACTTCACACCAGCAGTGAGCAGCCTCAGCTGCATATGGAACTACTTTAGGAGATTACAAAGATATTGATACCTGAGTCCCATTCCCCAGATATTCTGTTTTGTTTGAGGGTGCAGTTGGGCACCGGCATTGTTAAAAGCTCTCCAGGCGACTGAAGAACAGCCAAGGTGGAGAGCATTGCTTTCCATGTCTCATCCAATCCTTTCATTAGTTCTAGGAGGTGGTTACTATCAGCATGCACATCTTGCAGATGGGAAAGCAGATGCTCAGAAAGGTTAAATAGGCTGTCCAAAGCCACACTGCAAGGAAGTGGTGGAGTCAAAACCTGAACCGAGATGTCCTGGCTCCAGCGCCTGGTCAGAGTCACAAACCGCAAAGAATGAACAGAGGGAAGAAGGGACATCATTTGTGATGGAAGCTGGTGCAGGCAGCGAGGAAGCCCCTTGCAGATATAACAGGCACCACCTGCCTTGATCACAAGCTCCTCCTAAGGGAAGTGCCTCCACTCACAGATGGGTCCCACCCTGGGCCTTTTCTAGAGTAAGAGTGACACCTTTCTGGGCCTATAACCTGTTCCTTCAGTCAGAAATGTTTGGATTTGGGGCGGGTGTCTGACTCAAGGACAACCAGTTTGCAGACAGACAGCAGCACCTCAGGGGGCCTGATAAGAAACACCTTCCCTCATAACATAATCCCAGTTTACATGAGCTAAATAAGAATTTATGAAATTAATTGCTTGATATTGTATTTTACGAACCAATGAGTAGATCAGTGTACTGTTCACATTTTCCTATTTAATTTCAAATATCTACTTTCCTTATTGGGTCCTCTAATCAGCTTATGCTGTACCCTTTTGACTATAATGATCAGGATCTCAGGGCAAGACATTCGTTCATTCATTTGTTTATTCATTCAGTATCTTCTCTGTGCCGGGCTGTCTCCTCGATGCTGGAGCATTTTCTTGTGGGTAACCATGCATCGAACAGCAATGAGAGAGAACCTGGATTCATGTTGATTTTCACTTGCTTTAATGTAAAACAGGATTGCCTGCATTTCAGATTTTGCTAGTTTATCTTACACAGCCAAAGCTCCAGTTATCTCTGCTTCACTAAATCTTGAGATTGGTTTGGAACTTGAGTATATATTCTTTGAAACCATTAAAAGTGGTTTAATTGGCTGTTCATGGATGTCCTCCACTCTGCTCTCCAAATGCATCATCCCTCTCCATCTCTCCCAAGAACTGGGAGGCTAGAAGCCCTTGCCTGGATGATCCACTTCCCTGGATTTATTTATCTTGCTCTGGGCCTAGAAGCATCAGGCTGGGCACTATAGATGCAGCCTCTGTTCACAGCTGCAATCCAAGCCCTACCTCAGACACCCAGGGGAGCCCCAAAAGCTACAGTTCCATATGACTGGGCAATGCTGGCCTGTGTCGTCCAAGGAGGAGCCGAAGAGCCAGACTGTTTTAACAAATTCAAACCTTATCTTGGTAAAGCATGGGGATGGGGTCGTCCAAAGGAGGACTTCAGGAAGAAAGAGAGACAGCCACCTGGTATTATGTAACATGGCAGAAAGGCAATGACCTTGGGAGTTAGATTATCCTAATCTACCTGTCAGTCATCATGCATTTGCACCAGGGGCTTAGTTCACATATGGGCTTTTCCAGCCCTTAGCTGTATGACCTTGAGCAAGTCACATAAAGTTCTTGAGTCTGTCTGGGTCTTGGGCTCTCTTAGAAACTGAGGTCGTAGATGTGCATGCATGTGGCAAACTGTAAGTGACGGGTAACTGTTGATGCAATGGCTGGTGTAAAATACCAGTGTCCAGCCATGTGGAACTGGGCTATTTACTGTTATTTGCAGAATGTATCTTATCCCACCCATCCCTAAAGCTCTCCATGATGCATATACAAGTACCTATATAATTGATACATATACAGTACACACAGCTACATATAAGAAATGTATATATATTTTACCAAGAAAAATAGAGAGAGAGATGAATTTGGACTAGAGAAAAAGAGATAGAGACAGACACATATTTCTAGATATTTCCTTGAAGTCATTTCTAGATCATTTCTAGTGCCCAGTGAAGCATTTGGTGTATAATAAGATACTGAATACATACCTGTTGAATGAATAAATTTAAGAATCCATGATTAGTGTATGTATATGTGAGAGAGACAGAAAAAATGTGTTATGGTGTAATTAAAACAACTCAAGGGACAATAGCGTATTTAATATAAGATACCAGAAAATAAAATTAAGTAAGTAAAAAATACTGAATAAAATACTAGAAAACAAAAATATGAATTTTCAAATCCCCCCTTTTCTTTCTTTTCCCTTCCAGTTTGGGTTACTAGATAAACAACAGGATATCCAGTTAAAGTGGAATTTCAGATTAAGAAAACAAATAATTTTACAGTGTAACTGTGTCCCAGATATCGCATTGGACATGCATATGCTAAAAAATTATTCATTCTGTACTTTTTTTCTAAATCTGGCAATCCTACTTGACCACTCTAGACAACAAGTCCCTAAATTCCTTTTTTTTTTTAATTTAATGCTGCTTAAGTATTTAAAAGCCTTCAGTGGTTTTTCATCCCCTATGGGATACGGTAAAAACCCTTTAACCTGGCATCTGACCCAGAACCCCTCCCTCTCCCATCCCATTCAGGGCGGATGCCCGACCACTGCCTGGTGCAATCCGTCCCTGCTCTGCTCAGGCCTAGCCTGGCCCCTGAAGTACCTAGAGGCAGTTGGGGGCAGGGGGCAAGTACCTGTGGTCCATGTTCTGGTTTACCTTTCGCATTAGACTCTCCCCACAGATAAAGTCACGTATTAGCTGGTCCTGGAGCCCCCTGCTGTTTTATGCCTATAGTAGTGTTCTGCTTGGGATCAAACCTCACGCCTAAACAGACAGAAGCCCAGCAAACCTTTCCTTTACCTTATCAGTGCACTAAACATGCAATTACCTTTTCTCTAGTCCTGGGGGAGCACATGAAGAGCCTTTTCAGAGATGAGCCTCTGCGCTGGGTGATTGGCCATAACAGCCTCTGTGCAGGGGTGTCAACAGACCTCACTCTGGAGCCAGGCTGTTCGGGCATGTTTCCCTCCCACCAACTTCCCCACATGGCTTAGCCGGACACCCCCAGGTGGCCTTTGGAGGGTCAGACAGCACAAGACTGAAAAGCTCTGCAAGGAGGGGCAGACTTGTAGGAAAGACAGAGGAGCAGGGATGGCTGGAGCGCTGTTATATCCTAGGGATGGTCCCCTAAGTGTCACCTCACCTGGAAAAATTGGGAGCCACAATCCTATCTCTCTGGGTGGTGTAGATATTTTGACATGGTGTATGGGGAGTATCTCATGGCAGAGGCTGCCCTCAGTACATTGTCATGTCCTTTCTGTAACGGGCAGCCTGCAGTTGGCCATTTAGGTGGCCTCGTTCATGGCTAGCTGTCCTCACGAACGCACTGAGTTGCAGCCGTGATGAGTAGGTACTCAGTGGCCCTCTGGAGCCAGCTCATGCAAAGACACAAGACCCTGCCTCTGCATCCCCTTCCCGATGGCTCATCCTTGAGACATTTCAGGGCCTGACACCTCTGGCTGGCCTGTCCATCCTGACCCTGGCCAGGCACAGTAATGCCAAGAAACCCACCCAGGCTCAGCCTGCATTCTCCAAAAATAGCCTATCCCTTGGGGGTCTAGCTCAGGAGTAGAACACTGACCACAGAAACAGCCTGTCACTCATCAAATGCTTTCAGCCTTCACCCACTGACTTCTCCCAACAAGCCCGAGGCGGGCACCACTAGACAGGTGAGGAAATCAAGGTTTAGAAATCTGAAGTCACCAGTAAGGCCATTCACTAAGCCGGCTGTTTGACTCTGGGCCTGCGAGAGGCTGGAGGTGGGTTTGGGCTCTGCGTGCACAGGCTGGGAACTCCCATTGCCCCTCTCCCTTTCATCCTGGGAATAGAGAGGGGTCCCCAGCTCCCCCACGCTGCTGGGGCATGTGGGAAGGAAGGATGCTCGTCCCTCCCCTCCTCACAGCCACAGTCTTTTTTCTGGGTGTTTTTTTTTTCTTTATTTCTCTCTGTGGCTCTGGTCCTCTCCTCCCTGAAAATACAGTTTGCTGATATTAAAAAGAAATACACAATCACTAAACACATTTTATATAGTCTTTGAAGTCTAATGTCCTCGGGCTCCCAGATTGATAAGTAGGCAGATAGAGTACAGACCTGGGCTGGAAGACAGCCCTCCCTTCAGCTCCAGCCTGCAGCTGAGGGGGAAAGCCTGAGGGAAGGAGGCTGCAAGCTCTGAGGGGAGGCAGGGTCCCAAAAGGAAAGGGGACGAGGAGCTGTGCACGGGTCCCAGAGGCAGGCAGCCCCGACAGAGGCTCTCTGAAAGAGGATTTGATCTCCCAGAGGCTGGATAATTCGGGGTTCCCTCTCAAAACAGGGAGGGAAAAAGAATGTTCTGTGTACCCCAAGACCTCAGAAGATATCCTCAAACCCAGGAAAAGGATCAAGACAGGGAGTGGCTGAGGTTCTGAGTTCACACATACGTGTGGAGTGCAGGGACACGTGTGCCAGTGGGGGGGTGGGGGGCAGTGGTACAGAAGTTGGCCTCCATCAGCCCCTTCCTACAGAGCTGCTGGGATGGGGACTCCCCCAAAGCACAGACACTCAGCCAGAGCCCCGTGGTCTCCTGCTGGTACCATGGAAGAGAGCCAGCCAGCCACAAGTCCAGGAGGGGAGGAACACTCTACCTGTAGGGAGCTTCCAGGTTAATGGAAGGGGTTCCAGGCCTTGTCTCCAGGAAGTCCCAGAGGGAGTGGGGGAAGGAGGACCCACATAAACATGAAAACCACTGGCCTGGGAGAAGTCCTCAGTTTCAAATCCCCACCCACCAAGCCTGGCATTTATAACTCAGCCCGCAGTTTTCCCTCGAACGGGACCCTGGGCTGGAGAGCTGCCTGCTCTGCCTCCCAGCCCCGCTGTACTCTCGCCACCAGGGCCTCCAGGCTTGGTATTCCAACCCATCCTCAACTCTCTGGCTGCACGGATCCCTCTGACTCTATGTCACTTCCACTTAAACCCCCAGCATTCCCATGTGTCCCCATTACTCCAGCCCAAACCCCATAGCCTCCCCACCCTGCACATGGAAACCAGTGGGCCAACCCAGTAATGGAAGCCCTGTTTGTGTGCTCAGCACCCGTCCAGGGCCAGGCTCTTGCTTTCCCCATCTTCCTACCATGGAGCCCGGCCACGATGTTCAGCTCACATTTATTAAATGCTGTCTCTGCTGGGCCCATGTGTGTCATCTCATCAATAGATGGGATGCTCTGAGAATCCTGGGTAATTCTTGTCATCCCTTCAGTCACCTCCTAAATGTCCCTTCCTTAGGGACGTTCTCTTTGATTCCTTCTCCTCCCACCATATACACACAGCCTGCATATCTTGATAGCACAATTAACCATTTCTTCACTGGCGTCCTCTCTCCCCACTCATCCTTAGCCCCACAAAGGAAGGGTATACATCTTCATTGCTGACCACTCTCTCCTGAATGCTCAGCCTACACACTGGCTCAGAGAAGACGCCCAGTAAATATTTGATGGGTGAGCAATGAATGGCTTACTGATTTTGCACACCTAGACCTCTCTGGTCTTCAACTGCCTCATGAGTGGAAAATAGGCCCCCATGACTAAGGCAACTTCTTATTCTTAGGTCCTAGAAAATACTTTTAAAAATTCCATTTCCAGCAGACCATCAACAAAATGAAAAGGCAATCTATTGAATAAGAGAAGATATTTGCAAAGCATACATCCAATAAGGGGTTAATATTCAAACTATGTAAAGAACTTTCACAACTTAATATGAAAAACCAAACAACCCCATTAAAAAATGGGCAGAGAATTTGAATAGATGTTTTTCCAAAGAAGAGATACAGATAGCCAATAGGCATTAATAAAGATGGTCGACATCACTAATCACCAGAGAATGGCAAATCAAAGTACAATGAGCTATCAGCACACACCTCTTATCAAAAAGACAAAAAATAACAAATGTTGGTAAAAATAAGGAGGAAAGGGAACCCCTGGGCACTGTTGGTGGGAATGTGAACTGGTACAGCCCTTGTGGAAAATAGTATGGAATTCCCTCAAAAAATTTGATTCCACAATTCTATTTCTGGATGTTTATCTGAAGAAAATGAAAATACCAACTTGATCCTGATGTTCATGGCAACATTATTTACAATGGCCAAGAGATGAAAGCAACCTGAGTGTCCATAAAGAGACAAATGGATAAAGAAGACATGGTACATGTATACGCAATGGAATATTACTCAGCCATAAAAAAGAAATGATGTGTTGCCATTTGTGGCAACATGGATGGGGCTAGAAGGCATTATGCTAAGCGAAATAAGTCAGCTGGAGAAGACAAATACAATGATTTCACTAATATGTGGAATCTAAAAAATAACAAACAAAACAAAACAAACAGACTCATAGATACAGGGAAGAAACTGTTGCTTACCAGGGTGCAGAAGGGTTGGAGCAGGAGAAATAGGTGAAGGGTATTAAGAGGTGCAAAGTTCCAGTTATAAAATAAATGAGGCATGGGGATGTGATGTACAGCACAGGGAATATAGTCAATAATATTGTAGTAACTTGTATGGGGACAGATGGTAACTAGGTTTATTGTATAGGGAATCATTTTGTAATGTAAAAAATATTGAATCACTATGATGCATGCCTGAAACTAATAGGATATTTTATGTCAATTAAAAAATTCTACTTTCTTTCCCCAAATTAAAACAACAATATCATACCACTTCTTACTAATCAGAATGGAAAAAATTAGAAGATTGGATAATGCCATGTGTTGAGAACAATGTAGGGAGTACCGTGCTCTGGAAGAAACCTGCAAGTATTTAGGGAAATGAAGTGCCACATACCTATGACACCACCATCCACTCCGGGACACCTCAAGGAAGCCATCTCACAGATCTCAGGGGCACAACCTGGGTGTCCACCATTAGGGGAGACGATATTTCTCTGGAAAATTCTGCAGCAGTTAGAGGCAGCAAATGAGATTTACACACAGCAACACAGGTAGATCTTAAAAACACAGCATTAAATGAAAAAAATTAAGCAACAGAATGAGATCTATAGCCCAATACAATTTATGTAAATTAAAACACATTTGCACTATAAACAACAGCATATATTTTGCAAGAAGCATCCATATCTCAGGACATATATTAGTTGTGTTAGAGTGGGGTTGTGCAGGGGCAGTTTTATTTGCGGTGGGCACATGAGAGAAGGATCAGAGCCCATTTAAGAACCTGATGAAAGCAGGTAGTGAGCTGGAGGGTTGGCAAATTTGACTCTCCTTTGAAGGTAGAGGTAACAACTGACTAATCAATCTTCCACCGCCCCTCCTGCCTGTGGATTCCCTTGGGGTTGGAATAGAATTGGACAAGGTTTGTCAGCCGTGGCACTATTACCATGTTGCTCTGGGGGCCGTCCTGTGCATCATAAGGTGCTCAGAGACACCCAGTTTCTACCCACAAGCTGCTCGTAGCATGCACCGAGTTGTAACCACAGAATTGTCTCCATGTATTGGCACATGTCCCCTGGGGGACAAAATTGTGCCCTTGGTTGAGAATCACTGGCTGGGGATAAAAGCCTGAAAACTGCCCAGATCTTCCAGGTAAGTGGCCCACATGGGCTTTACCAAAACACACACACAGAGAAACAGCATTTTGAGCCCTGGGTCTAGTCTGGGAGCTCCATCTTGAAAGCGGCCAGCGTCACTTGCACATTTAAATCCAGGCTTTGTGGAGATTCCAGTTACAGCCGTAACCACGTCCGCCTTGGGCTTCCTCCTAATTTTAACTGGCAGCTGGATTTGCATAGGACATTTGCATCTGAGACTACCCATGGTTCTCTGGGAGATGGTCTACAGAAGATGATGGCAAAAAAAAAAAAATATATATATATATATATATTTCCATTTCAGCTTGCAAGGGAAGAGGGGGAAGGAGGGGTGCTTCAGGCAGGGAGGGTACTTGGAAATTTCAATGCCTTATTTACTCGGTGAGGGGAGGGAAGGGGCTGTTTTACTGATCACCAGGCAGAGAACTGTTTTGGCCTTTGGCATGTGAATTAGTGAATCAAATAGTCAATAAGTGGAGCCCCGTGAGACTCCATTTGGAGGGGGCTGCTGTTTCAAGTGGAGGCAGGCAGAGGGGAGGGAGGGTGGTGTAGACTGTCTACAGATCGGCACCCAGACCTACCAGGTGCCCCCCACCAGCACTGTCTAGAGCCCACTGTCTGCCAGATAGCACTCCCTAAGTCCTTTCCCCAGAAGACCGTTTCGATACACAGCCTCACGCCCCTCAAGGGAGGCATTACTCCTCTCATTAAGAAGAGGGGGAAACAGAGGCTCCCAGGTCTGATCTTTAGTAAAGAGCAGAACCTGAATTTAAAGGACAGTTTGTGTGACTCCAAAACCAGTCCTCTTTCCAAGCCCCTCAGCGGGCAGTCGCTGACTTGCAAACTGAATGAACGAAGCAAGGCTATCGTAGGTAGTGCTCCAGAGGACCAGACAGCCTCTCCCTTACCCGTCAGCAGCAACTACTCATTCCAAGAGTGAGGCAGGCCTGGATTCCATAATGTAAAGTCAGACACCTGTAAACCATGACCCAAATGCCAGGGGAAGCAGGTGCCTTCCACATGGGGCCAGGCTCGATCGGAAACTTCACGCTGTCCTCACACCTATCCCCAAGCACCGAGGATAATCAAACTCTCTGCTTTCTGGCCCCAGCGCCTTGGGGTCCTCTATTATTACATGTAATTTATTCTTCTATCTCTCTCCCCACTAGCCCGACTAACCCCATCTTGGGGCAGAGATCGTGACTGGCTCATCTCTCTATCCCCAGCGCTCTGTGCCCTATGTGCTATAAATATATGCGCTATAAACGGAGCTAGCCTGGAACTGGGGACAGGAGACTCGCCAGCCTCCATCATTCCATTTGAATGCTACCTCGTGCAGGAAGAATTTCTTGATTTTCCCAGAAGGAAGATCTTAAACAAAATTTTCCTCTAAGCCAAGTGTAACAAGGGGCACTGTGTCCCTGATCACATTCCACCTCTCACACTTGATCTCCACGAATATGCTGGAATTCTCAACGGAAGGGGCCTGGTTTCTGCATTCTCAGTGCCAAGAACTGGGGCTTGCTTATAGGAAATAAGTCATGGATGAATGGATGAGTGGATGGATGGGAAGGTAAGAAGGTAGATGGATATATGAAGGCATATGCTTGGATGGTGTTTTAACAGTTGAGTGAAAAGATGAATTGTGGATTTATGGATGAGTTAGTAGATGGACAGATGGATGGATGGAACAGTGGTGAAGCATTGGGTATTTGGATGTGGGAGAGTGAGCAAGTCAGTGAAAGGATGAATGAATGGGTGGATGGATGCAAGGTTGGACGGGTAGACTGATGGTTTGGAGGGCAAGTGTATGTGGGTGGGTGGTGAACAGCGAGATGGAACCACATGGTGTGGGAGGGCGGGTAACTGGTGGGGTAATGGTTGCACAGATGAATAATTTGTCTTTCCATCTCCCAACATCATCCTCAGCTTCCTTAGTAAAATAGTCCTTTGAGCTCTTTTTTCCAGATCTCACTGTTAAGCACCCCTTGCCCCTCCGGTTCTCTTCCATCTTCCAAGCAGGGGCTCTAAGGTGCCAGATGGAAGCCTTCCCAGGAAGTTCCGCTCTAGTCCCTTGCACTGTGCTGGGCATTCCACGCGGCGCTGATTTAATACTTAACTCCAGCCTCTCCCGCTCCTTACCTGCCTGAGGAGGTAGAGGCAGTGATTTGCATATTTATTAAATATCTCTTAGCAGGATCCACAAGCCGCATTGCTACATCCCACTCCCGGAGCCGTCCTGCTGGCAGACAAGACTGGTACGATTAGCGCTGCATCACCACTCATTAAATAGCTGTTGCAGGGCCCGGGGGCTGGGTGGGGGGCAGCCAGGGGCCACAGGGTGGGTGGGGAAGAGGAGGCCCTAGAGCCAGAGCGCTGTTATCTCACAGTTGTTCAGCAGTGGGGGTTGTTCTCCACCCAGGCAGAAACTCCACTGGGACCCCCCTGAAAATTAGCCCTTTCCTCAGAAATTCCCAGAGGAGGACATTGAGAACATTTTTGTTTTGTGTTTCTCCTGCTGCTCAGTTTATTGGGAAGTCCTTCCTCGTGTCAAAACAGAAGTGGGCCTGCCTGTGTACCATCCCATTGCTGGTGCATCGTGTTCTGTCAAAATGGGGCAAAGTCCACCATGGCTTGGGGCTCCCTCTCCCAAGCAGTCCCAGGCAGTTCTGGACTCGTGTCCTCGGGGTGGGGACGGGGTGACCTCTGGGGGCCAAGTGCTCCCTGCTGTAAACCGGGGTGAACCTCCCTCATTCAGACTGGGTGCCCTGGCTCTTCTTCCTCTCATCCCAGTTCCTAGACTGGGGTTCGAATTCGGCATGTGGTTCCTGGAGTCAAACGTCCCAGGTGTTGATCCCTGTCTCACCTCTTACTAGCTGGGTGATCGTGGATAAGTGACAGAACCTCTCTGAGCCTCCGTTTCCTCACCCGAAAAGGGCGGTGATAATCACATCCACCTCACAAGGTTACTGTGAGGAGTAAGTACAATGAAGGACGTACAGGGCCCAGCATAGGATCTGAGTCTGGGCTGAATATTCAGGAAACAGGGGTTGTAATCGTTATGAATCCCAGAAAGTTGTAAGAGCGAAGGGAGGATGGATGTCCCGGGGAGAAGGGAAAAGCAGAGGGACTAATATCTTTGCCATTTTCTGTTTGCCAGGTTCTGTGCTAAGCATGACTCCTCAGAACCACCCTCAAGGTAAATACTCCAAACACCCCCACGTGACAGATGAAGAAACTGAGTCCCAGAGGGAGAAGGGAAATGCAGGAGGTCACATGTGATTTGGGGACCCCACATCTCTCTTGGTTTCCTCTTCCCAGAAATCACGAGGGATCTCTGCCCTGAGAACAGCTTAGGACTCAAGGAAGAGGAGGTCTGCCCCCACCTCCCGCTTCCCTGGACCGGTGGAGCCAGAAGCAAGGGTCTGGGCTGGAGTCTCATAAACCTTCCTGAAAGGCCTCATAAAGACCAGGACTGGCTGACTCCAAGTTAGCTGCTGTGAAAAGCAAAATCCCCGGTCATAAAATAATCTCCATAAAAAAATAAAAAGGAAGAAGAAAAGAAAAAAAAAACTATTCAGTAAAAATAGTAACAGCCTCTAGGAAATAAGGAAGAGAAGGCAAGCTCCCCAGACTGGTGGGGGAAGCCATGGCTCCTGGCCCCAGTAGGCCCCCCAAGAAAGGCACTGAGTTCAGGGAGCCTTGTGGACCGATGGTCCAGGCTGGCAGAGCAGGTGGGGCGCTGGGGTGGGGGGCGGAGATGATGAAGAATGGCGATGCTTCTGATGGTGCTGGTTGGTGGCTTCTGTGAGAATTGCGTTCCCACCCACCCCCTCACTGGAGATGCCAACTTTCTGGAGGTTTCCAGGGTTAGGATTCCCATTGTACCAATGAAGAAACTGGGGTCAAGGAGAATAGCAACTCTTAGCCAGAACTCAGGCCTGCTGCTCCCTCTAGGACCCCACACTTCTCTTGTGAGCCAAGTTCCCAGAAGAAATGGGGGCCTGACTGCACCCTCCCAAGAAGGAATGTCAAGGCTTGGGAGGCAGATGCCTCTATGGGCTCCTAGCTGGGTACCTGCACATCGTCAAGTCTCTGTTTGTCACCTGTCCATTGAGAATGATCATTCTTACCTGGGGAAGAAATGAGATAAGAGGTATAGAGGCGTAAGGGTCTGCTGCATGATCACGGCTCCGTAATGGGAGCTACGGGAAGCCGGGGTGCTGCATTTAGAATCCTGGTGAAGTGAGGCTCCCAGGCTAAGGGGCCCTTTGCTGGTGGGGACAGATGTTGTCAACTAAGTACTGGCATAAACTGCCATTGTTTCCTTTTGACTCCCTCTCCACACTCAAATGAAGCAGCTCTGCTAGGCTCGAAGCCTCGCAGCCCTGACGCCTCACTGCCTTCCTTCCTCCACAAACCTTTATGTTCCCAGCCTTCTCTCTTCCCTGAGCCTCCCTTCTTCCTTCTCAGCCCCTTCCCTCTGCTTTTGTCTACCAAGTTCTAGCCTCTCCATCTCTCCATGGTACTGACGATCTCCTTTGCTGGCTTTTTCTAGGTCTGGGAGACTATTGTTGTCCCAGGTGTCAGAGCCGACTCAGCCTTTGTCCATTCTAGATGACATTCACTGTTCTCTCCCTGGACCCTTTGGGAGCCCCATCCAGGGCCCAGACTCAGTCCCCCTTCCCTCTTGTCCCAGTCTCGTTGCTGGGGAAAGCCTCACTTTGACCCCAGCCCACAGCTCCAAGGAAGCACCTGTCCTTTAGCGAACAGGAGTTCCCCTCTCACATGCACTCCTTCCCAAATCCCATCTCCAGGAGGTGGGCTTTTTAAGAATGTGCCCCTCTCACAGCACACTGCCCAAATCACCTCATCTGTCTTCTCCCAGGACAGGGGGCAGGGGCCAGGATTGTGGGAGGTGGATGTTTAAGTAAATGAGTCTCGCTAGGGAACGTGCTTCCTACCTACCGCAGGGCATCCCTCTGGCAGATGATGTGTCTCCTTGCTCCTAAGTCCACCTCCATCACCTCACCTCTTACTCACATACGAAACAGAGGCAAGGAAGCCCCAGAGTGCAGTTGCCACAAATTCCACTCAACAACACTGTGGGAAGTAGAGGATCTGAGCCCGGGAAGCTGAGGTGGAGTAGAAATAAGTTTCCAGAAGGTTTGGTCTTGTCGCCTGATAACAGTCCATGCTCACAGGGCTGGTAAGAGGACTACAGGGTCAGCAAATGGAAAGCATTTACGTCCGTGCCTGGTGAACAGTAGAAAGGCATAAATAAGGGTTTACCTCTGCTATTATTATTGGTGGTCATACTGCCCAGTCTTCCTTCTGCCCCCAGCCTCACTTGGCATTTCAGCTGCTTCTTTGCAATGTTGGGGAGAGAAATGACTTCCACGTTCTCAAAACCACAGACTCTTCACAGGCAGGTGGCTGATTTCCTTTAAGAACAGGAACAGTGCTCACAATATAAGTAACAAGGACAACATCTACTGTTTAGCGAGTAGTTGTTATGTGTCACCCACAAGTGGTCCTACATAATCTTCACCAGATCCAGTGAGGCAGCCATGTTGTTCCCTCCCATTCGCAGATGACAGTTCCAGACTGGAGAAGCCACTCTCCTAAACGAGCACTTTAGGGGCAGGGCATCGGTCTGAATCCACAGCAGTGTTCTGGCCACCTCAAGCTGTCAGGCAGCACTGGGCAGGCCACTTCCCCTTTCAGGGTCAGTTTCCTCATCTGTAGAATGGGTGCTAATACCTACAAGGCCTGGGGTGTGATGAGGACAGCACTCTGGTCATGATTTGCCAATGAGACCAGGGGCTGCGAACCCTGCCCTGCATGGAGAGGGTTAAGGTGCCAGAGCCCGGAGGACTGCGTGGACTTTTCCAGGGGATCGGGCACCATCCTCATAGAGTCCACCCTGACACTTGGGGGCCTGGCGATAATGGGCTCCAGCATCAGTCCACTTTGGAGGGACCAGTGGGTTAGGAAGACTGATAGGAGAGCATCTGGAGACCCAGATGGCATTGCTGCCAGCCGGGTTGCTGGGCTGGGCCGCTGGGGCTACTTGGGGTGGTATGGGGTGTGTGGACAGAGGGGTGACCGGGCCAGCGGCTCCGAGCCCAGCAGAGGCAACCCCAGACTTTGCAGACTGAACAACTGAGGCCAAGAGAGGAGCAGGGACCCCTGACTTCCAGCCCCTCTGCTGCCTCCCCTCCGTCCCTCTCTACCTCCTCAGTGGCTGTTGCAGTTAGTAGTGGTAACGACCACAACGACAGTATTACTGATCATAACAGTAAGCTGTGCGAAGCCTCTTCTCTGTGCCAGACACCCGCTCGGCGGCTTGCAAACTTTATCTCATTCACACCACAACACCTCTGGGAGGGGGTCATCTCCGCAGCCTTATTGTACGAAAGGAAAATGCAGACTCAGATTTCCCCAGGCTCATCCAGCTAATGGACGGTGGGGCCGGCTTTGAACTTGGGTCTGACTCTATGCTCTTTTTAAGAAGCCAGATCACCTCATATAGGACCCATTGTTTACTCTCTCATAATTCTGTGTCCCCTCTCAAGCTTGGCACAGACCTAGGCACACTTCCAAGGGGGTGATTGTGACGCTGGGGTTGGACAGGCCTGGGTTCCAATCCCAATGCGTGTGAATGATAGAGTGCTGTGCACATGATATGTGGGGATGCTCGTGCGTGTGTGTGTGTGTGTGTGTGTGTGTGTGTGTAGTTAACGGGTTGACTGAGAAGCTGGTGCGACCCCCAACTCACCCCCCACCTGCCCCAACACAGGGTAAATGTTGCATAATTTCTTCAGGCCTGGGAACCTCTTATATTGAGCCAGAACCCATTGCATTTTGGTGCCTTCCAATCTGCCATTCCCTCTGCTTGGAGTCTCCTCTTTTCCCATCTGACCCATTCTCTATTCATTCTTCCAGACGGTTCCTCAGGAAGCCTTGTCTGACTCCCTAGGCCGAGTTAGATGTGGCCCTGTCCCTTCCCAGCTGCTAGCACCTTTAACGTCTCTCTCTTCCTGGTAATTGCCAATTACTTGTCTGTCTGGAGTACTACAAGGTGCCTGAGGGCAGGGAGGGTGTCATATTCATCTTACATCCTGAGCACCATGTAGCAGCTGGAATAAGTAGATGAGCAAGTCAGCAGCTGAATGAATAAAATGAATGGATGACAGGGAAGTCAGCCTGACCAGCATTCCTGTCCTGTCATATTCTGGGTCAGACACATGGATGGTAGAATCCTTCCCCTGTCCCCAGGCACCCCCTTTCCTGTCTCCACCAATGTTCCTCTCCTAAGCATTAAATTCACCTGACGATGTCACCTGGTCATAGTCCAGAAGGTCAAGACCACCTCTGGTCTCTGCAGCTTCTGGCCAAGGGTGCCAGCCAGAGGTCTCGGGGCCAGTGTGACATGAGAAATCAAGGGGTGGGCATCCCTGAGAGACCCAAGACTGCCTCTGAATGTACTTGGATTTTCAATCTGCTTGGCTATTCCCTGAGAGAAGGGGGAACATGTATACCTGGCTGCAGACACCTATATACTTCTTATTCCAAGCATTCCTCCAAGATACTCCTGCCAAGGTAAGAACTGAATTTACCATGAATTGGCATGTACCCACGGCCCTGGCCCGGCCCTATCATCCTCTCTCTCAGAGAAGCAGAGTCAACCTCCTCTTCTTTGGACACCAGCAAGGAGTCTTCTTGTCTTCCAAATGCTGTCTTGCAGGAAGCTGGAGTTTGAACACGATCCCTTGGGCAGTATGTCCAAAGGAGAAGTTCTTGCTGAAACTCCCCACATCATAAAATGTCAGGATGTCTGCGGTCTTTATTTATAGACAGATCGCTCTTCAACTTTTCTCACTCCAACATTTCGATGTGTTATTCCTGAAGATAAATGCACATTATGATTTCATAATAGAAATTGCATTTCTCCCCCGTGTCACCTCTAAGCATGTATATACATAAATATGGCACATTGCCTCCGACAGTAATTTAAAAGGCACTTTGGAGAACATATTGATCATGACCAGAGAACAGGGCTGGTGTGGTCTAGGTTTCATCGAACTCCGCCTCCTCCCAGCCCCTGCCCTCCCTCCTCTTCTTTGTTCAGATTCTGTGCTTAGGAACTTATGATTTCCATTTATCTTTGTACATCAGGATGTTTGTTTATAGGCACCGTGGGCTTTTGGGAGGGGGTAAGAAGTTAAATTTTATAACTCCAACGTGTGAACAAGGAAAGAAAAATGTAGCCTTCCTTCTGGAGTGAGTTCCCTGGAGACAAGAATTCTCTGGCTCACTCTCAGGTGGACCTGAGATGTTATGTGCCAGACACTGTCCCCTGCTGCCTTGGGGCCACCTGGATGTGCACGCTCCTTTCAGCTTGTTGTCACATTCTTCTAGGGTTGAATTCTTGGTGCAGCCCGAACCTCCTCCTCTCTACTCACGTGTCTGCCTCCTAGGGACCTCAGGCTCACTCACCTTGGAACATCCACATCCTCTCAACCCCCTGAGCCACTCCCCCATCATTCCTGGAAACTACTAGAAGCTCACCTCTTCTAGGGAGCTCCCGTGACTACTCAGCACCGCATCCCAGCATCCCACTATCTCTAGGGCACCCTCTACACTCTGCCCATTTTAAAGGTGACTTGTCTTTAGTCTACTTTTAAGATCACATGGTCAGGGGTCAGGTAACTCCTTGAATTGGAGGAAACTAAATTGAAATCTGTTGAGCACCTGCAATACGCTTGAAGCAAATTCCCTTAGCCTATCTCATTTAGTCCCCGCAACTTCTTGAGGAGTAGTGTTTTATTCTTACATTTTCCAGGAAGGAAAACAGGGACTCAAAAATGTCAACCAACCCATCCAAGGTCTTGAGCCACTAAGTAGAAGAGCTTTGATTCAAATCTCCAAAGACTCTGTTCCCTCCAACACTTCATAAAGGTGATGGGGCTAGGGGTCAATTTTTTTTCAAGACACCTATTGCTTTTCCAATCAAGAAAAATAGCCCCAGAGCTGTCCAGTGCCAGCAACCATGGCCTGGCCAAGTGTCCAGCTGACACCCGCCTCTGGTCACAAGGGGGCAGGCTAGAACAAGCCTTAGCTCTGTGGAACTATGCCCTCTTTATTTTTCCCACTCTCCGGCCCTTCTCAGTCTCCTTCGTGGGCCCCTTTCCTTGGCCCACTCCTTGGACATCAGTATTTCTCCACGTGGGTCTTGGACCCCTCTCTTCCTCCTGTCACTGTTCCTAGGCTCTCTCACCCACCCACTCCCTCCCCAGTTTCACGGGCCATTGTTCTCTTGGCAAATTTCCAGTCCCCATTCCGGCTCAGATGCCTGTCCTAAGTAGCTGTCCCCTGGACATCTCCATTGGGATGTCCTGTAGGTCTCTCAAAGGTCATCTAGCAACGACTGAGCCAAACATCCCGCCATCTCAGGGAAGGTACCATCACACATGGGTTCCTGAAGCCAGATCCCTAGGCCACCATTCCCACTCAGTGTCATCACATCCATTCATTACCAGGTTTTATATGCTCCACTTCTCAATATCTCTGGACCATCTCCCTTCCCTCCATCTCCTCTCATTATGTTTTAATTCAGGCCACTACTTGTTCAGACTTGAGTCATGGCAGTGGCCTCTTAAAGTCATCTCCCAGTCCCCACTCTTATCCCTTTTAATTTTGCATATTTCAGCCAGAGTGAGTTTGCTCAAGGGAGAAGATTCCTCACATCATTCCCTTGTTTAAAATCCATCACGGCCCTCCACTGATGGATGGTGGGTGCAACTCCCACTGCGGCCTCCCTCTCACACCAGCTGCATGTAGTAAGTCACCAACCGCATGCTCACCCCTTCTCCTCGGGTCTGCTCCTGGGCTTTGTGCCTGCTACCTTTCCCTTCCAGGGCCTCCCAAGAACAATTCTGCTTCCGCATCTTAGCTTGGCTGTTTCACCATGACCGTGGGGGCAGAGCGAGCCTTTGCCTCTGTCATTAGCTGTCTTCCCTTCTCAATTACATGGTAATCCCTGTTAAAATTACAAATTTATTTATAGTTTTTTTCCCCTTTCTTTCTTTTCCCCCACCCGGCAATTTTTACGGCTCATCGGCCGTAACAAATTCTACTTCATAAAGCAAAGGCGCGTTATTATTACCTTATGGAAATAGACGGCAGCAGCTGGCTCTCATTCTCAACCAGCGTGTTGTCTCCACAAATCCGTAATGGTTTCAATCAATACCCCTGTGGGATTTGTTCCGCTCTTTGAGGACAAGAGCCTTGGGACCTGGAAGTGGTGTTTCTGCCTCTGAGCCAATTGGCAGGGGTGGCACCACCCAGGGGGCCCTGGATTTTGGTAGTTGCCCCTGTGAGAAGAAGACGGCGGAAAAGTCCTGGTGATTTCATTTTGTCCAGGAACAAAGAGATCATGCTTGTGTATAATATTTATTAATACACTCAGTAAATATTGTTATGGTAACCATATAAAGTAGGCACTAATTGTGACCCCATTTATAGGTGAGGAGGGTGTGGCTCAGAGAGCCCACATGACTTCCCCCAAGAGGACAGAATGTCAACACAACATGGTCAGGAGCTTCCCCGAGAGGACCCACAGGCCAGCTTCTCCCATCTGACTGGGTATAGGGGGCACAGAGGTTAGGGTGAGGGTGAGGGCTATGGATGAACATTGGTGGGGATTCCGTTACTCTGTTGACTTCTCCTGCCTTGTCTCCAGATCCAATCATATTTGGGAAGAATATTCATCATCAAAGAATGACAAGATGTCAAAAGGTGGGGCACACCTCTTCCAGCCTTACTTAGATGCCTCCAAGGACAGGTAACTCACTACCTGAAGACCTAGCTCATTCCTGAGAAGTCTGACTTCATCTACTTTTCCTTCAGTGGAGACCAAGAGGACAATTCTGTAACTTCTCTCCATGAGTCCTAACTCAGCGTTTGGAAGCCACAAGAGCGAGTGGACTCCTTCCTGTTTACTTGGTCACTGCAGACAGAATATCAGAGCTGGAAGAGGTTCAGGGAACTCACACCTCCCCTCATTAGACAATGGGACTGTGGCCACTGCAGCCCTGGGCAAGTGACTGTGCCTCTCACTCTCCTCACCTGTCGGGTAGGCTCTGTCATCACAGTGTATGTCAGAGGCCTGACCCCAGAGCTGTGGCTAGATGCCAGCCTCCAGCCTCCTTGTTTGCTGTCTTTGGCCACCACAGTCTGCAGAAAGTAGAGCTGGCCAGGTTGTGTCAGTAGCCCCCTGAAACATACATCGTAGGCCCGGCTTGGCCTGTGCAAAATGTTGCATACTTTGTTTCAACCACCCCTTTATCATCTGTCTGACTAATTTGGCCAGTAGAGGTTGTCCTGGCTGTCAGTGAGCCGTCTTGGGAGCCAAGGAAGTTTTATATCAAGTAAACTTGGCTTTACTTCAGAATGAGGAAGGGGTTTGGGGACTCCTGGGTCCCCACCATCCTGCAGCCGGGCTGGAAGCTCTGTACCCCATCCCTGACCCTCAGAGTACACCCTAGCTGAGGCCAGAGGCAGCCTGCTGCAGTGGAAAGAAACTGTGGGGATACTGGAGACAGAAAATGCAAGTTCCAATTCTGGCTCTTTCTCTCCTAGTGTAGGCTGACTCAAACCTTTCCCCTTCTCTTGATCTCAGTTTCCTCATCTGTAAAAGAGAGATTAAAAGATTCCCTTCAAAGGGCTGCCGTGAGGTTTTGAACAAAAGAAATTAAGGAGGGCACCGGCATGGTGTCTGGCATACGTTAGACGCTCCGGGGATGCTGGCCTTCCCCATCCCAGCCCCTCTACAGACACACGCGCACCCTTGTCCTCACCAAATCCCCTCAGACCTCAGCCTCCTTTGGCTCCCGCTTGGAAGATCATGGTTACCACGGCAACGCATGGGTAGTGCAGCTCCTGGTCCCTGCTCACACAGCCCCGCCCCTCTCAGCGCCTGCGCCCGGCCCAGCCCGCTTTGGGCAGCTGCCAAGGCAGCAGGATTATGTTAGACACAGCCGGCCCTTCTTCTGGGAGCTGACCCCTGCTGCTGGGAGGTTTTAAGGGTTTTAGGACTCAGTGGGCTGAACGGTCTTTTCTCAGCGGCCACAGACCTTCCTGCTCTCCTACCAGCAGGGCTTGGTCCTGCTGGGCCCCTGTCCCCCGGAACCCACCTGGATCCGCTTGCTTCCTCATTAGGAAACCTGGCGTGGGCCTCACATTTGGAGAGCTCTCCTTTCTTCCATGCCCTGCCTCCTCTAAGTGCAGGCTCAGCAAGTCCTGCCTCCAATTCCCCCTGGACACGGACAGGCTGGGTCTGGGAGGAAGGGATATATATCTCAGAGCACTGAGTGGTGACAGGCACTAAAATCAGAGCAATCTGGGTTCAAGTCCTAGCTCTGCATTCTCCAGCTGGGTTAGTTTGTCAAGGCTGTGATAACACAGTACGACAGACTGGGGGCTTGAACAATAGACATTTATTGTCTCAGTTCTGGAGGCTGGAAGGCTGAGGTCAAGGTGCTGGTTCCTTCCGAGGGACTGCAGGAGCGATCTGCTCCAGCCTCTCCCCTGGCATCTGGGGTTTGCTGGCACCTTTTGGCATTCCTTAGCTTGCAGGAGCATTACTCCAGTCTCTGCCTTCATTTTCACGTGCATTCTCCTTGTGTGTGCGTCTGTGTGTCCAAATTTCCCCTTTTTATAAGGACATCAGGCCCAATGGATTAGGGCCCACCCTCCTCCAGTTTGAACCCCACTAATTATATCTGCAGTTAACTAATTATATTTGGCCTATTTCCAAATAAGGCCACATTCTGAGGTGCTGGGGGGTTAAAACTTCAATATGTGGATTTTTGAGAGAGACAATCCTACCGTAGCTGCGTGGCCTTAGATAAGTCACATCACCTCTTGGAGCCTTAGAAAGGCTCATCTTCAAAATGAGAGTAAAAATAGCAACTTCCTCATGTAGTTGTAAGGATACACGGGACAATGTATATGACTTGGTTATTCCAGGGTTAGCAGTAACTGTAGCTGCTGTGGAGATCCCTGTTTGGAGGAGGGTCCTTTCCCTCAGGGACAGTGTCTATCAATCCCTTTGACTCTCAGTGGAGGAAGTGAAGGGATGCTTGGGAAGGAGTGCTAAGTTTTCTGGCTTCATCACTACAATCTAGCCTCCTAGCAGCCCCAACAGAACCACACCTCCAGTGTTCACTCTCTGACCCCATCGATTTATTTGACAAATGCTAGGTGCCTTATGTGTGCTATTTCATTTCATCTTTACAAATGAATTATTATTTCCGTTTAATAGATGAGGAAATTGAGGCTCTGAGAGGTGGTGTGGCTTACCCGAAGTCGAAGGCAATGGTGGGGGCTGGGCTCACCGGTTCAGAGCATGGCTGTGCCTGGCCCCGGGGTATGTTGCCTGGAGCAGCTTTGCCCTTCCTCTCTAGCATAGGCCCCCATATCCTTCACTGACTTCTTGTAGCCCATCCCTGGAGGGGCCCCTGTGTGCTCCCATGCTGTCGGCACCCTGCGTGTAGCCCTTGGTTATAATTTTTTGTATTTATATCTTCCCTTTACTTGTCATCAGGCTGTTTATCAGCACGCAGCGAGGCACCCCACGTTAAATATATATGCATCTCTGTGTGTATGTGTGTGCCTTCCAGTTATATTTATGCAGTTCCTTGGAGGATTAATTTAGCCAAATAACCGAAGCTATTTAGGTAGCTGACATTCAGACTGTGAAGGGAAAGCAGGAGCTAAGCCTGTGAGGCATGGGCTCTGCTCCCAGGCCTTCCCAGGACTCAAGTCTCCTTCACTTGGGACGTCACGTGGCAGAAAATGCAGGAGCTCAGTGAGTCCGGGGTTCAAATCCAGGCTCTACCGTAGCAATTGGGCAACTTTGGAAAAAATCCAGGACTGAGTCTCAGTTTGCTCAGGTAAAGCTGTTGCAAACTTGAATCTATTTAATGAATTTAGAGCTCTTTGTTCATTGCAGGTGCTTATTTGTTGGTGGTTACTTTCCTTCTCCTCTTTCTCCCTTCTGTCCCTCCATGTGGCTCCAAAAGGAATATAAGATAATGTTAAATTCCCTGGCTTGGCACTTGAGATCCTTGATGATGTGGTTGGTGTTTGCTGCTCCTCCTTCCTCTCAAATTATTCTCTCACTGTGCCTGGAAGTGTGTAGTTTAGTTGGGATGACTGATGCGTAAGGACTTACGGTCTCCATTTATCTGTGTACATTGGGATGTTTGTTTATAGGCGCCATGGGCCTTGGGGCGCCCCTTCCTGTGCATGCCAACCCTACGGCTTCCACTGGCCAGCATCCTGGAGGGCTTTCTCCCGGTGCCAGAGTGCACTCCTCTGTCAGAGGGGCAGGCTGGAGGGGGGGGCAGCCTCAACGGAAGACTGAAGGGAAGTGGTGCGTACATCCCCCAGATGCTTCACCCCTCGGCAGGAAGAGCTCAGAGCCCCAGTAGGTTGGAGCCCCAGTCGGCCAACGCCGAAACCAGTTACATAACACTCTTGAATGTCTCTCCTCTCTTCCTTTCCTGCTCTCACTCCTTCATGCTCCTACAAGTGCTTCCAGGAACCCCTTCCACATGAACTCTATGCACTCAAATCCTTTTTCAGGGTCACCTTCCAGGGGCAACCCCACCTAAGACCAGATGGGGTGATGGGTGGTAAGAGCTGGAGCTCTGGGGTATCCCCCACTGTCTTTGAATCCTGCTTTAAGAGGCATTGACCAATTAATTATTAAAACGTTCCGAGCCTCCGTTGCTTCATCTGTGTAGTAGGGGTGGGTAGTCATCACAGTACTTGCCATTAGAGGCATGAGATGGCTGACAGAGAACCTTCTGTCTCTCTCTGGTTTGGCTTCGGCTTATTGCTAACCCTCTTTCCCTCTCAACAGAGATTCTGCGACGTATTGATTTGTGTATGGTCTTTCTTCACATAGACCGCCCTACGTCATCTGCAAGATCAGCTCTGCGGGGGGGGGGGACCTGATGAAGGGGGTAGTTTAATCACCATAATATTGCACATGTAATTGTAGATTAATGATACCAAAACAAACTATTTAAAAATAATAATAATAATAAAAAAATCAGCTCTGAGAGCAGGGGTCTCCATCATGCTAGGTTACAGCTGTTCTCAGCATAGAGGCCAGTGCCGGGCTCATTCTGCCCCATGATCAGTATTGTATCGTGCTTTGCTCTCTCAGGGCTTCTCACTCAGGGGTGCTTTGCCCATTCTGGCCTCTGATTTTGCTGTAGCTATTCCCACCATCTTGGATTCCTGTTCTAAAAAAATTTTTACCATCCAGGAAGCTTCCCAGGTCAGTTCTGCTTCCTCAGAGATTCCCCACTGAGGCTTGTCCTTAGGAGCCTAGGTCTTGACCATTGGACGATCATCCACTCAGCACTTCACATGTCTCCTCTCTTGTCCTCCTTCCCAGGTTCTGGTGAGAGGTACCCAGGGCCCCTGCAGCTTGCCTCTCTGCTTGGTTAGTGACAGCAAGCAGAGAGTCCCGCTGAGGACCTCAGCAGGACCTCTCCACTGCCATGTGTGCAAGACCCCCCTCTCCTACCCATGCTTCCCCTCTGTCCTGACCTACTGGCCATGGGCACGGTCAGGCCAGCTCAGCCTCAGAGTTGTGTACAGTCTCCCTGGGGCTGTTTCTTAGCATCTTTGTGCACGTCCAGGTGCAGATGTCCAGAGAACAACAGGACCATGTTTCCTTTTACCTCCCTCAAAATGACTGGGACAGTTCTGGACATAGCAGTGTAAATCAAAGCTTGTTGAATTGAATGGAATTGGGAACAAAATAGTTCGGTAGGGGCCAGCTTGCTCCAGGGCCTCAGGGAAGTCCTGTCGCTCTCTGGACCACAGTTTTCCTATCTGTACTCTGAGAAGTACAGGCAGGATGATCTCCAGGTTACCTTCAAGTAGAGCAGAAAGGGTCTTTTATTGAGCATCTAATATATTCAGGCATGTTCATAGACATGATCCCATTTCATCTCACCCTGCAAGGTGGTTACCAATTTCCCCATTTTGCAGCATAGGGTTTCCAAGCAAGAAGGAGTAAGAGGGTCTGAAAGTCTTGGAGCTCTCTGTCCTCCAGCCTGGTGTCTGGGAAAACCTGCCCTGCTTGGGGTCAGAGGGAATGTCACCTGAGCCTAAAGGAGTTCTTGTGAGTCTTGGTCAAGAACTGCTTCCCTGCCTTGTACTGCTGTCCTGGTGAGAGCCCTTACCTCTCCAAGCCTCAGTTCTCTCATTTGCAAATAGGTATAGTAACAATATATACCCCACTGCATTGACATGAGGATCCAGGGAGTGAATACAAGTGAAGTATTTAGAACAGGAGTCTGGCACAGAGTTAAGCTCAATAAATACCAGATACTATTCTTTAACTTTTATTTTTATAATCCTCTTCCTCCTCTCCATCAACATTCATCTAGCATGGGGCCCCCAAGCTGCAGTTTCCCCTTCTACCTTCTCTGCGTTCCCTGGCTTGCAGCCAGCCTGTCCCTCACATATGGAGGCTCCCGTCCCACAGCCATGGAGTTCCTGGCCTGCCCCTGGCTCAGTGGCTCCCCTTACAGGTCATGGCTTACTGAGTCCTGGACCACAGCCTGCACCAAAGGCCACACATAGGCTGGTGGGAAGCTCATGAGGGGGCCTGGGGTGGGGACTCAGTCCCAACCTGGGAATACTCACAAACACGCATTGAACATGTCCTGTGCACTGGGCACTACATCAAGCAGTCAACCACAGGACCGCAGTGATCTTCACAGCCATCCTTTGAGGCCAGTACTGTTACCATTATGCCCGATTCCCAGATGCAGAAACAGAGTCAGGAAGATAAGCAATGTGTCTGACATCAGGATTGGAACCAGGTCCATCAGACTCCAAAGCAGGAACTGGGAATACCATGCGGTCCTCTCCTTTGGGGTGGTGATGGACACAGATCCCCCTTATTGAACCCTCTAGCTGTGAGTGTCCTTGCCTGCCACAAATGTGTGTGTGTGTGTGTGTGTGTGTGTGTGTGTGTGTGTGTGTATGAGAGACAGACAGACAGACAGAGAGAGAAAGAGAGGGAGGGAAGGAGAGAGGGGCACTTAGGGAGTGGAGAGGAGAAGACATGGCCAAAAAATGCAGAAAGAAGGCTGGGGCTAAAGCCAGGAGATGGTAGAATTTTTTGAAAGCAGGCATCAAGAGCTGTGTGCCAGGCATCAGCCCATGAACCAAGTTCTGTTCTCCATGACACCTGGCCCAGCAGCAGGTGGGATGGTTTCCCATCCCCTGAGGAACCCCAAGTCTGTCTACATCCCTTTTAGGTGCAAGTAAGCGAGCCAACCCAGCATTGCTGCTACGAGCACCGCCATCACACGCCACCACTCAGTGGTATCATCCCAGCCTTTGTTATCTCCATCCCCAACCTTGTTACATTATTTTCATAGATGTCTTTTCCATGCCACTCACACCAGGCCGCCCTTACCACCCTACCACCTACATAATTCCATTCATTCATTCAGCAGATATTTATGGAGCTCCATGATGTGCCAGGCGCTCTTGTGGCCGCTGGGAAGACAGCGGTGAACAAAGCCAAGTGTCAGCTCTCAGCCATCTCCATTCATTATCCTTACCACTCCTTCCCTGACCTTCATGCCAGCAACCAGCACCACGGCTCCAATATCATCCACCATTATTTACTGAGCACCTACTATGTGTAACATATCAAACTGGGAGCTGAACAAGTAAAAAGGTACCCTGTCCTTGCAGTACAATATTGCTTCCTGCGATATCATCAGCACAGAGGGAAACTCTTCCTTATAGGGACATGCCTCCAGTTTTCCCCCAGATGGTACCCCTCAAAGCCTGCTGCTGGGTGCAGGGTGGTCTGACCTACTTGGAAATCTTTTAGTGCAAAAAGAATCTGATGCTTCATCTCAGAAGCAACACATTTCCCCAGAGCTGGAAAAGAAATAAGACAAAACTGTGGCTGTCCAAAAAAAAAAAATGTCCGTGAGATACCAGACAGGGGCTGAGAAGGACACTGGGCTTGCAGCCATGGGCTCACCAGCCTCTGCCCATGGCAGCATGTTGGCAAGACCCTCGTAAGGAATAACCGATAGGGCAATAAGGACACGTGAGTGGGGAGCAGATGAGCCTTAATTCTCTGGCTGCAAATGAGCCCATCCATTCACCCACGTGGCTGCCCCTGCCCAGCCTCCAGGCTTCCTTCTAACCTGGCACTCCCTATCACAGAGGGCTCTGTCAACCCCTGGGGCTGGGATTTATTTAAACGGTGAATGAGCCATGTGGCTAAAGTGCATGTTAAGCCATGTTTATTACAATCAATAAATCACGGTCCCATATCTGATCCAGAAATGGAAATAGCTTGTGAGCCCAGGATGGAGGGGAAAGCAGATGACCACATGCCCAGGGCTAAGATTAACCCAATCGAGGTCAGCCTCTTCATATTGGCTGCGAGGGGCTGGTGTACCCCAGGGCCCTGGTCTCATCCCTCCTGATGGTTTTTCTACCTTTCCCCTGGAGGAACCTCGGGAGGGAGCCGATGGCCTGTCTTACCCCCACGTGAGGGAAGGCTGGCCAGGGAGCAGAGGTGCAGCTTAGAGGGCAGGTGGGCTCCTCACAGAGCAGAACTTGGATGAGAAGATTGTTGGGTCTCCTTTGGTGATTTCTTCTCCTGTTGTGGGTGGCAGTTTGGCTCTGTTTCCTGCAAGTCTGGAAGGGAGGCAGGGGGTAGATGAGGCGATGACTTGAAATGCTATAATCAGAAAGTACTGTCTTTGAATGAGAGGAGAGAAGTGCTATGAACAGGCACTATTGTATATCTTCAGAGCATAGTTTTGTTATTGCAAAGAGATGGATTCACATCCCAGCTTCACCACTTACTGGAATTAGTTAACCTAGCCTCTTTGAGTGTCCATTTCCTCATGTGTAAAGTGGGGGAAATAGCATCACCTGCCTCACAGGGAGTTGGAGGAACACAATGAGTTAATGCGCGTGGAAGTACTCGGCCCTGGGCTGTAACAGGGAGAGTGTCCAGCAAGCAGTGGCTGTTGTGAGAGGCTAAATAATGGCCCCAAACCTTGTCCTGGCCCCAGAACCTGTGCATGGTACTTACCTGGAGAAAAGGACCTTGCAGTTGTGATTAAGCAAAGAGTCATCAAACGGGGGGATGATCCTGGGTGATCAGGTGGGCCTGATGGAATCACAGGAGCCCCAGAAGAGGGAGGGAGTGGCTTCCGAGTGAGAAGCCGTCATGTGACAACGGAAGCTGTTGAGGGTAGAGTCAGAGGGACACCAGGGTGCTCCACTGGCATGAAGATGCAGGAAGGAGCCAGAAGCCCAGGAATGCAGGCAGCTTCTGGGAGCTGGAAGAGCTAAGGAAATAGATTCTCCCCTGGAGCTTCTAGAAAGACCCAGACCCGCCAACCTTGATTTTAGCTCCATAAGGTTTGTTTCAAACTTCTGGCCTCCGGATGTGTAAGAGAGTAAATTTATGTTGTTTTAAGCCCCTGGGTTTAGGGCAGTTTCTTACAGGAACAAGAACACTTGATATGTCTGAAGACAATGAAGTCGATGGTGCTCGCGTTAACTTCTGACATGCTTCCCAGGGTCCCTTGGGCAGGCGATCCCCATCAGCCAGGGAAGGTGACTGACGCTACTTGTGTCCGCTTGGCATTACCAGAACAGACTCGGCTGGGAAGGTGGAGTGTCACATGGGTTTCTGATGCCACATGGGTGGCAGCCAAGCCTTTGGTAGTCCTGGGCTTGTGGCTGACATGCATCAACCAAACCGCGGTTAATTCACAGGACTTGGATCTGTCAACCAGCACCTCTACACTGGCCAGGTTGGCTGCTGTTTGGAGTTTAGAGAGGAGGGGCTGGCAAGCATAATCTTAGAAGAAACCCAAATGCTGTGGAGGCAATTAAGAGTTGGCAAAACCAATTCTCGATAGGGAGAACTGGACAGTGCCTTGATTATAGGGCCGAGTCAGGAGAACCTTTACCTGGGAAAAGGTCAGAGCAAAGCTTCTCTGAGGCATAGATACTTGACACTAGTCCAGGGCTCCTCATAACGCCCCCGCCAGCTAGGATTAGGGTCAGTCCTAGGATTCACTGTCAGGAGCAACCTACCGTGGTGCTCATGAGCTGCGATCCCGCAAAGAGAAAGACTGAGGGCCTGTTAGAATAAAGAAGTTATTTTCTTATGCGCTGTGTTCTCCTTTGGACGGATGCATGGGCCCAGTCTCAGGGTCTACTCTGTTGAGGGGGGCTGTCCCTAGTCCAAGATCAGACAGAGGCGCTGTCCTCAGCAGAATGACTCAGGCCGGTGGGAAGCCGTGGGTGGCAGTTTCCTTTTCCTTAAGTGAAGCTGCCAGCTCTCCTGAAGGCTCTTTGCGTGTCCCAGAAAGACTTTGGTGGGGGGTGGGGGTGGTGATGGTGGGTAACAATGGAGGAGGACGTGTGGATGGGTGCCGGGACTTGCTCAGGGAGAGCTGTTGGGGATGTCCAGGGTCTCCACTGGTGGCTCCCAGAGGCTGGTGTCTGGATTAGCCACAGCAGAATCGCCCAGGGAGCATGGCCGAAGAACAGACCCCAGGACCCTCTCCCAAACATTTCTGCTCGGTGGTCTGGGGGTGGGGCACTTGGAGAAGCAGACAGGAGGACAAAGAGAAATCGAAAGTGAAAGAGAGAGCGGAACAGGCCAAGAACTGAGCTATGGAGGGCTCCGTAGACGCCAGGCGCCTTTCCTTCTGCCTGGAGCCTGGAGCTATGACATTAATAGTACAATTCACTGCTTACACTTACTATTTATTATTCTGTTCAGGGTACTGAGGCCCAAGGAGGTGATGGAACTTGTCCAAGGTCACACATAGACAGTGGGTTAGGATCTGACCACTGAATACTGTCCGTGCTCATGGTCTTTGTGCCTCTAGGGTGACCCCTTGAGTGCTCACGTCCCCTACGTACTCACGTTGGATGACCGAGAAGTGGAAATGACGGTGCCCTTGGGTCTCTGGGAGAAGGAACAGCTGTCCACCTGGGGAGCCAAGGCTGCGGCCACGGCCCTGGCCCTCATTCTAACCTCGGGCTTTAGGGACTTAACCAGGAAGATGTGAAGCCTGATTCCCCAAAACAGAGCATCTTGAGGGCTCTCCAGACCCTGTCCCTCTCTCCCACCTCCCACAGCCACCCGTCCCTAGTTCACACAGAACCTGCCCACAGTTATCGCCTCTGCCTCCTCCCAGGTGCTCCAAACCAGTTCCTGCTCTGAGCCAGCCTCCCATGACTTCAGATTTCGGCTGTATTTTTCAGTTATGACCCTGGCTTTCCAGATACGACATTGGGAAGGGCTCTTCCCCACCTGCCTCTGGCTCGTTCTACTTCCAAAGGTGGCCCAACCAGCTCCCATTCCTGCCTCCCAGGTCAGCAGAGCGTTGAGGAGAGACTCCCAGAGGTCTGAACTGTATGTCGGTAGTGCCTGTGCTCAGGGCCCGACATGGGGCCTCGGGAGGGAAGAAACTTCTCTTGCCCTATTAGTTCTTCTCTCGTGTTTGTTTTGAGGGGCGATAAACTCGTCTCTAACCTGGCATGCCCAGAGGTGGCAGGCAGGGGCAGAGCCAGTCCAAAAGGGGTGTGATTATAATCTCTGCCGAAGATGATGGGGGGAGGGGAGGAAGAGGAAGAGTAGATGGGGGAGTACTGGGCTGCTTGTTCCCCCATCCCTTACAGGCCGCTGTCAGCACAGTAGCCGGGAACAGGACTGTGATGCCTAAATGTACAGATCTCTCTATTGCAGGGTTTCTCACTGATGTTTGGACAGGATAATTTTTTTGGCTGGGGGGCCATTCTGTATATTATAGGATGTTCGGTGGCATCCCTGGACTCTCTCCACTAGCACCCATTCCCAGTCATGACAACCAAAAATAGCTTCAGATACTGGCTAATGGCTCCGTTTAAGAACCACTGCCGAGTTACTGAATACCCTCCAGGGGCTTCTCTGGTGGATTGCGTTGTTGTTCCCAATTCTCTATCCGTGCCCTTAGCTGTGTGACTCTTGTAGTCCTTTCCATCAGAGATGAAGTCTGTTTCCCCAGCCCGGTGACGTCAGGCACAGCCTGAGACTTGCTCTGGCTGGTGGTTGGAGTGGAAGGGTTGGTGTTGGCACTGTCTAGCTCAAGACCACACTTAAGAGACATTGCCTATTCCTGCTTACCCTCCATGCTTCTGCCAGCGTCTCAAGAAGATCATGCCCAGAACAGTCCACTGGCCTCAGGAAGAAGACATAACAAGTGGAGTAAACCTGTACCCACCAACGGCTGGTGCCAAGCCTGGCAAAGGCCAGGCTAGACTAGACTACCCCCACCCTCCCAGCCAACCAGTGGGTGTGTGAGCAAGGACAAATGATGGCTTCTTAAAGCCACGGGCTGGTTTGTTATGCAGCATTATGTGGCAATAGCTGACTAATGTAGCTTCCCGATCAAACTCCTTCTTCTGACCCCTGAGGCTGAGCATGATTTGGCCACTGCCTGACCCTCTCAGGGGATGGGGCAAGCAGAGCAGGCAGAGTGAAGAGCAAAGAAAAAAGACTCTGAGGTGTTCAAGGGACAGAAATATGCCTGCTGTTAGGCAGGGACCAGACTGTGGCTGTAAGCTCTGCTTTCAGAGATCCTGGGCTAATAGAGGTGTAGCTGGAATTAAAAACCAGGGCATTCCAATTCTAGATTTTGGTGTGCCCTTTTCTCCCATACCATAGATAAAAATTATTATCATTTTATTGTTATTGTGACTATGAAGCTCTTCTTCTGAACCAGGCACCAGCCTAAGAACTTAGCATACTAATTAGATTGTATCTAATTCAGTCTTCTTGTGCTAATGAGGTTCTATTATTGCACCCATTTTACAGATGGGGAAATCAAGTCACAATTTGTCTTAGCTCACACAAGTGGTGGTGACAGTGGGCATTTAAACTGAGGTCCGTCTGACACCAGAGCACCAGCTCTCAAGCCACTGCCCTGTCTCTTTCTCCCTTGACTAGGTCTGCATACCCAGATATTTTCCAGAACAAATTTCCCTGCAGGGAGAAGGAGAGATGTGTTGCTTTTCAAGTGCATGATATCTCCAGGAGACAAGTGTCACCTCAGTGCCATCAAAGCCTTTGGTTACGTTCAAAGGCCTGCTACACGCTCTCCAAGTTCACAGTGCCGAAGTCCCCTCCTTCTGCAGGGAGTTGTTTGTTTGTTGGGGACAGGTGCCTGGGTACACACTGTGGGACCGACTCCAGGAGGATTTTTAGACTCTAGAGTTGGATCCCATGTCTAAAAGGCAACACAGGTAGGAGGGGGGCACATAGACCAGGCAAGGTAAAAGGCTGGTTTTGCAGGAGCCTGGCCATGGAGGGGAGACTTCAGGGCTCCAGGGAGCTTTAAAGAGTACATAAGTTTGAGCTCTACCCCAACCTCTGATTTAGAGCTCAGGGCTGTATTTTTTTTTAAGCTTTCTTCCATTCCCAGATGGTTCTGATCTGTGGCCCTGTTTAAGAATTTCTGCCCTGGAGGCTGTGTTCAGCAGGATGTTCTCTGCCTGTACTACCCTCCTTCCTGATCACCCTTCATGGCCAGGAACTTTGGTACCACCTCCTCTCCCACGATGCCTTCCTGGGTTTATCAGTCAAAGGCAGATGATTTTCCAGACTCTTTTCTCCATACCTGAACATTTGACTCTTCTAAGCTGCCTCAAAACCAACACACCCCAAAGGGAACTCATCTTTGTTCCTAAGTCTACTCCTCCTTCTTGGGTTTTCTGCCTTAATAAATGGCACCTCCATCCCTCCAAAAGCCAGGAAAGGAAGGCACCACCAGCTGGGTTAGGCAGTCAGTCCCCTGGGTTTGCAGGTTGGCTTCACCACTCTCAGTTGCATGACCAGTTAACTTCTCTGAGCCTCAGTTTACTGCCCTGTGAGATGGAGTAACAGTGCACCTGCATACCAGGGCTGCGGTGAGGAGTTAGGGAGGTGATACGTGTAGTATGCTTAAACAGCACCTGGCACGGTGCGTGCTCATCAATATTCACTATTATCTTCCTTGACGCCGCTCTCTCTCAGTCCTTATAGCCAATCCATCACAGGCCTGTCAATTCTGTCTCCTAAATACCAAATTCATCCTCTTTTTTCCAACTCCATGGCCACCCACTCAGTGCAGGTCACTGTCATGTCTCCCTCTAGGACAACTTCGGCCGCTTCCTCACTGGCCTCTCTGCTTCCCCTCCTCCCTGTCTCCAGTCTACTCTCTACATAGCAGCAGGGCTGATCTTTTTAAAGACACAGTCGGACTTGTGGGATCCTGTCCCTCTGCTGCTTATAACCTTCAGTGGCTCCCCATCACCCTCCAGGCTGTTACAATGCAGACCCCTCACCCAGTCTTCCCCTGACTCCCTCTGAGATGTCGCTGGCGCAAGGGGAGCCTGGACCCCAGGTCAGTCCCTGGCTGTGTTCCCCCAGAGCCCACCCCATGGGCCCCTGTTACAGCCCCCTGCATGCTGGGTTAGGATGGGGTCTGGTCCAGTCTGCCTTCTCCAGGCTCGACCACAAACCCATTGCTTGGTACAACAGAAGCAGCAGAAACCGCTGCAGGTTCTCATCAACACCGTCACTGTCATCATCGTCATCTCTCTGGCCAACTCCTCCAGTCACATCACCTCGTGTTCCTGCTGATAATGGACACAGCAGCTGCCCAGGGAAAGGGCGAGGTAAGCCCTAGGGAAAATGTTCCAGGGCGGTAGGTCCTTCCTGAGGGACAGCAGCCCACTAGGAGTAAGCCACCTTTGGCTTTCACCTTCCCTGCCACCTACTCTGCTGAACCCAGGGACCAGTTGATGTCTTTCAGCCCACTACCCCTCTGTCTCTCCTCCCTTCCTCCAAAACTGCTGTCTGAAATTGAATAACATCTCTGAACCCACCTGCGCCCCCCCCCCCCACCAGGTCAAAAGCCTCTGCAGGAGTGGGAGGCCGCTCCACAGCAGCCCTGGGCGACAGGGAGTCACCGCACGGCTCCCCAAGCCCCAGCACCTGCCTGCTTCCCTCAGCTGGAGTCCAGGTGTCAGGCGTGCAGCACTTCCTGGAAAGACCTCCCAAGCTTCCTAGTGAGGGCTTCTCATGGATTTAGGTCACTCATCCCTGGCTTTGCCTCTTGGGATTATGCAATAGACCCTTCTCTTGCATGCAGAGTGAAGAGTGACCAGGACGTTATTCCTTCCCTGGGTATGTCCCCTCCTGGTTGCCATCTCTGGCATGTCAGTGTTCAAGTGGGTGCCAGCGGATTACCCACAGTCCAGGAGAAAATAGAAGAGAAGGTTTTTGAGACTTCAACACTTAATTTAACATCCTTCTTTCCTTCTTTGAAAGAGACAGTGGACAAGCCAATTTTACATAGGGTGAGTTTTTGTGCCTGTCTGAGCCTGGTCTGGAAAACTCCAGCCATCCCCAGCATCCTGGTGGGAAAGATGCTTCATTTCATTTGCACTGTCAGCCAGGTCACCAGACACCCCAAACATCAGTAAACTTCCAGCCCAATGTCAGCTCCAAGACACATCCAAGAACCAGAGGAGTGTCTTTCAAACGTTTCTGGATGTTTTAAAAATTCTCAGACAACTATTCCATTCTGAGGAATAGTGGTAAGAGCTGCGTGCTCCCTGAGGGCCCCAGGGAAAATCATTGTCCTCACCAGCATTGGAGCCAGGGGGCTGTTTCCCTCCAGGGAAAAGGGGTGGCCCCATCAGCCTCCAACAAGCTATAAAGCAGGCCTTCAAAAAGACATGTACTCCGTATGATCCAACAGTTCCACTTCTGAATATTATACCTGAAAGAATTGAAAGCAAGTTCTCCAAGAGGTACTTGCATGCCCATGGTCATAAGGCCTTATTCACGATAGCTAAGAGGTTCAAGCAACCCCGTGTCCATCTGCAGATGAATGGATAAACAAAATGTGGGATATACATACAGTACATATTATTCAGCTTTAAAAAGGAAGGAAGTTCTGGCGCATGCTGCAACCTGCATGAACCTTGAGCACATTATGTGAGTGAAATAAGCCAAACGCAAAAGGACAAATATTATATGGTCCCACGTATATGAGGTACCTAGTGTAGTCAAATTCAGAGAGACAGAAAGGAGAAGGGTGGCTGGGGGATGGGGAGTAATCGTTTAATGGGCATGCAATTTCAGTTTCACAGGATGAAAACATTCTGCAGCTTGGTCGCACAATAACGTGCACATACTTAACACTACTGAGCTGTACACATAGAAATAGTGAAGAGGGTAAATTTCATGCCATGTGTTTTCTACCACAATTAAAATTAAAGCAGTGTATATTCAACACATATTAGATTTTTTAATATTCAAAGATAAGGAAAAAGACAAAAGGGGCCCTTAATTCTCATGGCCCGGACACCCATTTTTGAACACTTTTAAAAATGACAGGAATGTTTCCAAATGGTTAGAATACTTATGCATTATAGAAAAGCATCATTTGTATCTACTTTATAACATTTACATGAAAGGGATCTTTTTTAGACCATTCTGGGTCTTGCTTTCTTCATTAAATAGTACACCTTGGAGATTTTTCTACATCAGCCCACCCAGGTCCACAGTCCTAGTGACAGTGTCCCTTTTTTGAGCCCTTATTCTAGGTCAGGTGTTATTCCAAGTGGCTAACATGTGGCAACTCAGTCTTCCTAAACCTTCTGAAGCAGGTCCTGTTATCATCCCCATTTTACACAGTAAGAAACGGGCCCAAAGAAGTTACGCTACTTGCCCAGATTCACACAGCTGGCAAGTGACAGAATGGAACTGAACCCCAGAAAATCGGGCTCCAGGGCTATGCTTATAGTTGGTTTGCCACCCTGAGCCAGGTGTCATTTCTTGTGCAAATGAAATATGCTTTATTAGCCACTTCCCTACCCGTGCCCATTTTGGTTGTTTGCACTCGTTTGCTATTATAAATAATGCTGTGTAAATATTTTTCTGTGTGTGTGTCTGTGTGTATCTTGAGTGCAAATATAAGAACGAGCCTACAGGGTGATTCTTAGCTATGCAATGGATAGGTTGAAGGGTTTGTGCATTTCACATTTTGATATTATCTCCAAATCACCCTCTAAACAGTAGCATCGATTTACATTCTCACCGCTAATGGAAGAGAAAGCTGGCAAGCATCTGTTTTGAAGTGCGTACCCGAGAATATTATAGGAATACCTGGGAGGGCTCTCAGCTCTCCTTTTATAAGCCGGCTTCTCACACCTTGACCAGCTCCTTAAGGAGATCAGGGCAGGGGCCTGGATCTAAAACCTAGTGTGGGGTGCTACCCCCAAATTAGGATGGTGGAGATGTAATGACTCGTGGTCACTGCATGTGATGTATAAGGCTCCCTGCTGAGCAGGGGACACACTGTTGTCTGGCTCTCCCAGGTGAAGATAGCAGCTTCCCCCAGGATAACTGCACCCCAAGAGGGTCTCAAGGTTGCAGTGGATGAGAGGAGGGTTGGGCTTGAATCCCAGCTCTCCCATTAACTTGCTGTGGGAAATTGGTCATGTGCCCATCCCCCAGGCCTCAGCCTACCCATCTACAAAACGAGAAGGTGACCCCTTTCCAGCCCCACTATTCTGTGACTCTGTGGTTCGCAACAAAGGCAGGGATTTTCCACAGACTGCCTGTGGTATAGGGTGAAATACATGGGTCCTGAAGCCAGGCTGCCTGGGTACAAGGCCCAGCTCAGGGTCCCGGTAGCTGCGTGTCCTCAAGCAAATTACCTAACCTCTCTGACCCTCAGGTCTTTCATCCGAAGGTGGGAATAAAACAGTTATATGTTAGTTATCATGAAAAAAGAGATATAATGCATGCAAGGTGTCTGGCACTTAGTAAGGCTTCAGCAAATACTAACTTTACTACTACTATGATTTTCATCTTCATTCCATTGACACCTGGAGCAAGGAGGATGCCAGAAAGGCTCCTTCTTCTTGGGCTCCGGCTGCCTGGCTGTTCTTTAAACAAAGCACCTTCTTGGGCACCTCATGCCTTGAAATCCGTCCGCAAAGAAGCTTCCCCATCGTGTGCTCCAAGCAGCTCAGAGGTGGGGCGATAACGTTTGTGGTCATGACTAATGTTGGTAAAGGGTCTGGGGGCCCACCAGGGAGGGAGAGAATGCTCCAGGACATAAAGAGACAGGTGTGCTGTCCCTGCATCAATGTTTTGGTCCCCTGGGAGGCAGCTGCTGGGGGACAGAAGGAGGGGACCGGGGGAGTTCCTCACTATGCTTTGGTGTGAAAAGCAGGCTTTGGGAGAACTGTGGACCCAGGGTCAAAGGCTGGGTCCGACACCTAGTGTCTGTCGTTGGGCAGATGGTTGAGCCTCACTTTGTTCATCTCTAGAATGGGGAGGATTGTTGTTTTGCCAGCTGTCGCGATGAAGATCATATGAAAACGTGGCATATAGTAGGTGCTCAATCACTGTTCACACTCCGTCCTCTCCTTCTAAAAGCTCAAGCAGCCCTGGGATCAGAGTCTTGGCTGGCGTACCGTGAGGAGTCAATGGGGGACAGCAGGTGCAGCCCCTTGTCATGGGAAGCTCTCAGTCTAAGGGGCGTGCCAAGCCCTGCCCTCGGTGAGCTTAAAGCTGTGGCTGTCAAGGTGACACTTTTCTCCTTCCCCAAGAGGCACACAGGGCCCCTGCTGCTCAGTGTGGTCCGTGAACCAACATAAGCATCCCCTGGGACCTTGTTAGAAATGAGGAGTCAAGCCCACCCCAGGCCTCCTGGGTCAGCATCTGCACTTTAACAAGCCCCCAGAGGATTCACATGCAAGCCAAATTTGAGAAGCCCTGGCGTGGGACACAGGTCCAAGCCCCACTCTCCCAGCTCAGCATTGCCAGGGGTGGGGGGCTCCCTTTTCTCAGATCAAGAAGACAGTGAGGACTGCAAAGGGTATGGCTACGTCAGACCCACTAGAAGGTTGGGGTACTCCCCAAGAAGGACCACCATTTGGGGATATGTAGACACCTCTGGCCTGGCAGCTGGCACCCCTACTCCACCCCAGCCCTCGGCCCAGGGGGTCTGCAGAGACAGGAGACCATGCTGCCACCCAGCAAGCAATCCCCAGAAGCCAGGCAGCAGGACATAGCCTTTGCCTCCCACCAGGCCTGTCTCCCATAGGCTCCTTCCCACTTCTCTGTCTCCTGAGCCCCAGGGAGGGAGCTGGGGAGACTGAGGCATCTGAGGCCAGCCAGCTGGTAATGAGGCAGAGTCACCGAACAGCCGCCGCAGAAGGCGTATTACAAACGCTTGATTCTACTTTAATAACCTGACAGCCCGTGCGGCCAAATGCAGCTCAAAAGTTGTGGAACAAGAGGACCATTTCTTATTATTTTTAATAAAGAGCTTTTCACGACCGACTTTGTGGGTGTTATGAACATGCTGTGTGTTTAATAAGACTACGCGGTAACAAGGGGGCCGTCTGGTTACTCATGCGCCCGAGCAGCAGGGGCAGCTGTGGGCACGTGCACACTTACACACCAGTGTGCACCGTGTAGCAGAGCCATCCTATACACAGGCTTTTCCAAACATGCACACCCAGCACATCCTTAGGCACATGCAGGCCCGCACACATGTATGCACGTCACACACATGCAAATGCGTAAACCTGAAAAAGAACATGCAGGAGTTGTACCACATGCACATGTGTTAGGAAAAGAGCATGTGTGTGCACTGATACAATTTTCCGATCTGTGGTGGGGAGGGGGAAAGGCACACTGGAGAAATGTTTCCCACAGATCCACAGGCATATCTCCCAGGCGCTCTGCAGAGCAATGGGATTGGGGATGGGGGGCCAGAGGCCCCTCCTTTGCTGTGTGTGCAAAGCAGGAGAGGTGAGTGGAGCAGTCCCAGCAGGGATGGCAGAGAGGAGGAGGGGTAACCAGCCCCCAAAGTCTGCTGGCTGGAATGGGGGTGAGGGTGGGAGTCAGGAACAGGAGGGGCTGTGCGTTAACAAGGTTAAGGAGTGACTGAAAGAGGGGAGGGAGAGCAGGAGGCGGATGGGGGTGCCAGCCACTTGTGAAAAGTCATGAGAGCGTCAGGAGGGGAAATGGTGGCAGTCCTGCCTCCCTCTTTCAGAGTTGGCTCTTCCATTTCCAGGGATCTATTTCTGGATTCATCTTGTTCACACACATACATGCACGCACACACGCCCGTATAATGAAAGCAATCCCAAACGTTTAAGGAGTACCCATCCTGTCCCAGGCCCTCTTCTCAGACCTGTGCAGGTATCAGCTCACTCAAGTCTCTCCACAAGCTTTCAGGTGCTGCCTGGTGCTCTCTAGGACTACCTCGTGCTGCAGTCAAGAAGACAATATGCAGAGAAGGTGCGGAACTTGGGGTAAGGGGTGGGGACCTCGGCAGCTGAGGCCAGGGCCTCGGCCCTGCTCTGCGCACCATCCCTTCTGAAGGCAGAGAGGGGAGAGCAGAGGAAGTGAGAGCACAAGGCTGAGGCCTCAGAACAAAGGGAAAGGAGCCAAGGGAGAGGGGGACAGGTGTGTGCATGGCGTGGGGGGTCTGGGCAGATGCTGAGCCAGAGGGACAGTGATTCACAGCCCATCACACTTGGCCTTCATGTCAACCCTGGGGTGGAGGGAGGGAGGGAAGGTGGGACTGGTGGCATTTCACACCTGAGGCCTGGGAAGCTGTGCAGCTGCCCCAAGTGACACACAGCAGAGCAGGCATCCCCTCTGCTGGCTCGTGTGACCCACATTCAGGGACCCCACTCCCAATGTGACCGCACACCTTCCGGCCACTTGCTGCTTCCTTCTTGCTCCTTTGTCGTCTGAGCCGGAGGAGAATGGGTCAGCGCCTTCCTTACAATGTCCCCAGGTCAGGCGACTGGTAACGAGACACCTGTCAGCCTTCTCCTCCCCAGGCCTCTGGGCAGAGTAGATGAGAGAAGCTCTTTGCAGAGTCGCGCTGAGCAGGAATAAAGAGGAGGAGAAGGGCAGAAGCCAGGAAGGGGGTGCGGTGGTGGTTGGGAGGACGATGAATAAAACCATCGACGTTTGCAAAAGAACAGACACAGCATTTTTTGCTTTCTGATCTGTAAGCCTCTGGAAATTGGGGGTCTGCGGGGATCCCTCCATGTGGCCATTTTAATTCTGGCCTCTGTGCTCTGCGTGGCTCTCTGGAGCCATCATCGAACGAGGTCCCCAAAGGAGACATCGATAGGCCCAGGAAAGACAAAACAGTGAATCCCTTGCCTTCTCCAGGGGCTGGGAGGAGCGGCAGGTGGATGGGGAGCGATCGACACTGTAATAGCGGCAGCCAGCGTGGCACTGGGCAGCCCGGGCCCAGACAAAGGCTCCCAGATCCCTGCCCCCACCCTGCCTTGGTCTCCTCCTGGCTTGCTCGCTGCTTTTCTGGGCCCTGTTCAGAGTTGGCCTCACACCTGCTGGGCCCTCAGAAAGGTCAGAGGCTCCTTGTGCCTTGAACTTTGAAAGGGACTGTGAGAGGCCAATGTGTGTGGAGCCGATGGAGAGCAGGGAGTTTAGATCAGGACTGTGAAGCTTGGGGGCAGTGAGAGGACCCCAGGACAGGCCCACAGAGGTCATCTATGGCAGCATAGCCCTGCGGTTATCCACTCTGGCTTCAGGTGGCGCTGTGTCCACCCCCTCTGCTTACACACACACTGACCTACTTTCCCAGCTCTTCATCTCTCCACTCTGCTTCCCAGATCCAACCGGCAGCCCCCCCTCTGTGGACTGAAAGCAGTAATGATAATGGACATCTCAGGTGCAGCCCCAGAACCCCCCAGGATGGCCAACTGTTCTGATGTGTGACCCTAAACAAGCTTGGCCAGCCAGACAGGTCAGACAAAGGAAATGAAACACAATGGTCAGACGTGTGCTTTGTAAACTGCCAAGGGGGCCTGCACGGATGTGGGCTATTTAAATTACTATAAGAAGGGGGTATTTCGGATTCATGTCACCACCACTACAGAGCCTGTAAGTACTATATTGAGCACATAGTCTATGCCAGGTATGGAATACAAAATTTGCATTAAAATTTTTACTTAGTTTACACAATGACCCTAAAAGGTAAACATTGTGATCTCCCTTTTGCTGATGGGGAAGTGGAGTTTCAGAGAGGGTTAAGGGACTTGCCCACAATCACACACCGTAGCAGCTGAATTTGGATCGGAGGCTCAGCTACCTGACTCCCAATTGCACACTTTGTCTTCCCCAGCTATCGGGGGTGTGGGAGCATCAGTTTCCCCCTGAGAGTCCCGCTCCCCTGTCTCCCCGTGCATACCCTCTCTGCTGGTCATCTGTCCCCAGCCTTGCCCCAGCCCAGTGACTTCCAGGTGTCCTTGGATTAATTGTCACTCGCTGTGGCACTGCTTTGCCCAGGAGCTCTGGAATGCCTCCCCGCTGGGCACAGGAAGATGGACAATGGTGATGACCTTGTCCCAGCAGAGGCACCAGATTGGGTCACCTCAGGATCTGCACCCATTAACCCTGCCAGGAACACACAGTGTGGCTTTATTAGCTCAGCTGGCCGCACACCAAGATACCAGCCCAGGTGTCTCCTAGGGGCTAGGGGCAGGAGGGGACAGGGTCTTCCCCTGGGCATTTGAGGCCAGGAGGAGGAAGGGTCCATCACACTGGCACCATAAAGTGGGGGAACCCCTACAATACCGGGTGCCTGATTTCTTGCTCTGCTGCCAGCCCATGGCTTGGGAGGTGAATAGCCCCCTGGCCACCAGGCACACATGGAATCAACCTCCCTCGTCCATCACTGGAGGTTGAGGGACAACAATGAGAGGTGGCCTGGGAGACACCTCGGAGCCCATACTTGGGGATCAGCCAATCAGGAGCCCAACCCCTGCCCTATCACATCACATATCAGTGGTGTGATTTTGGCAAGCAGTTTCCCCATACTGGACTCATTTGGGACCTGAGTTGTCCAACCGGTAAAATGGGGAAAAGAATTGCTCCATAGGCATTGCAAAGATCAAATAAGCATTCATCTCTGTAACTTACTGGTGTAGGCATCAAGTAAGGGACACCCACTAATATGGGTACAGAATTAGGTTCAGTATAGTCCCCCTGATCCTGCCTCCTAGAATTCCCCATTACTACTTTGGAGAACTAAAGATGGATATTTGAGGCCATCAACAATGGGATGGACTGTCTTGGGGGTCAAGGGCAGGGGTAGTCCATGGGCAGGGGCTGGCTGACGACCAGGTAGGGATGCTTTGGAGGGCTTCCTCATGGGCAAAGGCGTGAATTAGAAGGATCCTGAAATTCCATTCTTTCTTTCCAACTCGGTTCTACCTGAATCGCCTGTGTTCCTTACTGATGCTCAGGTGGGGAAGCAGCCTGTGAATGTCAATGTCTGCTCAAATGACTTTGAGGACTGGAGCCACCCAGCTTAGGCTCAAACACAGCTGTGTCTACAGCAGGGGATTGGCAAAAATTTAGAATAATGATGATGAGGACGTATTGACAGAACAGACCAGGAAGAGCTGTGGGGGACTGACAGACAAGAAGCCGTAGGTTAGGGTGGGAGTGATATGTCCATATCCCCAGCACTGGGCCAGGCATGGGGTCCCTGAGATGAGTGCAAAGAGTCCTTGCTATGGGCCAGTGGGAGATAGACATTTTTGGCAGTTCAAGGTAGTACGGCGAAGTCAGAGGTAACACGGACAATATGCGAGCCAGAGGGACCAGCCCAGAGAAGAGGTCCCCTGAGGCAGTCCCAAAGGATAAGCAAGTTAGAGACAGTGGTGGCAAAGAAAGATAAGGTATCCCTTGTAGAGGGAAGAAAAGAGAAAAAAGGAAGTAAAAGCATGATCCACACCCAATCTGTGTCGTTCACCATGATGCTCTAGCACTTAGCACAACGCTGGCAACTGTAGGTGCTCGGTACACATTTGTCAAATGAGCAATAAGCTAATCCTACATGCTGCTCATTAATTAAACTTAGACAACAGCCCTCGGAGGCAGACATTATTACTGCCCTCATTTCACAGATGGGAAATAGAGGTACAGGGAGACTAAGTGGCTCTCAAGGTCAAGTGACTTGAATAAGCCAATAAGCAGCAGAACAAGGGTTCCAGCAGAAAGACCCTGGCAGCAAAGCTGTACTCCGAGTCGCTGCACCAGCATGTGACCCTATGATGTGCCCCTGCTGTCCAACAGCATGCTGTGTACCAGAACCACAGACAGGGCTGTGTCCATCTCCTTGGGCTGCCATCCCACAGCATCACAGGCTGAGAGGCCACAACGACAGAAATTTTTTTTTTTTAAATAATTTTGGAGGCTAAAAGTCTGAGCTCAAAACGTGGGCAGGGTTGGTTTCTTCCAAGGCCTCTCTCCTTGGCTCATAGATGGCATCTTTTCCCTATGTCTTCGCAGGGTCTTCCCTCTGTATGTGTGTGTCTGTGTTCCAATTTCCTGGTCCTTCAAGGACACCGGTTGTATTGGATTAGAGTCCACCCCAATGATCTCATTTTAACTTTATTACCTCTTTAAAGTCAGTCTCTTCAAAAACAGTCATATTCTGAGACACTTAGTTGTTAGGATTTCAACATATCGATTTGGTGGGGTGACAGGGACACAGTTCAGCTCATAATAAGAAGGTTCAGGGAATAGGTGGGAGATGAAACCAGAGGGATGGGCAGAGCTCTAATCCTGCTGGGTCTTTGCACGGAAGGGACACATCTGGACGACATCTGGAGGCACAGAAAATTTGAATTGAAAAAATAAAGTTGGTGATAATGGTAAACATCACCATCCAGATGATTCTACACATTTGCTTTAGCCATGGATGCATGGATGACTCATTTTTAACTGTAACACATGCACATTTGAAAACCTAGTAGGGTTAATCGAACATGGTGAAGTTAACCAAACCAGCCTAAATTGATACATGGTTAAGTGAAAGAAGACGTTGCTAATTACCAAGCAAGGAGAGCAGCAATTGAAAACCACAGCTCACTCCAGACCACCCTGCTGATTTGCTGACAGCAGGGCACCTGTCCCCCCTGAAACGGGGATTTGACATACTCCACAACAGCACAGGCATCGTAGGAGCTGTGTGATGCTATCAAGTGTGTGGGGCAGCCAGATTTCTTAAAAGAAAGACAAATCTTAGTACCAAGTTGCTGGCCACTGTTAATAACTCACGGAGTAGGTTCATAATAAATAGGTCTTAGTCTGATGTCAAAACAAAAGCTCGTGGGAACCCAAGCATTTGCATGAAAGAATGGACAGAAAACCCCATTGCCTTATGAATTTGCTCATGGCCTACCATGTGACCCTCAGGATCCCCCAGTGAGCTACAAACAGTACTTTGAAAATCCCTGTGGTACAGAAATATCTCAGATCCACCACACTTGGCCTGCACCCTGGGTCTGTTCGACATAACAGGTCCTGATACAAACAGAACATCTTTGAACACATCCTCAGTGAGAGACATGAGCATTTTCTCAATCCCTATTCAAGATCTCAAAGAAATTGAATGGCAACCTTCAACAATTCATATGCCAGCAGAAGGAGTTCTGGACATAGGGAGAAAAGACCCAATTTCCATTTATCTTTCCAGACCCAGCTCAGCCACAGATCAGTTATATTGGAGCTTTATCTTACCTATAAATGTGCTCATTTCTACAATATGTGGCTAAGTTTCTTTAAGGTCTGTGCCCCTATGGAATATCTTCTATTCCATATACTGTTCCTTTTCCTGTTCATGTCCTGTATCAGCTATCTGCTGCTGTGTAACAAATTCTCCCCAAACCCAGAGGCTTAAAACAGCAAACTTTTATTATATCACAATTTCTGGGGGTCAGGAATCCAGGTGCAGCTTAGACGGGTCCTCTGGCTGAGGGTATTGGCCAGGTCTGTGGTGTCACTTTAAGGCTCAGCTGGGGATGGAGCTGTGTCTTAGCTCATGCAAGCAACCATTGTCAGGGTTCAGCTGCTCATGGGCTTTTGGACGGAAAGCCTCAGTTTCTCATGAGCTCTGATCCGGGGATCTCCCTCAACTCCTTGCCATGTGGGCCTCTCCATAGAGCAACTCAGGACATGGCTTCGGCACAGCAGGCAATGTCGGGGCCAGAGAAAATGCCAGCAAGACAGAAGTCAGGGTCTTTTGTAATCTAATCTCAGAAGTGACATCCCATCCCTTTTGCCCTTTCTATGCACTAGAAGTGAGTCACTAGGTTCAGCCCACAGTCAACGGGAGGGGATTACATGAGGGTGTCACGGCAGGACGGGGTCACTGGGAACCCTCTCCACTGCTCTCTTAGCTTCACTAGGTCATCTGAGACCACAGTTCTCCCTCTTGGACTTTGACAAGATGCTCCATTAAAGAGGGGGTGAGCAGTAGGATGTAGTGACTTGGAAGAAGGTGGGGTAGGGCAGCCAAGTGACCTCCCGTGGCAGGGTAGATGCACCAGGAGAATGGTGATGGGCAAGTTGGCAGCAGACACAGCCACGATGCCATGAACGAGTTGCTTTAGCCAGTTCTCCCCTGGATGTTGCATCTTAATAATGCCCAGAACTTGGGAGAAAAGGCGATGTTTGAGGTACACGAGAACTGAGTGTTTTTTGGGCTCCACGAGACCTCTTGGCCCTCGGTTCTCCACCTCCAAGCTTCAGGAGCACTGGAGGGTGGCATGGCCACCAGAGCGAAGCGTTGTAGTCAATCTGTTCTCTTGAGCTTGGTGGATAGTAACACACTCAGGAAGAGAAAAAACAAAAGGCCAGAATGCCTCTTTAAGAAGGTAATGGAGAATCGTCTGCAAACCACAGGACTGTCACTTTCTTGTGGTGAGGAGTTACAGGTAAGTTAGACACTTTGTGGGACGTGGAGGATTAAAAATGGCACGTTTCGGTGGTCTTGCCTCTTGTCTTGTGTCGGCCAAGTGCATAAAGGAGCTGGGAACTTGGAGTGTGGAGCAGAGCGCACTGCAAGTGCCTGAGAGCTGCCTGGAAAACATGAATATTTAGTTACAGGTTGAAGTCCAGCTGCACAGTTTGGTTTCATGAATGGGGCCTCACCACTCTACAGCCTCGACCAGCAGGACAAGGAGGGTAGGCCAGGGCTTGGGGCTAGGGTGAGACATCTGGGGGCATAATTTTAGGGCAACCCTTACTCTCAAAAGGCCCAGCCCTGGGTTAGACTGCTTGTTTCATGCCAGCCCATCTGCATGGATTTTTGTTCACCACAGTTTGCAGTGTTGCCTCTGGGGTCTGGCACTTTTTGCAGAATGAATGAATAAATAAGTCATTGAATCATCAATAAACTCCACTGAGTGAGATTCTGTTTATCTGTCAAAACCCAGATCAAAGGCTCTTGCTCTCTGAAACCTCGCCTACTGCCGCACTGAGGGCTACTTCTTGGGTTCCCGTCATGCCCTGTGCCCCTGAACCCCAGCCACTCCCACAATGTGCCCATTGATGCGCCATAGGATGGCGCCTAAGAGCTGGGGCTCCAGGGGCGTACCGATGGGCTGCACATTCTCACTCCATCTCATTAGCTCTGTGACCTTGGCCAGCTAGCTTAACTTCTCCATACCTCAGTTTCCTCATCCATAAACTGGGGCCAGTGGTAGCTGTTTTGTAAGGATTAAAGATGTCAATACCTGTTAAGCACTTAGGAGGGCGCCAGACACCAAGTAAGTGCTCAGTAAACGCTGTCTCTTCCCCGCATCAGATCACTCAGCACCCTGCACGCTGATAATCTGCTTCATCAGACTGTGAGCTCCTTAAGAGCAAGGACTTCAGCTTACTAACCTTGGTATCCAGTCTCTGGGCACACAGTAGGCTGTATATCCTGATTCACTCAGTAGGCCATCTTGTCTAAAAGGAACAGAACAGAGCCTTGAACTCTGAGACTAGCCCTTTGACCTTTTACCTCCCCGTTTCCATTCCCAGCACACACCCCTGGGCTCCTGAGATGCATGGAGGGCTCTGGGCCCTATGTTCCTCCCTCCCCAACCCCCTCATTAATCTTGATTAGGGAGTCCTTGCACTGGAGTTAATTTCCTTGTAGATGCGTATCAGTCATGTTGCAGGGAATCTCTCCCGAGCTAATGAGGAATCAGTCTTGCCATCTTTTACTTAGCTCATTAGTACACAGACTTCTTTGGGATGGGTGGTGGGTAGGGGGATAAGGTTGGGGAAGATTGGGAGAAAGGGAGAAAGTGGAGATTTCCGGGGGCTGTGGGCGTGGGTGATAAGTCTCACAGGAGGTGGGGGAAATGTTGGGCTCCTGGCATCTCCTTCCCCTGGACTGCCCCTGGAGGTCAGGCCAGGCATAGAGGGATCCTTCCCCCCAGCCCAGTGGGAGAATGCCGACATACAAACCCCACTCCACCCTGTCCACTCTGTGAGAGCCTCTGGCTTATGGACCCAATGTCCTAGTGAGAAAGGCAGAGGCCGTCTGGGCAGTCCTCCAGGGGCCAGGGTTACAGGTGGGCTATTTGGCTGCCAGTAGGAAGGTCTGTCAAGTCCCAGCTGGGAGACCAGGAAGCCAGTGCAGAGGCAGGAGTCTGGCTGCAACATCTCCCTGCTTTAGGCTCTCCTCCTGCTCAAGATTCAAATTCTAAAGAGGGAGCTGGTTTCCCTACCTGCCCCTTGGTGAGTGGAAGGCAGGGCCATTCTGACAGTTTCCACAGACCGACATATTATGGAAGGTTAATTTTCAAAGGGAATGGGGCCTTGCTAGGTTCAGGGAAGAAGATACCCTGGGCGGAGAGGAAAAGTGCCCTCTCTGCCTGCCTCATGAGCAAGCTTCCTTGTTTCATTCAACAAAGGTGCCCTTTAGATGCTGGAACCTTGGAACCATGGGCTGGGCTTGAGCAACTCATGGCCTAGTGGGGAGATGAGAGAGACCTCCCTTGCACATCTCCCAGGCATGGCCCACTCTGCAGGGCATGCTGGCCACACAGTCCTGCTAGGGATGGAAGAAGCCTGAAGTTTGGAAATTGTCACGTCCAGGATAACTTCAAGTCCATGTGGGGTCAGAACCAGGAAGGCAGCACAACCCAGCAGGTAAGACAGAGCTTGGCTACTGGCCACGTGACCTGGCTGTTCGTGTCTCTGGACCTCACTTACTCATCTGTAAATGGTTTTTAAAAAAATGATTAAATAGGATGATGTTTATAGTATATAATAAAGGCCTGGTACATAATGAGCGCTCAGGACTTGCAGGGTTTCAGGATCCAGAATTAGGTCCAAAGAGTAAGTGCAGGAATTTATAAATCAGGAAACCATGCAAAACATTGGGTTTTGAGGAGGAAACACAATAAAAAACTAGGAAGCACAAAGACAGGACAGAGTAAGACGGTTCTGAAAGGTCCTCCGGGTTGGAGAACGTGCGGGTACGTTGGCTGACTTAAAGGTAGATGCAAAGCAGATTGGAAGAGTCATATGGAGAGGGTGCTTCCTGCAACAGACGAGGCGCGCCCCAGGGAAGGGACTGTGCCCCCCCTCGTCAGTTGTGGGGTTTAAGGGCACACGCTCTGAAGCCCGGTGTTTCTGTGTGAATCCTTTCTCTGCCACTGCTGAGCTGTGTGCCCTGTATGACATGTGCATGTAAAGCCCAGTTCAAATGTTTAATCAGTGTTCACGAGTGCATTCGTCATCCATTGCTCCATAACAAATTACCCCAAAACTGAGTAGCTTAAAACAATAACATTCACTGTCTCAGAAGAATCAGGGGTCAGGGGCGGCTTACCAGGGTCCTCAGGCCCAGAACATCTCTCAAGTTGCAGCCTACCAAAGCTCTGGGTGCACAGAGCTCAACAGGAGGTGGAGCATGGTACCCCTCCCGAGCTCCCTCCCGTGGTGGCTGACGGGCTTCGAGCCCTCAGGGGCTGTTGGACCGAGACCTCAGCCCCTCACAGCTGTCACCCTACTGTTGCCCACTCTGCCTCCTCACCACGTGGGCCTCGCCACAGGGCAGCTCACGACGAGGTAGCCGGCTTCATCGGGGCGAGCAAAGGAAGGGCTGGAGAGCGTGCCAGCAAGACAGAAGTCACAGTCTATTAAATAACCTAATCTCAGAAGGGACATCCCGTCCCGTTTGCCTTGTTTTGTTCATTAGAAGCCAGTTACTAGGTCCAGCCCACACCCGAGGGGAGATGGCAGGTGTGAACCCCGGGAGGCGGTCATCACTGGGGGCCATGTCAGGGTGTCCTGCCACAGCTAGACTGGGGGCCACCTGTGGGAAGGGCTGGCAGGGGGCACTCTGTCTTCCCCTTCACTGCTGTACCCCCAGCACCTAGAGAAATGCCTGGCACATCTGTCCCCCGCTTCCTCCTCTGAGTGTCCAGACAGGGCTTTGCAGCCCAGAATAATCCCCACAGGAAAGCTTTCCCCACCCAGAGAAGCCTCTGGTTGCATTGCAGCATTTCACTCTGACCTCCCATCTGAGGGAAGGCAAATTCCATCCAGAAGGAGATGTGTGAAAATTGGATTTGCTGCCAGGGTCAGACTCTGCAGTCCTTTATCCCAGCTGTCACCTGCCTCTGAAACAGAGGGTTTCTTCAAAGGACACCTCTCACTCTCAGTCCCTCCCCCCTGGAATCAGTCTGAACCAGCCCCCTCCTGGCCATTCCTGTGGCCACCTCCCGGCCTGGTCACCTTCATCTCTCTTTGGCCCTTGCAGTGGCCTCCCGACTGGTGTCCTCTGTCATCTCCAACTGACCCCCCTCCTTCCCATTTTCACACAGCAGCCAGAGAGATTTTTCAAAAATGCAAATAAGATCACATCATTCTCCTGCTTAGAGCCCTCCAATGGTTTCCCGTTGCTCTGGAATAAAATCTCAGGTCCTACGCATTTCCTGGACCCACCGCCTCTCCAGCTTTCTCCTATGCTCGCCTAGGCACTGTCTGCCAGTTCCAGGAACGCACTTCCCCCCTCAAGGTTTTTCTCTGTCTTCCCTCTGCTCCTTGCAGTGCCAACTCCTCTGATCTTTCTTATCCAACTGAATTGCCACCTCTTCAGGGAAGTCTTCCCTGACTGCTCTATGCTTTCATTATTACCGTTCACATGGGCTTATTTACTTATGTCCTGGTATAGATTACAACCTGTAATCATTTTGGTTTAGTTGCTAGCTTGTTTATTGTCTGTTTTCCTCATGACAGTCAGCTCCACCAAGGCCGGGCAGATGCCTGATAGATGCCTGCAGCCATTTCAACCTCCCTTTCTGCTTGCAGGCTCACCTCCTCCAGTCCACTCTGTGTGTAGCTGCCAGATGAACTGAGATAAAGCATGGCACCAGGCATAGTCACTCCTATCTTGATAGCCCATTTGGCCTCAGGTTCAAGGCTGGGCCCAGCCTATCATTTCCTCCCATCCTTTACATGTACTCCATGCTCTGTCCACCTGGAATGTTTGCTTAAACATCCCCTGCTCTTTTCTATCTCTGGGATTAGGCTGGTAGTTTTCCCTCCACCTGGAAAGCCTTCCTCTTCTTTGGAAGCAGATGTGTGTACTCACCTCAAGTCACCTCCCCCAGGAAGCCATTCCTGACTGCCTCTCCTGGTGAAAAGAGAAGAATTTGGGATTTGGAGCCAGGCCTGAATTCATGTCCTTGTTCTGCCCTTTGCCAGTGTGTGACCTTGGGCCAGTCCCTCCATGTGTCCAAACCTGTTCAGTGAGAAGAGTCCTGGCTGTCAGAGTTCCTGAATGAAATACATAAGAAAGTGTCTGGACCAAAGCACACGTGGAGTGGATGTGAGAGGCTCTTTTCAGGTTTGCTGGTGACTTGTGATTCTCCCCTACTCTTAATTCTTCCTGCAGTGCCCCTGGTAGTGGACTGGTCTCCCTCTGTCTGCACTGCTCTGTGAGCCACGTCTGGGTGGGACCATACCTTCCCCCTATCCATCCGTTGCCCTACCTACCAAGGTAATTGCTTTGCCCTAAGTAGGGTCCACAGAGAGTTTTTTGCATGTTTTTGATCTTTCTTCTCTGGATTTTCTTCCTTCGTAAAGCAACTTGATACAATTTTATGCTTCCTCAGCAATCATTCCTTGATCTTCCATCATGTGAACCAGAGAGCCACATTTCACAGCCCTGTGGAACTTGCTTTTTAGATTTTTGGAATGGCCATCATTCATTTAGTCAGCAAGCATGTGCCTGCTGTCTGTAATGCTAGCCCCCCGATTGCAATCTCCAAACTCTTAGAAGTTTTTAGCAGTTGCCAAGGGCACCTGGGTCCCTCTTTCCTGTAGCTCCAGGTTTTCTGGGCATTGTTCCTCCCAGCTCTACTCCGTGCCTACATGGGGCCTGTGAGACGCAGGACCTGTGCAGGCAGAGATTGTGGAATCCCCCGCGGTCTGCTGCAGCCAGTGACAATGTCAGGAGTTCCCTGTCTTCCGGTCTAGTGGGTGCATTCCAGCCTCTCTGGCCAGGCTCACCACCTTCAGAGGTAGCTGGGGTGTCTGGCAAACCATTCCACAGGGCCCCCTTCCTTAAAGAGGGGCAGCCATGTGATCCAGCAATTCTATTTCTGGGTATATATCCAAAAGAAGTGAAAGCAGGGTCTCAAAGAGGTATTTGTACACCCATGTTTATAGCTGCATATTCATAATAGGTGGAAGCCACCCAAGTACCCATCAGTGAATGGATGGATAAGCCAAACGTGGTCTACCCACACAGTAGGATATTATTCAGCCTTAAAAAGGAAGAAAATTGTGACACATGCTACAACATGGATGAACCTTGAGGACATTAGGCTAAGTGACATAAACCAGACACCAAAGACAAATACTGTATGATTCTAGTCAAATTAATAAAGACAGAAAGCGGACTGATGGGTGCCAGGGGCCAGGGGCAGGGGGGATGGGGAGTTGCTGTTGAATGGCTGTACAGTTTCAGATTGCAAGCTGAATAGCTCCTGAGCTTGGTCGCACAACAATGGGAATATACTTAACACTACTACTGGACCGTACACTCAAAAATGGTAAAGATGGTAACTTTTGTGTTATGTACATTTTACTACAATTACAGATTTTTTAAAAAAAGAGACACAGAGGGGAGCAGAGAAGCCCTTCTGAGAAATAATCCCTGGGCAGATAGGAATGGACCTGTAGGATCTGCCCCCAGCCTCTGAGCCCCACCTCCTCCGGAGAGTCCTCCAGCTTTCGCTTCTACTCTCACCTCTATTCGCCTTGACACTCTTTAACACCACTGACTTAGGCTGGTGCTTCCAGCTTTCCTGAAAAAAACAGAAATGCATTAGGAAGGAAATAAAGCTAGAAAAATCTAACTGGAAAAAACAAGTTTCTGATCCAATGCCCGCCAGCCTGCTTCTCCAGACTGTGAGCCCTGCTTGATTCCACACCACACAGGCCACCACCTCACAGCCTCACTTGGTTCTTCAGTTACAAATCAGGATGGTTTTCTCCATCAGTAAACCATGCTTGGCCATCACCAAGATCCTTTCATCCCCATTGCCGTGGCTGGCCCTGCTCCGCAGACCACCTCTTGTCTTAGAGGTCTGCCTCTGCATTCTCTATGGCACCTGGGGTCTCCCTCCAGGCACACCAATGTCAGTGGTGCTGGGTAATCTCCACGCCCAATCCAGTCTGGTGTCTGAGTCTTTAAACTTGGCACTCACCCTCATAGGTTGCATCGTCACTGGACCTTTGAGATACAGTCTGGGTGACTCCTCATCAGCTGCCGAGCCTCCCTACCCAGGACCCCGGGGCTGGGAGAGCCCTTAGGGGAGAAGAAGGTGGCAGGCATGGAGTCCCTGGACCCTCAGCCCTCCAGCTGGCCTCAGGGATGATGTAGCCCCTGGGAAAAGAACAGCTTGATGCCTTCCTAATCTCCCATATGCTGGAGGTGAGTTTAAGAGGTGAGAGGCCAGAACTCAGCATCCTTTGACCCTCAGACCTTGGCCATCAGAGAGCTGTAATTGCTCTAAAACCCATCTCCCTGGGAACATCTCCCACCACCACTCCTCTCCAGCCGCAACCCTTTGTTTTTCCTCTCTCTCTGACTCTGGGGGCCTGGCAGATGAAAGCCGTCCTCTCTCTGCTTCAGACTGTGCGTGATCAAAGCTAGACCTGGGCTGTAGAGGTCCTTCCAGCAGGACCACGTGCCCACTCTTCAGCTCAGCCTCACTGAGAGGCAGCGGTCCCACCACTGGACAGCACATCTCCTGGCACGAGTGTCTGGACCATCCTTAGGGCAGGCGGTCAACCCGGAGATGACAATTCCTTATGGCCACCAGAGGAAAGGCTGGCACTGGCCTGCATTCCAAGCTGGGCTCCACGCTCGCTCACTAGCCTTGTGGCCATGCACACATTCAATCTTAACCTTTCTGAACTTCAGCCTCCTCATCAATGAATGGGAGTAACACCTCCCCCCGCAGGGTTGCTGTCATGTTTAAATGTGATAATGTATGTAAAGCACCCAGGAGGTCAATAAACACTATTTCCCTTCTCCTCCCATGATGGGTGAGGAAGCCTGTAACATCTGCAGCATCCATTGCCTGTATTACCAGACACTCTTACACTTTCACTAACCCGCTGCAAATGAATGGCTGGGGACGAATAATGATCAGCCTCTTAGGTTGTACATTACAGTTCTCCGAGCCCATCGCAAATTCTTCAGTATATCTGTTCTTTAAAAAGGACCTGGGAGCCTAACTGGGAAGGCACGATTCACTCCATTTCATAGGTCTGAATGTGGAGACCCAGAGAAGGGAAGGGCTTTATCCAAAGCCACACAGCTGGTGAGTAGCAGAGCTAAGGTGGGAATCCAGATATGTCCTTTTTTTTTCTTTTCCTTTTTAAATTTTGCTCTGGAAAGTTTGCCAAGGCACCGTCCGGTTCTCAGGCATCTCTGGGGGCAGGCGCCGTCCCAAGGCAAATGGGGCCAGCAGTGCAGGAAGGAGCGGCACCTTCAGAACCGGGACCAGTGGCCGTGCTCCCTCATACTCACACCGAGCCGGCTTCCACAGAGACCCTAAAGTGCTTCTGGGCTGCTCGTACATATTTATAGGCCTGCTTGCGCGATAAAAATAAAACCACTTCACCCACCGCTGAAAGGCAGCCACTTTGGGGTGTGAAATATGGGGCTTATCGAACAGCCACAAGGAATGGCTCTCAGGGAGAGGCTCCGGTTCCTCCTGACATTGCAAGGGGGCAGCAGGAAGAAGGTGGAACTTAATTATCTAGATAAGTAAGTGTTGGTCTTGGAAGCACAAGCCAGGAAGATGATGGTCCTGGACGCCCAGGATGGCCCTCGAGCTTCCCTGGGACAGAGAGCTGGCCCTGCCAGAGGAGACCCTCCAGACGGGAGAGTGGGCCCCTCCGCTACACCCCTTCACACACACCCCTGAGCCTCCCTCCCTGAGAGCCAGCCTATAGTCATTGTGGACGCCAGCCTTCTGTTCTCCTGAATCCCAAGTTCCACCAGGTACTCCTTCTTCCTTTAAGGGAAGGTGTTGGGAGCCTTTCGTGATCTCACCAGTCCTGGAGTAAGGAAGAAGACCTTTGCTGGTGGTCCATTTAAGGCAGCCCTCAAAAGGTTTCGTTCGGGAGAAGTTAGCATCTTTTCTGGTCCCTGGTCTTCCACTGTTACCTTGACTCTATCCTCATGCTGATTCTGAGCCTGGCTCTAGATTTAGACTTCCGGCTCCTTCCCTCCCTTTCTCGCCCTTGGCCTGGCCCACCTCACCACCACACTTTGGATTCTCTGGGGCAGGCACAGAGAAGGCATCTAAATCAGACTTTCCCAACGCGTGACAGCTAAAACTAAGCTCTGGGGCACAAGTAGGAGCCAGCCAGTGTGAAGGGTATGTAAAGGGTAAGGGAGGTGGAGTGCAGCGGATGGGGAGCTTGGAGGCGCAACAGTGTTTCAGGGAGAGAGAAGAGCATGTATAAAGGCCTAGAGTCGAGCGAGCTCCATGAGCACTAACAATTGCAGAGGTGGGCCTGCGGGGAGGTGAAGACCCTTATAAGCTGTTCCTAGGGTGTTGGCTGTGGTCTGCAGGCCATGGAGCGCCAATGAGGGATTTTAAGGGGGATGTCCCAACCAGTTTGTAGCCTTTGGTAAGCCCAGGCGACCAGGCATGTGGATAGGTGAGCATCGTACTTTATGTGCAGAATAAGATCCAGGGAATTGCACAGGGGTGCAATTCCTTTATTGAAGCTTGTGTGGGTGAAGCCTTGGGGCGCAGCAGGAGATGGGGGCCTGAAGAGGCATCTGGGAAAGAGGAACAAAGTGGAGCATACAGATGGGCACAGGCCTGTGCTGGCAAAGAGGCCAGGTGAGCTGATTCAGGGTGGGTGGCCCCTGTCTTGGTTCTTTGGCATCTTGATGGGTACCCGTCTTTGCTGACTGTGAGTTCCTCAAGAGCACACACTCTGTCCTCTTGTTTCTATGTCCCTGACACCCAGCCTAGCACCTGGTCCAGAGGAGAAGACCAATGCACATGTGTGGCCTTATGTCCTTGGTGGGGGTGGAGACCTATCAGGACACCGGAGTAACAGCATTAGGGTTTGGCATTACTGTACCTGTGCTACATAAGGCTATCGTGCCCCCAATGCCTGGGCACCCTTCTTGGAGTCATACAAGGCTTTAACAATACCTGCATGTTTTCCGCAGTCCATTAGAGTCCCTTTTAAAATATGGATAACTTTGAGGGCTGAGGGACTCTTCCGTTGTGCTTCCTGATATTCTCCAATTCCATGGAAATATTCCAGCCTGATTTGCCAGCTGCCTCTTTGCAGGATCACCCTCATGACAGGATAAATGGAAAGAAAGACAGGGGGCTGGGTGTGGGCAGAACAGAGGCAACCTAGGAAGACAGGGAGGGGAGCTGGAGTCAGTGACTGGTGAGGAGGTAAAGGGGTCAGAGGGATTGTTTCCATGGATCAGAGTTGGTTGGAGGAAGGAGAAGACCTCTGCAGAGATATAAAGGCTCCAATGAAGATAAAATTCCCTCTGTAGGCAGAGAAGGGACTGCTCAGTATAGAGAGACCTCGTGTCAAGAGTCACAGACTCTCAAGGTGGGCAGACATGTCCAGGTCATTTTGTTCCTTTACTAGCCTTGTATTGATTGCCTTCTGTGGTCTAAAGAAACCATCACAACTCTGCCTCCCTACACATCCCCTGACTAGTCTGTCTAGCTGGACTATCCTTCTTTGCTTCCTGGCCCCTCTAGCACTATGCGACCCAGGCCTGAGCAGGATGGCATTGGAGGTGCCAAGGGGCAAAGAGAAATGGGCCCAAACCTTCCAGGGCTTACTTAATGTCCTGGGAGATCTTAAAGACACACAAGTTAATCAACTGAAGAGAGCATTACTTCTCCGTATAGTGCAGACAATACTCATCTCAAACTGAGAATGCAGGGAGCCGACAATGTTGCTTTGGGTCTCAGTTTCCTCATCTATAGTATTATGGACCCATCACACAATTGTGACTAACTAGGGACTTAACTGTACATATTTTGTGACAGCATTTCTCACTGTGAATATACTGAAGCTTAATGAATTCGTGAAATAGGAAGCTGATTGGTTTTACAGAATATAGGCCCTCAAACTTGAAAGGTTGTGAAATGGAACAAATCACATGTTAGATGGCGCCACCTGTTGTCTATGTATGGTATTGCAGCTAGGCAAGGGAAGGGAAGCCGCTGCTCCCAGCCCAAGTCCAACTTGACAATGGTGGAAAGAAGAGTCCAGTCTATTCCAGACTGGCTAGTGCTCCTGAATGCTGTAGGAGAGAAGTGATTGCAGACGCCATCACATTGACCTTTTTCTTTGGTTCATGGTCATGGCAACCATCTGCTGAATCCCTTGACATCTTGACCCTGTAGTCTTCATCTCTCCACTGCAGAATACAGGAAGCTAGAATGGAAAGAAGGAACCACAGAGTAGGGGTATACTCGCATCATATGGCTGTCTCCATGGGTAATAGTTGTTATAGCTAATATTTATTGAGTGCTAGCCTCATTTGAGGTGTAGTCTGATTTAAGCAGCACAACTCCATGAGGTTTGCACTTATCCTCATTTTACAGATGAGGAACAAAGCACAGGGAAGTCAAATGATTTGCTTACAGCAAATCTTCCCTCCCTCCCTCCTTCTTCCTTCCTTCCACCCATCCAAAAGTCATTTCCTTGACTCTCAAAGCCGAGATTCGGGTCTATACAAGCCAACTGCACAGTGCATGCTTTTAGCTTTTGTGCTGACTGCCTTTGTTGACACCTTCTAACTATGACTGATACATGCTAAATCCAGGTACTTAGCAAATTCAATTACATAGGAAAAGTAACAAATCTTACTGATACTTTCTAATCTTGATTCATATATCCACTCCTCCATCCATTGGCTCTTCCATCCGCTGGTGCTTTCTCTAATCCATCTGTCTACATACCCACCCACCATCAACCCACCATCCATCCATCCATCCATCCATCTGCCCACCCATCCATCCATTCAATAATTCTCACATTCATTCATCCATCTATCCAATCATTCTCTCCCCCATCCAGCTCTCCATCCATCCATCCCTTTCTTGAGTACCTACCACCTGCCAGGCACAAGTAATACAGAGATGAATCAGCTGTTGTCTGTATCCTCATGTTGCTTACAGTCTCAGAAATACATAAAAGCAGTGTGACCTTAGGCAAGGGACTTCCCCTCTCAGTGCCTCAGTTTCTTTGTTTATTCTGTCTCATAGGGTGATGGAGAGGAGTCGATTAATTGGTACAAGCAAAACACTTAGAACAGTCCCTGACACATAGTAAGCACTTAATGAATATCATCAATAGGCAGTGGCTTTATTGTTGCTCTTCTTCTTTTTCTCCTTATATTATTATTATTGCTACTATGCCTCTGGTAGTCCAGGAGGAGATCAAGAGGCTTGTCTAAGGGTCCGAGCAACATCTCCCATCGATCACATCATATATAGAACTCTTGCAAAAGATGTTAATAGGTATTTATGCAAAGAGGGTTCTGAGGACAAACAAGTTTGGGTTTCAAATAAATAAAATTGAAAAACACTACAGAATTTCTCCTAGACTTTAATATGCTCATGTGAATCATAAATCTCCAAGAGGTGGGGAATGGCCTAATATGCAGCCTTTCTCAGATATATTTAACCATGAATCTTCTTTCAAGGAATATTTATTACCAACCTGCAAAACAAATGGTTGGTGTGATCCAGTTTGGAGGATCTTGGTCTCCAATGTTGTCCTGCTTCTCTCTGCCCAGTTGGTCTCAGGGCTTAACGTCCTCTCTGACTCCTTCATACAGTCCAGCTCCGTTCTCTGGCTCTGTAATGCTGAGGCCCATTCAGCCACTGCCAGCCTCAGATTCCCCATGGAAAACCTGCCCGCCCTCCCGTGGGAAGATATGCTTGAGCTGGAGCCTGAGAGGCCAGGTGGGGTTGAGGTCCATTAAGGACGCAGTGCTAGACTTAATTCCAAGTAGTCGACTCCGAATCAGTTTGGGTCACTGGTGTTAAGGTGTCACTTTCAGTTGTGTTTAATTTAAGCAAACAATAAAAAACTCAGCCCTGTCTGGAATGCAGCTTGGTGGGTGTTTAATTCCCAGCACAGAGATGCAGAGGGCAAGGTAGTAAGGAGCCAGAGGACTTCATGAGTGAGTGTGCTGTGTATGTGTGTGCGGGTAAGGGACAGAGAGGGGGAGGTGGAGAGAGAACACGTGGATCTCTGGGGAGAGCCTGGGGAAGGCCCACAACTAGGGTTCTGTTCCCAGGACCCAGCATTCCTCTCCTTGGCCATTTGGGTAATTTTTCTCACTTTTCTCAGACTCAGTTTACCTTTCTGTAAATTTGGCATAAATAAAGCTCCTCGGAGGGCTTTTACAAATATTAAATGAGATGAAAGAGGTAGAACACACTGGGCTAATGAAGGTTTTGTTTTTTTTATAAGTCTCATTTCCTATCCAAATACTGGCTTTCATGGTGTATGTGTGTGTGCATGTGTGTGTATGTGCACACACGTCACATGTGCACATGTGTATCTTGGCCTAAAAGGGTATTTAAGAGCTCTGGCCTTTTCCTGGGTTCAAATCTGGTTCTGTTACTAACTGTGTACTGGACCAATTGCTTAGCCTGTCTGCACCTCAGTTTTCTCATCTCTAAAATAGGAATAATGATAGTACCTACCTCATATGTAATTGTGGTGAGTCAGTGAGTTTACACACATTGACTATTTTAACTGTGCCTGGCATAAGAGAAGTACTTTCTTAAGTGTTTCTACTCTTACTATTATTATCAAATGCCACAGGCTGTCCTTACCCAAACCAGCAGAGCCCACCATCTTGGAAGCCAGCCTTGGGGAGGTAATAATATGCCAACCCCTCCCCTCTCCTGCAAACAAACATACTAGGGGTCGCAGAGGGCCCCTTTGACTTTAGGGGGTGTTCTCTAGGGTCAGGAGAAGAGAATTTTGCTTTGTGCTGTAGCGCCCTCTGTTGGGAGAGCCTAGCTCAGAACCACGGATAGAGGTTGGTGGGGGGGGGGCAGACACCCCAACTCAGGCTTCTGCTCAGCCAGGTGCCCAAGAAGGAGGCTTGTCCCACGTGACTTGGGAGTCTGAGTGCCAGGACTGCAAGGCGGGGGCCCTGCTGCTGGCAGCTGATCCATTAGAAGACAGGACCCTAGTTAAAAGTCTGTGGCCACCCTGGGTGACTTTTCCTTTGGCTAAATTACCCCATGCCCTCTGCTAACTGTGACTTGCTCTCTGCTGACGTGCCTCTCAGTGCTCCGGAGATGCCTTTTTCTGGGGCAAAAGAAAAGGCTCCGAAGCTGTGTTTTATGAAACAGGAGCAGGAGGAGTAGGCAGAGAGGGTGTGAAGAGATAGCAGTATTACTGTGAACAATTACCATATGGTAATAAACACACATGAGCCGAGCCGCTTTGGGGGAACCAGCTGTGCACCTGGGCAGGATGTCCTTCCTTTAAACACAACATCCAGGGGGCTGCTTGTCCTCTGAAAAGGTTCACTGCCACGGGATGCCTGCTAGAACCTTCCAAGTGCCAGCCTTTGCTATGAGCTGAGGAATCAAGTGGATATGACAAAGTACCTTGCCCTTATTCATTCTTTTATTATCTATCTATCCAACAAATATTTATTGAGGACCTACTGTGTACCAGGCACTGGCTAGGAAGACCAATAATTATAATTCAGGGTGATGTTAAAAGAGAGCGGGGATGGTTCCGAAGTCCTGCAGCTGAAGGAGGATTAACTGAGGTCTCCAATTCCAGCCCAATCCTTGCAACCCTCCCTAACTATTAGGCCTCCTTTCCTCCTTGCTAGCCTCTCACCAGGTGTCATTCACAGCTGGTATAATGGGGGCAACATTCCTAGCCCCTTCCTACCACTCGCTAGGGATTTCTTTCCCAGCTGGTATGGCCCAGGGCTGAGAGGAAGTATCATCAGGGTGGGGAGGGGTGGCTGGGATCCACCTGATCTCTGGATCTCCTCTCTGGTGGCTGGGCTGCAGTGAAACCTCCCTACTCAGGGGCTCACCTAGAGAACTGTCACCTGTCCACCAGCCTGGCTGCACTCTGATTCACATCTGGGCCCACAGAGCAGGTAAGGCCCACAGTGTGGTTGGTGCCTGGAATTTATCTGCAGAAATGCCAACATGAGGTTCCTCCTGGCTTGATGCTCTTTCCCAGCCAGGAAGACTTGTTCACAAAGGGCTTAGCACCTGCAACGGATTTGGGTTCTGCTGGCTTTTTCCTAGGCCAGAGGTGGGGAGAGGGAGGTGCATAGCATGGCTGGGTCAGTCAAAAAAGAGGGTGTGGGACAGAGGTGACCTGAAGCTGACCTTCTGCAACTTGGAGAAGGGGACACCTGCATGGGCGGGCATGAGAGGGAGCAAAGAGCAGCCAGCCAAAGGGAGAAGAAAGGGTCTAAGACTCCAGTGTTCAAGCCATATCCAGCCCAATCAGCCTGGCAGCCAATTAGTCTGATTCAAAAAAAAAAAAAAATCCACGTAGGGACAAACTGTAATCAAACACCTATTTATAAGGGTTTATTATGATCATTATTATTATTTTACTGAGAGGATCATTCTAAAGCCTGTCAGGTGAACGTATGCTTTCAGATCTTCATAAATGCAAATAGCTTCTTCCCTAGGGTGGGTGGGCGTGAGTTGCAGTTACGAAGCTCTGTAGTGAGGCTGGGAGAGGGCAGATGGTGGGGGCAGTTCCCCACCCCTGGAGCATCTTTGCACAAGGTCGCCAGGAGACAGCTTAGCGACCACTTACTGCCCAACCCACTCCCAACACCCCCTCAAAGAGCTGCTGGAGATGGAACTATGTACCCATTGCCTGTCTAGGTAAACAGAGCAAAAGCCTTAAGTAGCAACCGGACAGAGTTAGGGAAGCTGGGACTTCTCCATAGAATGACAAAGAAAGAACATTGGGTTAAGAGCCCAGAGACCTGGATTCTGAACCCAGTTCTGCCCTGGCAGTGCTAGCCTTGCTGGGCCTCAGCTTGCCAGTCTTCAGGGTCTGGTGAAATGCTAAGCTCTGAACTTTCCCATCTAAGCTCACTTCCGCCCACCCCAAGGGCTGGAGTACCTCTCCCCTCCCAGGAGATCCCAAGGCCTGCAGATGGGCCTGAGGCTCAATGGCAGGGTGTTGGGAGGATAAAGGCAAGGTAGACGTCCCAGCCCCCAGTCCTCAGGGCTGCGGAGAAGAGGTGTCAGGCCTGCTGAACAGGTGAAGACGTGGTCTCAGCCAGGAGGAAACAACCATTTCTTTACTCATTCTTGGCTGGATCCAAGAATGTGACATTTCTTGGAAGAAAGGAAAAAAAATCCATTTTCGTGGGTTTCCGGGGGGAGGACATCCATAATTTGGGAAGTTTCCGAAGACTGATGCCCCAATCCTTCCAACTAAGGGCATTCATAGGTGGCACGGCCAGTACTCCGGGGCCACACCCCGCCTGCTCTGCTCCGCGGTCGCTCTCACAGAGGCCGCCTCCCTTCGCCGCTGGGGGAGGGTGAGCCCAGGGATGGGATTAGGTGGAGGCAGGTCGGATGGAGTTTAGATTCTGGAGGGGTGCTCAGTCAGCTAGGGGAGGGTCAGAAACCAGCCACGGAGGTGTGAGTGAGGAGGCGGCCCAGGGGAGGAGAGAGTGGGGGAGACAGGGAGGAGGGGGCGGGGGACTGGGAGGAGGTGAGTTCTCCTTCTCCCCGCAATAAATCGGCTTAGCGGACGAGAGCCAAACAGCCCAGAAAGGATTAAAGAAAAGTCTGTATAATACAGCCGAGAGCGCAGAGAGGGGAGGGAGCGGAGGGTGGGGAGGGCGGGGGCGGGGAGGAGGGGAGGGACAGAGGGAGGGCTCGGGGAGGGGCGCTCGCGCCGCCGGGAGAGGCGAGCGCGAGGCGGAGAGCGCGTTTCGGCTCCAAACTCCCGTGCTGCAGCCGAGCCGACTCCGGGCCGCGGTAGGCGCTGCGCGCAGCCGGGAAGCCGGGAGCCGCGGCACGCCCGGAGGACGTCCGGAGCGCAGGGTCGCGGCGCCCGGCGGAGCCCCAGCAGAGTCGAGCCAGGCGACCCGGCGGCCCGGCCGTGGAGGCATGAGGACGCCCCCGCGCCGCCCCGCGCTGCCCGCCACCGTCTCGGCCGGCGGCTCGAGGCAGGAGCGCGCCTGAGCCCATGGCGAGGACCCGCCGCCGCCGCCGCCGCCACCGCTGCCAGCCCCGGGCACCATGCGAGCCGCCTCGAGCCTTCGCGGCTGCGCCCTGCCTGCTGCTCGCCGCGATCCTGGACCTGGCGCGCGGTGAGTGCGGCGCCCGGCGAGCCAGGCAGAGGCTGCGCTGGGGCGGGCCGGCGGGGCGGACTTGGGCCAGGGTCGCTGCGGAGAGGCTCGCGGTCCATCCCTGGTGCTGGCCGGGTGGGGCTGTGAGCTGGTGGGCTTGGCGAGGAGGAAGGATGTTCTCTGGAGAGAGCGCTCTTGGGTCTGTGCCAGGATGTGTGTGTGTGTGTGTGTGTGTGTGTTCGGTGTACGATCGGGTGTTGCGTCTATGTGTGAGTGTGTCCAGGAGGGAGCTGTGTGCGGAAAGGGTGCGGGACTGTATTTAGAGGTGTGATGGTGTGTGAGCGATCCAGGGTCTGGAGGGGTGTTAAGTGTCTCTGTGTCAGTTACACGGAAAAGGTGTGTAAGAAAGAGTGTGAGCGAGAGTGTTTGGGGCTGTGAGTGGGTGCCAGCTTCTCGATGAGGGTGTGAAGTGTGTGAGCTTTGCGTCGTTATACGTGTGAGCGTGTTAAAGGGTGAGTATGTGAGGTGTGGTGTTTAACGTGTGTCCCAAGTGTGCGGGTCTCTTTAGGGGTGTGTGACAGCGGATGACTACATTTCTGGGCGGGGGGGGGGCGGTGGAGTGGGCGGGAGCGTGTGTGCATAGCAAGTGAGAATGTGGCACTTGAGGAGGAGTGTGCGTATTTGGGATGTGTGGAGGTGCAGGCGCGTGGGAGTCGTGGTGCTTCGGCGGCCGGGAGTGTTGCGTGCGATGGAGCGTGTGGTTTTAGTGTGGATGGAGGTATGGACGTGTCCAGGGTCTGAGGAGGTGTGAGCAGCGCTGTCTTTGTGTCCCGCATGGACTTCATTCCGGCTAGGAGGTTGAGGCTGAGAGCGGGGTCCCTAGGGAGAGCTATCCGTGGCTTCGCGGCTCCAGGATTCCGGGTTCGCTGCGGTCTCGGTGCTTCCCGCCCGGCGCCGCCGCCTGGTGGGTCTTGAATGGTGTGGAAGTCCAACCTGGGACCCCCGCGTCTTTCCGCCTATGAGCCAGCATTTAGGCTCAGAGCGGGGCCGGAGGGGTGCTGGAACAGCGAAAAGCCGCGGGAACGAGGACTAGAGGGTCCGTTCCATGAGTCCCTGGAAAACTAGTGCCAAACCTGGGTGCCCAGGACCAGCCCACCTGGAGTGACAGCCTGGCTCAGCCGCGGAGGAGGAGGGAGACGCGAGGTGCCCCAAATGTAGCCATTGTGGCCAGCAGGGTCTCAGCCCCTAGCCCAACCGGGTGAGGGAGATGGGAGTCAACTCTGTCCTCTGCCGTGGGCTTTGCCCTATCGGCAGGTGTCTAGCCACACACAGAGTGCCTGCCAGGCAGGGGTGTCCCCCTAAAACAACCCGACCTCCTTCCGCCCCGAGGTCCTTGGAGAGCGCTGGGTCTGCGGATGGGAGAAGCTGCAGAATTTGAACCTGAATGGTGGTCCTGCTGGCAGAGAAGAGGGAGGGGTTCGTGTAATCCAGAAGGAATTCAGGCCTGTACTTTGTCCCCCTACCCTTGGAGCAAGAGACTTTCCAAAGTGGATCAAAATCTCCCCCCACCCAACTTTGGGGTGAAGGCTCCCTCCCTCGGATGCCTCTAGAGGGAAAGGTTATATTGAGGTTGGCGGGGGGTAGGGGTGGGGTGGGGTGGTCCCTGTTCCAGCGCTACGGAGAGGCCACAGGGCTTTGTTGAAAGGCACTGGAGCCCTCACCTGGACATTGCGGGGAGCGGGGGTTGGGAGTTGGGGTCAGGAGGGGAGCACTGTTTTCCCCCGGAATGCGCAGAACAGAGAGACGCGGCAGGGATGGAGAGTGATGGAAAAGGCTTTGGTGGGAAACCCCTCTTCGTCGGGACCCCACCCTGAAAGCCCTCCCCGGACCCTGCGAGCCGCATTCGTCCGGCTGCAGGCCTCGGAGATCTGGCCCGGCTTCCTGGCGCCTCGGCTTCCCTCGCCCGCCTCTGCAGGCTGCAGGACGCGGCGGGCTCGTGCGCCGGTGGTGACCGCCTCTGGGCCCAGGGAGCCGGCGTGGTCTCTAAGCTCTGTTGCTCAGCGTTAAGGAAGATCGCCGACCCGGATCGCGGAAAGGAAACTTCCCGAGCCCGGGGCGCGGCCGGGGAGCACTCTCTTCCCCGCGGAGGAGACGAGTGCGCGAGGGTGGGCCCCTCCTTCCGCCTTCCCACTCAGTGCCCTAGAGGGGCGGGAGTACGAGAAGGGTCCAAGAGAGATGCAAGAGGCCAGCTTGCCGGAGGAGGGCGCCCTTCCCGGATGTGACCAGGAGCGGCGAACCCGGCACTTGGTTTTGCCCGACCACCTGCCAGGGCTGCTTCCGAGGGAGGGGAGTGTGAAATCCGGAGCTGGCTTTCGGAATCACTCCTGCCCAGTCGGGGTAGGGGCAGGGCCAGTGCGCCCTCACCTGTTCTGCTCCTATGGGTCTCAGAACAAAGGAGCTCAACTTTGGAGAGGTGGTTCTGTGTATTGGGAAGAGAAAGGAGTTCGCTGCACACAGGACTGGCTGGGCGGAAGTTCTTGCCCTGGCTTCTCCTCCACAGTGTCTGAATCCCGTAGGAGAAACCCACATTTCTTTCCCCCAGATCACCCAGGAGCGTCCCGAGGCGTTTTCAGCTTGCCAGGCTCCAGCTTACACGGCCTGGACGCTTCTGGGAAGGAAGTCCTGCACTGAGCCTGTGCAGTGGCTGGGGAGAGAGGGGGCACCGAGATTTGGGTTGGAGGTTTGGGAAGAGTGTTTCTTGGACCTGCCTCATTCAGTCTTGGAAAATTCTCCTAGAAGAGTAGTGGGCGGGCAGGCCCAGTTAGCGCTAGCCCAAGGGCCCAAACCCAGCTCTGCGGTTCTGCTTTTGCGGCAGCTAGTCAGCAGGTGGGTGGAATAGGGGGCTGGCTCTCTGGTTCAGGTTTTTGCAGCACTGACTGCAGGGGATGTGCCCACGCGCGTGTTGGTGTGACTACTTTATTTACCTTCCCTCCCCAGGCCCTGGGCTCGGGGCAGGGACTGGGGCACTGCAGGGCTCCTTCTCAGACCCAGGCAGTGCAGTTAAGGGCCCTGCCCTGTGCAGGCTGCTCAGCCCCTGCTCCCCAGTCACCTCCCCCCCAGCCATAAACTCCATCCCTTTCCCTCTCCAGGTGCAAACTGGAGTTTTTCTTCAGAGATTGTGCTAGTGTTTGCTTTTTAAATGCAGAGAACGTTAGAGCTGGAAGCAACCTGCAAGATCACTGACTGAAGTGATTCTGAAACTTCTGTTTATTTAGCAGGAAAACCCTTTTAGAGTAGGAACTGAGGATCACCTCTCTAAAATCCTAATGCCTTGGGCAAGATGATGGGCACAGGAGAGCTGCCCTGTTCAGTGTGGGTGATGAGACCCTGCATCGAACAATCCTTCCACACAAGTTCTCTTTAAATAATCCAAGATTGCTCCTTTGCTAAAATCATAGCTGGGTTTTTGTTTTTTCAATAGCCAGGATCAGCTGCAGTGCGTAAAGCATACGCTAGCTGCTTCATAGTCCTCATGCACGCTGCAAGATGGGTTTAAGCTTCTCTTCTCACAGATTAGGAAGCTGAGGCTCAGAATTGTAAGGTTTGTTAATGACAGGAGTACTGGCTCCTTCTAGATTCTGCCTAGCCCTGCCCCAGTCTCCCTCTTTTCTTCCAATGTTCCACCTCTCAGGCTGTGGAGAGTCCCTTGGGCAGGGCATGTGGGCAGGGGCAGGCAAGGTACCAGTGATGCCTTCGATTGATCTGGCTACCCAGACTTTTCAGAGCATGTGTCTCTCACACTTGAACCTTGCTCCAGTTGCAGAGAGGGATGGTGGGAGAAGGAGGAGGAGCAGTTTGGGTGACTTGCTCAGGTTTCTGAGTTACAGCAATCATGACTTCAAAGGCAGACACTGAACGAAGAAGAGACTGCTTAGTTCTGTTAGCTGGGTTTCCTGGGATCCATGTAGGTTTCTAAGCTGGCTTACCACCCTGCCACCTCTGCTACATCCCACTGAAATTCATTTATGCATGCACCCAACAGATGTTTATTGTATGCTGACTATGTCCCAAGTTCTAAGCATTGGGAGCATGGCCTTGAACATGGCAGGGGAATCCCTGTCTTTACTGTGTTTACAGCTTAGTGGAAAATTAATACTTCACTTGGCAGAAGGGAGGGGCTCTATTGCTGACCCTAATCGAACTCTCACCATGTGCCAGCACTACGTCATGTGCTTTGCTCTTCCTATTTCATTCAATCTTTACAACTCTGAGAGGTAAAATTAGCCCTCATTTGCATATGAGGAAACTGAAGCTCAGGCTAGGTGACTTGTCCAAGGTCACCCACCCAGTCAGTAAGTGGCCGACAGAGATTTAGACACAGCACTGTCTGACTCTCTCTCTGTGCTTTGCTGTCTCCTAGTGAGAATGGATTTTGGTCTCTCAGGCTCCAGCCATGTGGACAGTTGCAGTGTATCCCGTTCCCTCTGGGTGTTTTACTCCTTTCCAAACCCTCATTGAGTTAGAATTATCCAGTGTGTTTGTCTGCACAAATGGGAGGGGCAGCTTTCCTGAAAGCCCTTATCCATATCAAGAGGCCCAAAGGGCATCTTTGTGGGCAGTGCACATCTGAAAAGAGAAAGACCTATAACTGTGCCCCTCATCCCAGTGGGGTGAGGGGTTGGGCATGTTCCTGAAAAGATGAACATCAATCCAGGTGGGAATCTGTTGACACCTGCTAGCCACCAAGGGAACTGATGTCCCCAACAGGAAGTTCTTTGGGAAAGGGTGATTCCTTGGGGTATTAAGGGATGCTTCAGAGAAGAGAGAGAACTTGAGCTAGACCTTGAAGGATGGGCATTAATAAGCCCAGGGCTCAGGAGGGAAATGGACCAGGGAATGAAACCTGTGAGAGCAAAGAGCTGGAGGCAGGCCTGTGCATGGTATGACCAGCTCAACTCAAGGCTGTCTCCCCAGAGTCTAGTTGAGGACTGAGACAAATAAGAGTCATATTACCAATAAATGCAATTTATTGCAAACCTATTAGATGTTCTTCATGCATTAAATGCTCTCAACAATCTCTGAGGCTGTATCATGTTTTACAAATATGCACGAGAAGCCCAGGATATTTCTCTCTCCTTTCTTTTCTTAAATAATGAACAAAGCTCAGGATCTTTTTGAAGTGGAAGAACTGGGAGTTTCAAACCCAGGTCTGAAGCAACCCAGAGACACTTATGCCCTCAGAGAAGAGGAGAAACTACTTTTCATCACTGGAAGGAGGAATGTGACAGCCTCTACCACTGGTGAGAGGATGCAAAGCCTTCCATATTAAGTGGTAAATGTCAGTGGTGGTGAAACGCATGACATCCGTTCCTAAGAGATTTCTGTCTTTAGGGTGAAGTTCCTGGAAAGAAACCAAGGGATGAGATCTGGGAACCCACCTTTACACTTTTTGTGGGTTCAGTGGCAGAGGGGGGTCCATGGTCACCAAGACCAGTGCCCAAGATTCAAAGGATGGAGCAAATACATGCAATGTGTATGGAGCTGGAGGTGTACAGAGTAGCAGCCCAAAGGAGCAGGAAAGGACATCGTGACGTACAGGAAAGGAATCTGGTGTTTGGCTTATCCATTTGCCATTCCTACATCTCCTTGCAACACACCAGATTAGCTTTGGGGAATTATGCACCCCCCTCCCGCAATTGCATGCCATCTTGCTGAATGGCACCCCCAAGATAAGCCCATCAGACCCACTTCCCCTGGAATCTGAATACTGAGCACAGGAATATTGAGAACCACTGGTTAGTCCCCTTTTTTACTGGGAGTCCCCAAGAGACTATACTTCTCTGGCTTTCCAAGGCTAATAATGACTGGACCTACTGCCTGTGGTGTTGACAGGATGGAAAGAGTCATTACAAGCAAAGCTCTTAGCTCAGTCCTGTGGGCTCTGATGATGGTTACCGGCATTAACCACGGTTTTGCCAGCGCTGCTCTAGCTCAAGCAACGTGGGTCCTCCTGACATCTGGGGCTTCAGCTTGTCCTTGTATTCCATGAACTTCCCCACGATGCTCCACCAATTACTTTTGTTGGCTTCAGCTGTCCTGAGATGATTTCTGCTGCTTGTAAGAAAAGGACCCCACTTGATACCCTTCCTATGCTTGATGAGCCTTAAGAGTTGCCATTAGCCACTCTTGGTAACACCTGGAGGATAGTTCATTGATGACCAGTACCACCACCTGCTCCCTGACTATCCCTGGAAGCCCAAGACAGTGCTGGCCTCCCCCTCCCCACACTGAGTGCAGTCCAAGACCCAAGCAGTTTCCCCCAGTGAAATGCAGGGTCTCACTGTGAACCTCCCAGCTGTATCCTGGTAGACTGGAAGCTCCACGGAGGCAGGGACCCTGTGTGGTTCTGTTTACTATTGAGTATTACCCACAAAACACCATGGCAGGTACTCTATAAAGTTTGATTGTTTGGAGAATAAACAGTCTTTGGCCTTTAGACATGTGCATCCTGGTTTAGAAGAGGGCTGAGTAGATAGATTTCTACAAAAAAAAAGTATGAAAGGAATTTAAGCTGGATGCACAGGCGAACGTCCAGTTGGCAAAGTTCTGCTTCTAGAACTACATTCTCTTGAAGACTCAGGTAATCAAAGTGGTGGAGACTCTGGCTCCAGGCATCCTAACTCTGTATCTGCTGGTAGTCCTTGAGAGTTGACCAAATGCTCCCACACCCATTGTTCCTTTTGGTCCTCACATCAGACACAAAGGCAGCCACTCTGGTACCCACTGAGCAGACCACTGAAACTGAGGTCAGGGAGGTGAAAAGATGGTGGTAGGAAGTGGCTGGACTGGAGTCCAGGTTTGGTGGCTGCAAGCCCAGCTCTCCTTGCCTCCTCCACCAGTTGTGCTGCCTCCTTAAGCCCACAGGGGTCTGGGAGGAGACAGACCAGCTCCCTGTGAGCTCACAGGCCAGCAAGCTTTGACTAAAAAGCTCTCACTGTTAATGGGGTGCTGTTGTGGCCACTTTGGTGATGTGACCCCTCTCTCCTCCACTGCCATCTGGATGGGTATTACATCTCCAGCCCACAGGCAAGGATGCTGTGCCCAGAGTCGCACAGAGTGGAGATTGGAGCCCACCATCTCTCTTCCCTGCAGACTTGGCCTGCTCAGAGGTTTCTGGCCTTAGCTTCACCTCCTCCCCCCATTTCCGCCTTTTCTTGGCTCAGAGACCAGACATCTGCTCTCAGCCAGCAACCCCGGCTCCCCATAAATGCCCTACAAGTCTGCTCACCCACTGCCCACCCTCCACAACTCCCCCGCCCCTACTGCCTCAGGTGTCCCTAAGAGTGCTGGCAGCTACAGAGTGGCCCACTCTGTTACAGTGACCCTCCTGGGGTTGGAGGTGGTCATGGGTTAGTCTCCCTAATGAACCGACAACTCTTGATGGGGGGACATCCCTGCACCCCTGGCCTGGCGCAGGGCCTGGCTCTGAGCACATCCTCAAGGTGCAATTGTTGAATGAATGAGAATGAGTGAGCCTGAGTTTGGTCTGGACACCAGGCCCAGGCCTCATCAGTCACCTCTGAAAGTCCTTCCCGGTGTGACAATGTGCCCACTGTCCAGCTCTGCTCGCCATCACTCACACTGGCATCATGGCTGGCCTCTGGGGGATGAGCCAACAGTAGAGGCGTGGTGGTGGGAGGACAAAAGGGCTTCCTATGCCTCTGGGTTCTTCCTCTGGTGGGGGCCGCCCGTGACTGGTAACGGGAGAGGGGTCTGGGGAAGAAAGGAAGGCGGGGAGGGAGGGAGCAAGGAAGAAAAGAAACACACCGAGCAGCTACTATGTGCCAAGGCCCACGCCAGCCTTGTTCACGCTGTGTCATATTGAATCTTCCCAGAAACTTTGGGAGATAATATTCTCCCTGTTTTACAGCTGGGAATTGAGGCCTAAAGAGACTGCGATTTGTCCAACAGAGCTGAATTCACACCCAGGCACTGATTTGCACATCTCTTCCCAGCTCTTGAGTTGCTCCTCTTGTTAGCTTGAAATTGACCTTGGTGGGAGTATTTACACCATGGAAAGCAGCAAACGCTACAGATCAGGGCTCCCCCCGACCCAGAGCTGATCGTTGACCATTGACCAACTCCCCACTGGGATGCCCATCCTTCCTCAGTCACCATCCCCATGGAACAGCTGCCTAGTGTTAACTTACTTTGGGTTCCTCCTGAACTGGGTCCACGCCCCAGCACAGCCACTTTCTAGCAGTGTGTAGGGCAAGTCACTCCATCTCTGAGTCGTGGTCTCTCACCTTTTAAGGATGGAGGATGTTGTGAGGGTAAATGGGATCCTGTGTGAAAGCCCTTGGCTTGTAATGGGCCCTCGGTCGTCAGCGACTCCCCTCCCCTGACCCCCCGGATGGGGTCAGCTGGCCATGGGGTCTCTGAGAGGCCAAGTGGGCACCCACCCTCTTCTCCTTCCCCTGTGGAGCCAAGTCAGGGGTTTCAGTCACATTTAATCGGCACCTGCTCATTCTGGACTGGCAGAGACCCCAAGCTTGAGGTTGTTGGCAACCCCACACAGCACGAACTCATTTGTGAACAATAAAAGATCCTATATAATAAATGGCCCACAGGGATACAGGGAATAAATCCTTTTGGGTTAAGGGAGTTGGCCCAGGAAGGCTCTGAGGGATTGAAACAACCTTGCCATGTAAGGAGGGTGTCCTGGCGGGGGAGTGGTGTGCAGAGGCCTGGGGGAGGGAATCAGGATGCTGTCTGGGCGAGTGGGGAATGAGATCGGCATTGTTGGGTGAGGCCTGTGTGCCAGAGCGAGGGGGTCTGGAGCCCAGGGACTCTGAGGACCCGGTAAAGAGAGAGCGGGGACCTTGCCAGAGTAATGCTCCAGGAAGATCAGTTTGGCTTTTCTGGACCACCTGAAGGTGGGAACTCTTAGACCCACGACGGGATTCTGAATGATTGCTCTGGGGTGCCTGAAGAGACAATGGACTAAAGGAAGAAATGCTGTCATGTGGAGAGTGCCCACCTCTCCCAGAGGATCCAGACCTAGCAAGGTGGGAAAACCAGGCCCCTGCCCAGGCCCTGCCCAGATCACAAGGCCTGGAATGGGACTGAACCAGGAGCCATGAACCTAGATCCCCAGGGGGCATGAGGTCTGTGTCCTGACCAGGGCTCAAATCCCATCCCCAGCACTTATCAGCATGTGAACTCATATAATCTCTTGGTGGCTGCAAGCCTTGATTTCTCCAGCTGAACATGTGGCTCATCGGGGTGGCCTCCCAGGTGGGGAGGGTAAATCATAATGGAGGGTCCACATACATGGTGACCAGCACATAAGCATGTGAAAAGTAGTTGCTGCTGATGTACGGACGTTGGCTCCCACCATGTGGTGGAACACCCCCAAGAGATGCCTGGGGGAGCATCAGGGTCCCCAGACTTGGGTGGGGGTCTTGGCAGCACTCCCATGGGGGGCGACCCCTGAGCCTCATCAATCACGGGAGCCGCTTGGGAGTCGCCAGGGAGGGTAGCAGCTGAGCCATGGGGGTTTTTGTCCCTCTGCCAAGCTGTTCCCTCTGCTCTTTTGTTTCTCTTTCTGCAGTGGCACTTGTACTCCACCGATGGGGCTGTTTGTCACCAATTGCTGGCGCCTCCATTATCTCCCCAGCACCATCTCTTCCTCCCCTCTCCCTGCCGCTGCCCTAGAGGAAGGCGTCCATCACGGCTGCCCTGGCACTGTGCTGGCCTGGGTGGGGGAGGGGCGGCGCGGGGCTCGGACGCCCTGGCAGAGTGAAGACAGAGGCTGGCGCGGCCGGAGGGTGGATGGCAGCCACCTGCAGAGCCGGTGCTGGCTGTCCCGAGTGCGTGTGCAGACCCTTTTGTCAAGTGGATATTCAGGCCATGCAATAGCCCCAGGCCAGGTGCCTGGTTCTACAGAGGCAGGTGACAAGTTGTTAATTGTCATGCGGCACCTGATGTCCCAGGCAGGGGCTGAGGGAGTGAGGTGGCAAAGGCGGACACATCACCACAAAGACTCCTTTGTTCACTCGGGCAGCAGAGAAGTGGGCTGCATTTCAGTTTGGAGGGGAAGAGGCATTGGGAGGCGAATTCCTCAGGCCCATCGCCTGACTTAGGAGCCTGGTAGAAGGAAAAAGGCGAGCCCCAGTCGGGAAGGATGCGGCTGCCTGGTGGGAAAGAGTTAGTGGTTCCTGGCACAATCTGAGTTGCAGAGGGAGCAGTTTCTTGTTGCAGGAAGCACTGTAGTTCGTTCATCTGTTCATTCACTGACTCGTTTGTTTGTCAGGAAATATTAACTGAGTGCCTCTTGGGGGCAGACACTGTGCTGTTCTAGAAAGCCAGAGGAGACTGAATGAATAGGCAAGTTCTCACCCTCACGGAGCTTCCCTTCAAGAGCTGTGCTGTTCAATATCTGGCCATGGATGATGACTGATACACTAAAACTAAACAAGGTGTCTTAGCTTTTATTTAACTGAATTAAACATAATTCAATTTTCTATTCACACCAGCCCTTTGAAGCACTCAATAGCCACATGTGGCTAGTGGCTCCTGTATCCACTGGCACAGACGGACATGGGTCATTTCCATCATTGCAGAAAGTTCTGTTGGACAGTGTGGGTCTAGGGCAAGGGTACTCTTTGGGGGGACCTGCCCACTGGCAATAAATAGCAAGGGGTCACAGAGAGGTTGGACCGTTCCCTGTTCCTTCCCACCTGTCCTCTAGTTGTGCCAAGGAGAAAGCCCCAGGCCCTCTGTCACTTGCTAACCTCCCTTTCCAACAAAAACATACGTCTGGGCAATAAGCCTTCAGTGAGCCAGAGGGAGCAGGACTTTTAATAACAGTGTCTTGTTTTCATTGTAATTCTTTTCCAGTCACCTCTGTTTAAGGCAAGGGAGAGTGGTTTGCCATTTGGGGCTGTGATTTAAATTCTCTCTCTTTTTTTAAAATGGCTTATTTAAGTAAAGAATGAGCTGAGTTAAAGAAAAATGTTAAGTACATAGTACAGCAGGTGGCACAGAGATATGGCCAATCTGTGAAGGTGGCGGGCGTGAGTGCCTGCCGTTGAGAGACCCCAGTTCAGAGGGAACAGTACAGGCTTTTAGAGGCAGACGGTAGGGTTTGAGTTTCAGCACTGTGAAACTGTGACTTTGGGATGAGTTCCTTCACTCCATATCAATCAGGTTTTCCCAGGAAACACCTCGCTCAACCTGGGAGTCTGAGGGCTTACCGAAGGGACTATTTGAGTGGAGTTTAGGGAAGGCAGCAGGGGATGGTACAACCCCCTGGGACTAGGACCAGTGGGGAACCATTAGCATCCAAAGACAGGAAAGAGGACCTAGAAAGAGGACTGTGCAGATGGGGCTGTCTGACAAGGACAGCCCGGGTAGAGGGATGCAGCCAACTCTTGGGGGTGCACGCAGGAAGTCGGAGGGAGAAATGCCCCAACTACACTCTCCTCCTGCCTTTGAGTCTCTTGCTGGTGCTGCCCATTGACTGAACCCACATGAAAGCCCATACAGGTTGGCCTCCTAGGCATGGACCAGGTGGAGAGCAGCAGAGATCTAGCACCTTTCTGCTAAATCTGTTTTTCCCCATCTATCAAATGGGAATCATGCTACCCACCCAGCAGAGTTGCTGTAATGCGGAAATGAGGCAATGTGCAGGGCTAATAATCAGCCACTATTTACATTAATAATAGCAGTAATAAAATGCCAGCCTTGTGCCCAGTCCTGTGCTGGATGCTAGATTTTCCTGAGCCAGAAAGCAACATATGCGTGTGGGGCTCTAGGGAGGTGGAACTGGGTTTTCGGGTGCTCATGAATTTAAAGGGGCAGGTAACTGAGAGAACACTGCAGTTTGCAGAGAGGGAATGTCTGCTCTCTCTACTGCTGATACTGACCTTTGTGACGTGCCGTCTCTGCTCGAGATTCTTCAGTGTGCCTACACCTCCCTGTACCCTGGTCCCTCTCCCTGGGTGATTACTCCCCCCCCGCCAGAGCACACCACTCGTCATTCCCCAGTCTGTTTTCCACAGAGAGGTTCTTTCTCTTTAGGTCAGCTTTCGGGCCATCCCCAGTGGCTCTTACCTATGCAGCCCGGTCCACATCGGTCATGAATGGGCTCAAAGCTCCCTCCTTCCAAGTGGAAAGGCAGGTGTTCTTCAAGGGTCGGGTTCTCCTGCCGGAGGCTGCATCTACCCTTGCAGGTCGGGGAGAAGGGAGGACACCAGTCAGTTAGCCCTGCAGCCCACCAGATCTTTAGCCTCCAATTAAAAGCCGAAAGCGCCATTGCCACTTTTAGAGGGATCGTCTCAGTGGGGAGTAGCTGGAGGTCAGGGAGTAGCTGGCTTCTCAATGGACATACTATTTCTTGGTAAAACTTCTTCCGGCGGCCCCCTCAGCTCCCAGCTTCTCAGTTGGCTGAGGTGGCATTCCTTATGCTCCTCTGTTTTCCTCCATGCAGCCCTTCTTTCCGTCCACCTTGGCAGTTCAAATTGACTTTGATGAGGACTCATTTTCCAGTTGAAATTCATGTGCCGCTTACACATTCGGTGCTTTGCTGAAATTGCCGTGACAAATACCAGTGGCAATTTCTTCCCTGGCTCATTCCCGAAAGTGCTCTGGGCAAGACAGAGTGCCCCTGCTCCTTGCCAACATGTCACCAACATCTATCGACACCGCCACCTTCTGCCAGCCCTGCTGTTTGCCCTGCCCTACCCCATGCAGGTTGGTCTCAGCCCTGTCTACTGGCTCCGTGGCAGTGTGACCCTTTGGGGGGATGGGTTGTTCATGGAGATAAATATTCCTTAGGAAAACTCCATCAACAACCTCCCTGGATCTCAGTTTCCAAGTTGGCCTGGGTGACGTTCCTTTATTCGGTCCCCTTGCCCTGTACCCAAGTGCTCAAATTGACTATGATGAGGACTCACTTTCCAGCTGAATCCAGGGCCATGTCCTGCAGGCTTGTCCTCCCTCCATGCTGGTTGTGGGCTTCCATCAGAGCACTGGCTGCCCCTCTGGCACCTTGGACAGGCTCCTGGGCCTCAGGGGTAGTTTTTATCACCTGCAAGTCTCAGATCCCTGGGCAGTAGGAGTGCTGCCTTCCGGTTGACCAGTTCTGAACCACTCCCTGTCCCATCCGGGCACACTGCAGAGACTGTCAAACATTAGTCACCCCTTTTGTTTTATCTACATTCCATCCATGCTGTTATTTCCATCAGTTTTCTTAAGATCAGATTTAAATTGATTCCCTCTTTTTAAATGTGTTTTGCTCAAAGGTGTATTGTATAGGTTTGTTATCCTGAATATATATATTTTTCTTAATTCATATTAAAATAAACATGTGACTATTTGAAGTTTTAGGAAAGCTTCCCCATACCACCCAGCATCACCCTGTGATCCCCAGTGGAAAATACTAGCTTGGTAAAAAGAGCCTTGGAGTTACGAGCCCCAGGTTCTGATTCCAACTCCTCCATTAACTTGCTGTATGACCAGCTTACCCCCCTCCCCCAAGCCTTAGGTCCATGAAACAAAGGGGCTGAGTCTGAGGGATCCAGTTCTAAGATGCCCTGATGGATAATAAATTTGGGAAGGAAAGTACCATCTATGTCCAAAATATTTCCTTGAGGACATATTTGATACCCCCTAATTCCCACCTTTGGGGTAAAGCATACTGCCTCCAGCAGACGGTGCTACAGGACAGTGGTATCAGTGAGGAGGGACAATCCAATGGCCACTCATTTCCTTGCAGCACAGACATGGCCTCGTCTCGCTTCCATTCAGTAACGTTTACCGAGTACCTGCTCTGGGCTGGGCCCTGTGCTACAGCTGAGCTGCAGGGATAAGTAAGACCCCAGTGCCTGTCCTCAGGGAGTTCAGTCTCCTGGGGCAGATAGGCCCAAACAAATAAATTATGGTATAACATTGGAAATTCTGAAATTGAAATAGCTACCAAGTCCTTGTGGTAATGCAGAAGAGGAAAAAACTAATCTGCCTGGGGTGTTGGGGAAAGTTATATATCACTAGAAGGGGTGACACATGACTGGGTCTTGAATGATGCATAAGAGTTTGTCAGGCTAAGATGAGAATCGTGGGATTTTTGGAGGAGGCAACAGTGAGGACAAAGACTCAAACCAGAAAGGGTCAGGGCATCTGGGGGAGTCTGGGAGTCAGGGGTGAAGGGTGTGTATTGCAGGGAAGAAGAGAGGCTGGAGGTGACACAGGGGACAGATCAAGTGCATTTGCTGGAGGTGGGTTAGTTTTGCGATTCAATTTCCCAGGTCTGGAGCCCCAGGCTCATTGGCACTCACAGAGCCTGGACCCTGCTGGCCCCACCCTGGGAAACAAGAGGCCCCCCTCATCCATGGAAGAGGCCTGCTGTGGACAGGGGAACATGCTGTGGGGGGTAGGGGTGGGGGCAGGACTTCAGGGCTGGAAGCAGAGATGAGTTTTATCCAGGTTGGTCTCTTTAAAAGATGTTCCATCCTATTAACCTGGGCTCTGTGGCTGGAACAGCCAGCTGGTTATAAAGTGGCCTCTCTTGGCTCTGTGGTTCCAGTGAAAGATTCCTGGACTTGAAGTTAAAAGAGGTCTGTAGCCAGGCCCAGGCCGACTGCCTGAGCCACCTGGGCTTCACCTGCGAAGTGGTAACAATAGCAAACGTTTATTGAACACTTGCTGCGTGCGTACAGGCACTGTGACAAGCTCCTGCTTGTGTGAACTACTCATTTCACCACCTTCCCAACTCCCCAGGAATATCCCCATTTGATAGCAGAAGAAACTGAAGCCCAGAGAGGTCAAGCACTTGCTCAGGATCACACAGCTGTTAAGTGGCTGTGCTGAGTTTTGAACCCAGGATGTCTCACATTTTAACTGCATTCTCTGCTCTCTGCCTTCTTGCTTTTCTGTCAGAGAGCCCTGTCAACTTGACCTTTTATGATTCTGGGCTCTGTGGACCTCCCATTTTGATCCCACATGTCTCTCCAGTGCTCAGGGGCTCTAGCAGCCAAAGCTGGGCCTGGGCCCACAAAGAAGCCACTGTGGAGGCCACAGGCCCGGCCTCTCCCTGCCCTGGCATCATTGGGTGGCAGCTTGGTTCTGCTCTGTTGTCTCTGGTCTCATTACTATTATTATTCCTTTCCAGCATGCTGCTAAAAGTCTCCCACAGAGAGCACATAACCCTGCTCTTTAAATCTTAAAGGCTTTACTTAAACAATGTTATTTCCCTGGGAAAGGAGACAGAAGAGGCATATACGATGGCTATGATAAGTGCGGCATGTGGGTCTCAGTGGATCAATGTGGGGCTTGGTGGGTGTGGAGGTGACCAGGGAGAAAGATCTGTGGTGATGGGAGGGTCTCCGGCTGGTCTCCCCTCCCTCCCATCCCTCAGAAAGTGTGGCCTCAGAGGAACCTTATTGTGCAGTATTCTGGGAAGAGGAGGATGGATGCCGCTCCCTGGGGAACCTCCAGGGAGACGTACAGCTGGACAAAAAGCCCCATCCTCCTGCCACACAGGACCTCAACACTGAAGACATGGTGGACCTAGCTGCTTCAAGACCTTTGCACATGCCATTCCCCCTGCTGGAACCCACCTCCCTCTTTTGGACAAACTCCTATTCATCGCTTGTGCCCCACCTTAGACATTCGTTCATTCATTCCACAAGTATTTTGTGTGCCGACCATGTTCACAACACTATGCGCCACAGAGGCCGTTTTGGATCATCTTCATGTCCCTTGCATCTGGCACAGGTCTTGGTGCAGAGCAGAGCAGGAAGTCTTTATGGAACTAATAAAAGCCTGTGCAGATGCTGTGGGGTCTGAAGAAAGGATACGGTTGCCCTCCAGGAGATTATAACCTCATTGGCATTCATAACCAAAGACACTGTGAACTTTGAAAGAACTGATTAGGTCAGCAGAGCTATGTAAATCCATTCAGGGAAGAAAGGGAGAATTCATTCCTTCCCTCATTCATCCATCCCTCCATCCATCCATCCATCTGACAAATTGTACACTATTTTCTAGGTAGTGTGCTAGGCAGTGTTCCAGGCAGTGGCGTATAGATAAGGATAAAACCTGCCCTCCTGGAGCTCACCTCACCTTCTAGATTATATGACTAGACAGGTGAATGTAAGTTATCACAGAAGGGCAGGAAGTGGTAACTGCAGTGAAGAGTAAGGTCTGGTTAGGAGTGGTGGCAAAGTGCAGAGGTGCAGGGTCAGAGAGGGGCTCTTTTATTGAACATCTGCTGTGTCCCAGGCCCTGGGGCTGCACAAGGTCACCGGCTGCAGTCAGTGTTAGGATGGAGAGACCAGGAGAGGCGCACAGTCAAGGAGATCCCCAGGAGGTTCTCAGGGATGAGCTGGCTTTGGAGGATGGGCGGGTTCAGGCAGGATTTGACAGACTCACAGTTTTCAGACTGTGCTCCTTGGAACCCTAGTTTCCCATGGAGGTACCCCTGGACACCACTTTGGGAAGCCAGAATGCAGGTCAAAGTGATAGTTGAGGGGGCCCGTGTCCCCAGGTCAAGCCAGGAGTCCTGCTTTGTCTGCCTTATGGGCTGGGTTTCTACTTAAGCTTCACTTTGAATGAAGGAATTTGCAAATGAGTGATTTGGGTGATGGGGAGGAAGTCTCTCTTCAGGGCTGGGGGAGGTTCTGGAGCTTTCTGTTTAAGTTCAACCTTCCTTTCACTTTGTATGTGGGGAAACTGAGGCCCACAGGGTCGTGGGACTTGTCTCAGGTCACCAGCAGGAGGGGACCATATCTGGGACAAAAATCTTGTTCTGCTTCTTTCCAAGCTGTAAGGGAGGAAGGCCACCCTGACCCTTGACCGAAAGCTTGGGGGATCTCACCCCCAACTTGTACCCATCCCATCCCACAGCCCAGCCTCAGAGCACCTTGGTATAAGCTTTCTTCTTTGCCAGCCCAACTGGTCTGCCCCACCCTCATGGGAGCCTGGAATTAGATGAAATATTTTATGATCCCACGCTTCGTTATGTTTTATTAAAAGCGCCCGTGCTGGTTTCCGCTAGCACATCTGCCTGGCCCAGTCCTGGGGCTTCCTCTCCCTCTCCACCCCCACCTCTCACTGCCAGAGGAGGCAGACAGCTGCCGTCCCATCCTCCAACCTCTTCGCTCACAGAGCAGGGCCCCAGCAGGGCTGTCAGGTATCCATGAGATAAAGGGGAATCCTGCAGGTGAGAACAGATCAGGGGGTTTAGAATGATAATCCTTTGTGTCCACATCCCTAACCCCATCTGGTCCTGCAGCTACTCCAGAAGGGATTGGTTCAGAGAGGGAGAGGGGCAAGTCCAGAGAACACAGCACATGAGATGCTCCGAGTCCTGTGTTCTTGGCCCTCCCATGTGCTCCGTGCAAATCCAAGATCAGGCTGACATCCCTCCCCAGGCAGGTGGTGGTATATCCACCAGTGACCACAGGGGATGCCTTGCTGTCAGTTTTAGTATGGGAGCCAGGAGGGAAGCCCTGCCGTCCACGTATTTCTGGGGGAGTAGCAGCCCTCCTCTTCCCTCCTGGTGGGAGGTGCTGTACCATATCCGGGGCTTAGATGTGGCCTACCTGGGTCTGAATGGCAGCTGAGTCACCCGCTGGATGTATCATCTGGGGCAAGGCGTGTAACTGCTCTGAGCCTCAGTTTCTCACCTGTGAAATGGGAGTGGTGATGTCTATGCTATGGGGGGGGATCACATAAGGCATCTGACACTTAGTAGGCATTTAATACAGGGGGGCAGTGGTTTTAATGGGATTCCACACTAAAGGAGAGAAGACATTTAATCAGATCTTCGTTAGAAGGAAGAGGGAAGTGATAATCTTGCTTATTAGTATCATTATTATGAGCTTATATTAATGGAGAACTTGTTCGTCATTTATCAAATACTTATTGATCTCCTCCTACGTGATGGAGAGGAAATGGCACCGAACAGGACAGTCCAGATCCTTGGCCTCATGGGGCTGACATTCTGGTGAATGAGGCAGAAATCAACAGATAAATAATCCAACTCCGGGTGGTGCCATTCTGAGAATGCAGCACAGTCATGGGTTAGTGAGGAGCTTGGGGGCAGGGCAGCTTCTCTAGATTGGGGGGTCAAGGGAGGCTTCTTGGAGGAGGTGGCTTTTGAGCTGAAGGGGGTAGAGGAGAAAATAGTAAAAGTCTTGTTTGGCTCCAGCCTGGCCAGGCCATGTGGTTGGAGCTGACTACTTCTGGTGGAGCCTTCTCTGGACCCTGCCACCACCACTGGGAGTCGGCCACCTGTGGTTCCCTGACAGCAGGCCCATGACAGCACCCACTTCTTTTTTTTTTTTTTGAGGTTTTAGCATGTGTTTAATGTGGCGCTGCACATGGACAAGTCACACGCTTTGGTCCCGTGTTGGCAGTGGCGACTTACCGTAAGTCTAACGATCTGAGCACTGGACTGGCCTGCAGGGAACAGACCCTTGTTCCAAACCCTACCCTGCTCCCCACCCCCCAGTTCCCAAGGCTCCTTCTGAATTTCACCCCTAGTCCTATGCAGACAGCAGCAGCTGCCATGGACTGGTTTCGTCTGAGTGCCCGCCAACTTTACGCAGAATTATGAAAACGTATTTACAGACGTTCCACAGTGCTCCTGTAATCAGAAGCAGAGACCCTTTTATCAAAAGGGATTATATCTAGGGCTGTGCAAGATTCAAAAGGCTCAGATCCCTTTGAAAGAGTTTAGAGTCCATTAAAAAACTATCTGGGCCACTGGTAAGCTCCAGGTATGCCAGAGGACCGCCTTACAATCAAGGGAAGGAAGGGTGTGACCTGTGAGCGCACTCAGCTTCAGAGCCCCGGGTCGAGGGGGACTCCAGCTCTGGCCAGGACCCCTGACCATCCAGGGGAGGAGCAGCTGCACAGCTCTCTCATTCACATGAGGCTGGCTCCCGTGTCCTGCTGGAAGGAGAGGGATTGCTTGTGGGCACCAGCCGGGCAGTTCTGCAAATATAGTTTGGTTCTCAATTTGACATGGCAAAAGAGAAGACGAGATCCTCTGGGGGAAGAACAAGATGTAGGGGACAAATACAGAATAAAACACGAACTGGTCACACAAGAGAAACCGAGGTGTGTACAGAGTCTGATAATCAAGACGGCAGGAAGGCCTGAGGAAGCAGGAGGCCAGGGGTTATGCTGGGCACATTCTTGACCAGTTCTCATTTAATTCTTGCTGATCTCTAGGAATGGGGGTCCTGTAACTCAGGGCCCCCATTTTGTAGATGAGGAGGCGGACCCTCAGATGAAAACCTCATAGCTGGTTTGAAGAGGAGCTGGGTTGAGCTGAGGTCTGTCTGACCCCATCCTTCTGAATAAGGGAGGCACTGCCTCTTGCTGGCTGGCCCTATGTATCCGTGTGTCTAGCAGGAGGACTAGGGGAGGAAAAGGCCACTCTTACCTTCCCCTGTTCTGCCCTGGACCCCAGGGTGCTCTGGGCTGGGGCTGAGCCTTGAGCAAGTGGGGGTGAGCAGGCTGGGAGCAAGGGGCCTACAGAGTATTATTGATGGCTCTCAAGGCTGGCAGGCATCAGGAGGCAGAAAGGTATTAATTAGCAGTTATTCCCTGGCACCGAGGAGATGGATAGAGATTAAGGTGGCGGCCAGCGCATCCATTTTGTAGCAGCCGAGAAGCAACAATAAATCAGTGCTGTGAGTCGATACTGTAGAAGGGAGATATGTTTTAATCTTATTAGCGAGGCCGGAGAATTTCTCCCTTGCAGGGCCTGGGTCAGGACGTGGGGAGTGAAGTGACAGAGGCTTGGACCACCTGGGAGGGCACAAAGATGAACTTTGACCACTGCTGGGAAAATTTGGGGGAATAGGAGGTGGGAGAGGGTATGAGAGGTGGGGAAGGAGTAGTGGGTCAACAGGGGGGACCCCTGCAGTCTTCCTAAGGGTTTCTGCTATAGACTTAGCCCTACTGTGTGCCCCGTGTACTCTCTCCCCAGGAGCGGAGGGTCTGGGTTAAATGTTGGTCAACTGCTGGGACTTGATGGGACTCTGATGGGCACTGGCCACTCCAGGTGCTCAGCCTAGTCATGCTTTCACCACAGGGAAGGCTCAGCTCTGAGGATGGAGGGTAGGAGGTAGAGGGCAGTGGGTGGAAGGTAAGAGCTGGCACCTGGGTGGGTGTGTAGAAGAGACTAGAGTGGGATGATGATCGGGGGTGCTATCTGGGGGCTGCCCCCCACCTGGCAGGTGCTGAGTGCATGGCGTTTAGTCCTTCCAACAGCCATCCGAGGAGTCATTTTATCCCCACACATGGATGGGAACAGGCACAGGTGAAGGGGGCCTGCTCAGAGCTAGGATTTGACCTCATCTCTGAACTGTAAAAACCTGTGTCCTTTCAATGGAGAGCAGCAGCCTTCTGTAGCCATGCAATGAGGCCTCCCGCCACCCACCTGCCTCCAGGACCTGTCCATGTCTAGCTGCCTCTTGCCAGTGAACCCACTCTGATGACTGAGCCAGCCCCGAATATGGTTGGCTGGACCCTGAGCGCCCCTCAGCTCTGGCAGCCTCGGTGGGCCAATGGAGATGTCTTGGACATTTGCCTGGCTTGCCTGGTCCAGACCTCTGAAGGAAACCGGCTTGCCTCCAAGGGGGGGAGCCCAGGATCTTGACATCCTTGCTTTTCCAACTTGTCCTGGGAGGAAAAAGAGGGGCTCCCTTTATGGATTGAGAAAAGCCCCTCCAGAAAGATTGTGGCTGTTAGAGGAAGAGGGCCCAGCCTGGGGAGTGGGGACACCGGGAGCATATTTTTTTTGGTTTTTCTTCTCCTTGTGTCCTGGTAATAGAAGCTACACTGGTGGCCAAGGGATAAATGTGCAGCCCCAGCTTCTGTATCCAGAAGGAGAGGAAGATGTTGGACCTGCCTATTCCACACTGTGGTCCCCACCTAGGAACATATTGTCATATAACCTAAGTGGATGTGAGAGTCAGGTTTGCATCCTGGCCCCCCTCCTATCAGTTGTGTGACTCTGGGAAAGTTATTTCATCACTCTGAGCCTCCGTTTTTTCATCTGTAAATAGGGGCAACAATTATCTACCACATATGGTTGTTTTAAGAATCAAATTATGAGATTTAGGTCTTCATTCACTTACAGAAAAGTGCTTTGTAAACTGTAATTATGTTAGATAGGTTAGCACTTTGCCTGTAACAAACACCGCCCCCCCAACCAATTTCCTGGCACAAGCTCAAGAGAAGTTTATTTTTAGCTTACATTGTAAGTATCTTTGTAGGCAGGTGCCTTTCCTCCTTCCATCTTATGACTCTTCTATCTTTCAGGGATTCACAGTCCTCCTTTCCAGCCAGTGGCATAGGAAAGAGAAAGTAGAGGAACATCTGGGAAATGTCATCCATGGTGGGGTGGCATTTGCCTTCCAGAGACAACTCTGTGTTATGCAACAGTGCCAGGGTGTGTGTGTATTTTGGGTAACCAGCTGCTGTCTCTGCTTCAGTAAATGCCCCATTTACTTGTCTTCCTCACCCTCTCTATGAAACCAATTATTTGTCTTATTTACCCTGTCTAGGTAATTTCTTTTTAACTTTTTATTAAGGTATTATTGATATACACTCTTATGAAGGTTTCACATGAAAAAACAATGTGGTGACTACTTTTACCCATATTATCAAGTCCACACCCACACCCCAATGCAGTCCCTGTCCTTGGGTGTAGTAAGATGTCACAGATTCACTATTTGCCTTCTCTGTGCTACACTGTTTTCCCCGTGACACCCCACACCATGTGTACTGAACATAATACCCCTCAATCCCCTTCATGCTCCCTCCCCACCTGCCCTCCCACACCCCTCCCCTTTGGTAACCACTAGTTCCTTCTTGGAGTCTCTGAGTCTGCTGCTGTTTTGTTCCTTCAGTTTTGCTTCGTTGTTATACTCCACAAATGAGAGAAATCATTTGGCACTTGTCTTTCTCCGCCTGGCTTATTTCACTGAGCATAATATCCTGCAGCTCCATCCATGTTGTTGCAAATGGTAGGATTTGTTTCTTTCTTATGTCTGAATAGTATTCCATTGTGTATATGTACCACCTCTTCTTTATCCATTCATCTACTAATGGACACTTAGGTTGCTTCCATATATTGGCTATTGTAAATAGTGCTGCAATAAACAAAGGGGTGCATATGTCTTTTTGAATCTGAGAACTTGTATTCTTTGGGTAAATTCCAAGGAGTGGGATTCCCGGGTGAAATGGTATTTCTATTTTTAGTTTTTTGAGGAACCTCCATATTGCTTTCCACAATGGTTGAAGTAGCTCACATTCCCACCAGCAGTGTAGGAGGGTTCCCCTTTCCCCGCATCCTCACCAGCATTTGTTGTTCTTAGTCTTTTCGATGGTGGTCATCCTTACTGGCATGAGGTGCTATCTCATTGTGGTTTTAATTTGCATTTCCCTGATGATTAGTGATGTGGAGCATCTTTTCCTGTGTCTGTTGGCCATCTGAATTTCTTCTTTGGAGAACTGTCTCTTCATATCCTTTGCCCATTGTTTAATTGGCTTATTTGCTTTTTGGGTGTTGAGGTGTGTGAGTTCTTTATATATTTTGGATGTTAACCCCTTGTCAGATATGTCATTTACAAATATATTCTCCCATACTGTAGGATGTCTTTTTGTTCTGTTGATGGTGTCCTTTGCCATACAGAAGCTTTTTAGTTTGATGTAGTCCCATGAGTTCATTTTTGCTTTTGTTTCCCTTGCTTGAGGAGATGCGTTCAGGAAGAAGTTGCTCATGCTTATATTCAGGAGATTTTTGCCTATGTTGTCTTCTAAGAGTTTTATGATTTCATGACTTACATTCAGGTCTTTGATCCATTTCGAGTTTACTTTTGTGTATGCGGTTAAACAATAATCCAGTTTCATTCTCTTGCATGTAGCTGTCCAGTTTTGCCAACACCAGTTGTTGAAGAGGCTGTCATTTCCCCATTGTATGTCCATGGCTCCTTTATCTTATATTAATTGACCATATATGGTTGGGTTTATATCAGGGCTCTCTAGTCTGTTCCATTGGTCTATGGGTCTGTTCTTGTGCCAGTACCAAATTGTCTTGATTACTGTGGCTTTGTAGTAGAGCTTGAAGTCAAGGAGCGTAATTCCCCCTGCTTTATTCTTCCTTCTCAGGATTGCTTTGGCTATTCGGGGTCTTTTGTGGTTCCATATGAATTTTAGAATATTTGCTCTAGTTCATTGAAGAATGCTGTTGGTATTTTGATAGGAATTGCATTAAATCTGTAGATTGCTTTAGGCAGGATGGCCATTTTGACAATATTAATTCTTCCTATCCATGAGCATGGGATGTGTTTCCATTTATTGGTATCTTCTTTAATTTCTCTCATGAGTGTCTTGTAGTTTTCAGAGTATAGGTCTTTCACTTCCTTCATTAGGTTTATTCCTAGGTATTTTATTCTTTTTGATGCAACTGTGAATGGAATTGTTTTCCTGATTTCTCTCTCTGCTAGTTCATTATTGGTGTATAGGAATGCCACAGATTTCTGTGTTTTAATTTTGCATCCTGCAACTTTGCTGAATTCAGATATTAGATCTAGTAGTTTAGGAGTGGATTCTTTAGGGTTTTTTATGTACAATATGTCATCTGCAAACAGGGACAGTTTAACTTCTTCCTTGCCAATCTGGATGCCTTTTATTTCTTTGTGTTATCTGATTGCTGTGGCTAGGACCTCCAGTACTATGTTGAATAGAAGTGGGGAGAGTGGGCATCCTTGTCTTGTTCCCAATCTTAAAGGAAAAGCTTTCAGCTTCTCGCTGTTAAGTATAATGTTGGCTGTGGGTTTGTCATATATGGCCTTTCTTATGTTGAGATACTTGCCCTATATACCCATTTTGTTGAGAGTTTTTATCATGAATGGATGTTGAATTTTGTCAAATGCTTTTTCAGCATCTATGGAGATGATCATGTAGTTTTTGTCCTTCTTTTTGTTGATGTGGTGGATGATGTTGATGGATTTTCGAATGTTGTACCATCCTTGCATCCCTGGAATAAATCCTACTTGATCATGATGGATCATCTTTTTGATGTATTTTTGAATTCGGTTTGCTAATATTTTGTTGAGTATTTTTGCATCTATGTTCATCAGGGATGTTGGTCTGTAATTTTCTTTTTTTGTGTTGTCTTTGCCTGGTTTTGATATTAGAGTGATGCTGGCCTCGTAGAATGAGTTTGGAAGTATTTCCTCTTCTTCTACTCTTTGGAAAACTTTAAGGACAATGGGTATTAAGTCTTCACCCTGTGTTTGATGAAATTCAGCGGTAAAGCCATCTGGTCCAGGCGTTTTGTTCTTAGGTAGTTTTTTGATTACCAATTCAATTTTGTTGCTGGTAATTGGTCTGTTCAGATTTTCTGTTTCTTTCTGGGTCATCCTTGGCAGGTTGTATTTTTCTAGAAAGCTGTCCATTTCTTCTAGGTTATCCAGTTTGTCAGCATATAATTTTTCATAGTATTCTCTAATAATTCCTTATATTTCTGTGGTGTCCATGGTGATATTTCCTTTCTCATTTCTGATTCTGTTTATGTGTGTAGACTCTCTTTTTTTCTTGATAAGTCTGGCTAGGGGTTTATCTACTTTGTTTATTTTCTCGACGAACCAGCCCCTACTTTCATTGATTCTTTCTATTGTTTTATTCTTCTCGATTTTATTTATTTATGCTCTAATCTTTATTATGTCCCTCCTTCTACTGACTTTGGGCTCCATTTGTTCTTCTTTTTCTAGTTTCATTAATTTTGAGTTTAGACTGTTCATATGGGATTGTTTTTCTTTCCTGAGGTGAGCCTGTATTGCAATATACTTTCCTCTTAGCACGGCCTTCACTGCATCCCATAGATTTTGCAGTGTTGAATTATTGTTCTCATTTGTCTCCATATATTGTTTGATCTCTATTTTTATTTGGTCATTGATCCATTGGTTGTTTAGGAGCATGTTGTGAAGCCTCCATGTGTTTGTGGGATTTTTCATTTTCTTTGCATAATTTATTTCTAATTTCATACCTTTGTGGTCTGAGAAACTGGTTGGTACAATTTCAATCTTTTTGAATTTACTGAGGCTCTTTTTATGGCCTAGGATATGATCTATTCTTGAAAATGTTCCATGTGCACTTAAGAAGAATGTGTATTCTGCTGCTTTTGGGTGTAGAGTTCTGTAGATGTCTGTTAGGTCCAATTGTTCTATTATGTTGTTCAGTGCCTCTGTCTCCTTACTTATTTTCTGTCTGGTTGATCTGTCCTTTGGAGTGAGTGGAGTGTTGAAGTCTCCTAGAATAAATGCATTGCATTCTATTTCCTCTTTTAATTCTGTTAATATTTGTTTCACATATGTAGGTGCTCCTGTGTTGGGTGCATAGATATTTGTAATGATTATATCTTCTTGTTGGATTGACCCCTTTATGATTATGTGATGTCCTTCTTTGTCTTTTGTGACTTTCTTTGTTTTTAATCCTATTTTGTCTGATACAAGTACTGCAATTCCTGCTTTTTTCTCCCTATTTGTTGCATGAAATATCTTTGTCCATCCTTCACTTTTAGTCTGTGTATGTCTTTGGGTTTAAAGTGAGTCTCTTGTAGGCAGCATATAGATGGGTCTTGTTTTTTTTCCGTTCAGTGACTCTATGTCTTTTGATTGGTGCATTCAGACCATTTACATTTAGGGTGATTATCAATAGGTATGTACGTATTGCCATTGCAGGCTTTAGATTCGTGGTTACCAAAGGTTCAAGGTTAACTTCTTTACTATCTAAGAGTCTAATTTAACTCAATATGCTATTACAAACACAGTCTAAAGGTTCTTTTTTTCTCCTCCTTTTTCTTCCTCCTCCATTCTTTTTATATTAGGTATCATATTCTGTACTCTTTTTCTATCCCTTGATTAACTTTGGGGATAGTTGATTTAATTTTGTATTTGTTTAGTAATTAACTGTTCTACTTTCTTTACTGTGGTTTTATTACTTCTGGTGACAGCTATTAAACCTTAGGAACACTTCCATCTATAACAGTCCCTCCAAAATACACTGTAGAGATGGTTTGTGGGAGGTAAATTCTCTCAGCTTTTGCTTATCTGGAAATTGTTTAATCCCCCTTCAAATTTAAATGATAACCTTGCCAGATAAAGTATTCTTGGTTCGAGGCCCTTCTGCTTCATTGCATTAAATACATCATGCCACTCCCTTCTGGCCTGTAAGGTTTCTGCTGAGAAGTCTGATGATAGCCTGATGGGCTTTCCTTTGTATGTGATCTTATTTCTCTCTCTGGCTGCTTTTAATAGTCCTTATCCTTGATCCTTGCCATTTTAATTACTATATGTCTTGATGTTGTCCTCCTTGGGTTCCTTGTGTTGGGAGATCTCTGCACCTCCATGGCCTGAGAGACTATCTTCTTCCCCAGACTGGGGAAGTTTTCAGCAACTACCTCCTCATAGACACTTTCTATCCCCTTTTCTCTCTCTTCTTCTTCTTGTACCCCTATAATGCAAATATTGTTCCATTTGGATTGGTCACACAGTTCTCTCAATATTCTTTCATTCTTAGAGATCCTTTTTTCTCTCTGTGCCTCAGCTTCTTTGTATTCCTCTTCTCTAATTTCTATTTCATTTATTGTCTCCTCCACCATATCTAATCTGCTTTTAAAACTTTCCATCCCTGAGTTCTTGAATATTTTTCTGTGTCTCCATGAGCATGTTAATGATTTTTATTTTGAAATACCTTTCAGGCAGATTCATGAGGTCAATTTCATTTGAATTTTTCTCAGGGGTTGTGTTCATAATTTTACTCTGGACCAGGTTCCTTTGGCATTTCATATTTGTATATGGCGCCCTCTAGTGCCCAGAAGCTCTACTCTCTGGAGCTGCTCAGCCCCTGAAGCAATGTCGGTGTCGCAGGGGAGCGGTATTGGTGCCTCAGGGGAGGAAAGAGCTGTTTCTCTTCCCGGCTGCTATGCCTGACTCCACTGCCTGAACCAGTGGGCTGAGCACACAGGTATAAGCCTCTGTGCTTTGCGTTTGTAGTTGCTGTAGATGGAGCTTCCCTTTGGCTAGCGTAACGCCAGGGTAGGGTTTGCCAGTTTGCGAGCCAGGTGGGGCTGGCCGGGAGAAAGGCACAGTAGGCTGTGTATCACGGAGGGGGTCCTTGGAGCTCTGTAGCCCGCCAGGGAGCTGGAGCTCCTGAAGATCGTGATAGCTCCCAACCTGCTGGGCAGAGTGCACCTGGACAATTTTGTCTACCTGTCCTTTCTCCTGAGCAGTAAGCTCTGTGCAATCCTTGCCCCTTTAGCATCCCTCTTGCTGTTAGGAAGTCTCTCAGACTGCACACCTTTCTTTTGTCCCAGAGCAGCTGGATATGGATCCCTGCTTTCCACAAGCAGCTGGAATCTCAGTCTCTCCAGGTATTCTGCCTGTCTTAGCTTTCCAAACCCCTAATCACAAGAGTACCATGAAAACATGAAATGTAGGTTTGTGCTCCCAGATCAGATCTCCGGAGTTAGGTATTCAGCAGTCCCAGGCCTCCACTCCCTCCCCACTCTGTTTCCCTTCCTCCCACTGGTGAGCTGGGGTGGGGGAAGGGCTCGGGTCCTGCCAGGCCATGGCTTTGGTATGTTACCCTGTTCCGTGAGGTTTATTCTTTTCTCCAGGTCTATACAGTTTGGCGCAGTCCTCTTCCCTGTTACTCTTTCAAGATTAGTTGTAGTAATTATGTTTTTATATTATATGCAGTTTTTGGAGGAAGCCTCTGTCTCACCTCTCATGCTGCCATCTTTTCAGTAATTTCTATAACACAAAATTCTGTAAGCACAGAATTTGTATTTATTAAATATTTGGGTTCATGGGTGAATGGAAGGAAGATGGAAAATGGATGGATGGATGGAAGGTTGGAGGGATGGAGGATGAGTGGGGGGTGGAAAGAAGATGGCTGGATGTATAGGTTGGTGGATATAATGATGGTGAACCAAGCCAGACTTTCCTGTGACTAGAGGAACCTGTGTGCATTCCTGCCTTGCTATCAGATTCCTATCACTGACCATGGTACATGGCAAATGACAGGCTTTCAGTGTTTTTTGAATGGAATTCTAAGAAATCCTTTGTTAAGGTCGTTATTTGCACCTGGGCTGAGCCTTGGTGGCCCCAGCCTGCAGGCAGAGGAATGGCTGAGATGACCTGAGTATGTGCCATCTCCCATGCTGAGAAATGACAGCAGGCTCTTGTCCCATCAGTGGATTCTGAGTCCTGGCTGCCTCTTGGGGCTGTCAGGGAAGGCGATTTCACAGATGTCCCCATAGTATCCTTAAATTTGCCCTGCCCACACTTGAGTGGCTGGTTAGACCCCTGGTGTTTCCTTGATTTCTCCCTGGTGGATCTGGACCTGTGGGCAGACCCGGAGGCTCTGAGCAGACAGAAGAGGGGTTGAGAGGAGACCACCAAGACAGGGTTAAGTACATTCCTCTCTTCTTGCCAGACCAGTGGGAATTTGGCTTTAAAATTTGAACCTAAACAGAGTTATATTCATTCTCTCTCCCACTAGATGCAAAGCACCTTTTTGTAGCAATTAAAGAAAAGCATAAATCAGTTCATTTTTTAAAGCTCAGGCTGACTTTGTGGCTAGCTAAAATAGGCGGCTCCATAAAGAAGGAGGGGGAAGAGAAAGCTAGATTTGGCTTCAAGATATCCATTCACTGAGGTTGGGGGTAATGCCAAGCCTCTGCCCTGCAGTACCTAGATCCCAGGTAGCCGGGGGTCCCAGACCCATCTGGCCTTTTCTAACCAGCACAGCCTTTCTGGTGCAACCTGTCTCTCAACTCATTCCCAATGCCCTGATATGGTGGAAAGAGAGGGGGTTTACAGAATGACTGGGCTTGAACACCAATTTCACTGTGCACCTGCTGGGTAGCTCTGGGAAAGTCACTTCACCTCTTTGATTTCCCAATTTCTGCATCAGACAAATGACACTCACCTTCAGACCTTCCATCTATTGCCAACAATCTGTGACATGGGTTTTGGACCCACGTTTCAGAATATGCAATAACCGCCCTTCCCTCCATGACCCCACTTCAGTTTATAATTACACATCATCAGCGTACTTGCTATTTGGCCACAGCTGACTCCTCCATCGGGTCTTTTCCACTCCATACATTGTAGGTGTGCCACCAATACTTATTTATTGACTGGATGAATTCCTAGTGACCACATGGGCCTGCCACCTTATCTTTTAGAGCCTCCTTACCTGTAAAATAAGAATAAGAATCTTTTTCTTTGCAGGTGATTGTTAAGTACAGTAAATCCTGTATTTGGGGGATCTTTATCAAGCTCTGACATGCCAGACTTTGGGGATATAACAGTGAGCAGCATGGGTGTGGTCCATGCCTTCAAAGAGTAACAAGGAGTGGGAGACAATGTATTTTTCAGCACCTAGGAGAGTGCCCTGCCAGTTTCCCTTAACTTGAATGATGGATCAAATGAATGAGTAAGTGAGCAAATGAATGAATGGATGGATGGAAGGAAAATCATCTCCCATCTGTGACTCCCACTCACACTCACCTGTAGCGCCTCTGCTATGCTTTATCTGGGGCAGGGGACTTTGGTGCTGACAGTGGGGCTGCCATCTCAAACTCCCCTTGAGCTGGGAGGCAAGTTCTGGTTCGTTGTAGACAGACAGAGCCTCAGAAGCTTCCAGGGTAGAGCTCCTGCCACCACCCCTTTCCTCCGTGTCGGGTCTTTTCTAGGTCTGGCTCTTATGCCAGCTCAACCCCCCGGGGAGGGTTAATTACTCACAGGTGCTATCTGCTCATCTCCCAGGCCTCTTATCTGGGATATAAGCATTTAGGCAAACACATTAGGCCAAAGCAATCTGGCATGTGGGAACCAGAGCCTTTTGACAAATATTTCTGGGTTTCTCCCATCCATAGAGGATGTGCACAGACATTGGCCTGTGCTCCTCAATGCCCCCTGACTCCAAAGGCCTGGCCAGCCCACAGCCCCAGGACTAACCCTCAGGTCCTGAAAATTCCAGGTGCCCAAGTCCAGTCCTCTGTTCCAGGGACTGTGTGCAGCAAGACCGGGCTCTGGGCTGGTCGCCTCCCCCAGCCTGCTCAGCGAGACAGATGCACTCTGACAGGGCCTCAGTCAATCACGGTGAGGCCGAGAAATCCTACATAGAGTTCCACAGCCATGCCTGGGAGATTAGAGGATTCACTGTGATTTAGGTTGATCAACAGATTTTTCTGCAGGAAAGTGGGGCTGTCACTGAGCACCTGCTTTTCTCTGGCCTGGGCTTCCAACTCTCCTGTGCATCAGCTCATGCACCCCCAGCCCCCTCCCCACCCTGGGAACTGGTGTGCTGGGCTCCCCTTACAGGTGAGGACCTGGGCCCCAAAGATTCAAAGTGGCCGCCTTCAGCGAACTAGAGAGAGAAACTCACATTGTCTGGGTGTCTCAGGGTGCAGACTCTGGCCTATGCCTCCCCTACCTGTCTTCACCTAATGCTTACCTCACCCTAAAATGTGGGTGCCATTATTATCCCTGAAGGGGAAACTGAGGCTTTGAGGTGTGAAGTCACTCACGAGGTCCCACAGCAGGTTGGGGGCAGTGCCATAGTTCATCTGGCTTTGGGAAACTTCAAAGTCCTTTCTCTGTGTACAACACTACAAAGCCAGTAGAGGGAAGCCACTTTGGGGAAATGCAGATAGAAAGAGAATTCATAACTATAATATATTTGCATGGATTTCCACCACATACAAGGGATTTTCACATATTTATCATCTGGTGATTCCACCACAATCCTTTGAAGTAAACAATATAGGCGTTTATTTAACAAATATTTATGTAGTACTTACTGTTCACTGGGTACTCTCCTAAACTCTTTATAAATATTAATGTGCTCAACCTGCATTAAAAACTCCATGAGTCAGACTGTTGCCCATTTTATAAATGAGGATACAGAGGCACAGACAGGTTAAGTAGGTGACTCAGGGCCACAGAGCTAATGAGCAACAGAGCTGGGCTTCCAATCCCAGCAGTCTGGCTTCTGGCTCTTAGCCCTTGCTCTGCTACATTTTAGGGGAGGAAAGGTTAGGCTCAGAGTAGGGAGTGACCTGCTGCAGGATGGGCATTGGGTAAGTGGCAGGGTTGAGCCCTGAACAGGGCCTGACTTGGGGCCAGAAGCTGAGAGACACCCCTCTTCCCCCTGCCCTCAGCTCACCAGCATAGAGGGTGCTCTTTATCTCACAGCCAAGGTTGATGAGATTGGATCTGTTTCAGGGAAGTGGTTATCTGCCCCAGGGTTGGTGATGAAGAGAACGGGGCCTAAAGTGACAGGCAGGGCCGAGCCTGGATTAATAGAGCTGAAGACTGCCTGAGCCCCACATGTGGGCTACAAAATCAGCGAGCATTAAGACCCTTATCTCACTGCAGAAATATAATAATCCCTCTCAGGACATGTGATCCCGCTTTCTTCTTTTCCTCAGCTTTGTCCTGTGGCTGGTCTCAGTCGATCTTACCATAGCCTGAGAAGTGAGCAGGACCTAGAGCCGCATTACTCGGCCACTCACTTCTCAGGTATTCAGTGCTGGGACCGTATGATGACTACCACTGTTACTATGTGCTTTGTGGGCTCCCATCAAAGCAGAGCCTGAGACAAGGATTTGGGTGCAGGTAGTTTAGTTGGGAGCAACCCCAGGAAACCCCAGAAGAGGGTGGGGGGGGAGAAAGACTGAGAAAGGAAGGAAAATAAAAGCGGGGACAGCTGGGATTCCTGAGAGGCAGTGCGGACATAACTCAGCATTGTCCTCCACAGGGCGCAGAACTGGGGAATTATCCACCAGTCCCCGTCCCTCACTGATGGAGCGTCTCCTTGGGGCATTAGCGTTCTGGCCTGCCACACGTGGGCCAAGCCTGCCCGTGGTGGGGTCTCTAAGGTGCAGAAGCACAGGATGCTAGCCCACCACCCGCCCTCACTCCCACAGCTGCTGCTTCCGCCACTGTTCACTGAACAATTACTTCCCTGAATTATCTCACCTACATCCCCTGTCCGCGGACATTATTGTCCTCTTTCTGGAGATGTACAGAGAGGGCCCCTCACAGGATTTGTGGGACACTTGTAGTCAGACCCACTCATTTAGTCATTAAGCATTTGATAAGTAACCACTAGGTGCTCCGTCCTGGCTAGGACTCTAAAGCCCACAATTCTACACACTGATCTTGGTGCCTCCTCTTGTACAAGTTTGGTCTCTCTCGGGCACAGAGACAATATTTTCTAGCTTCTCCCGGATGGTCCCAGTTTTAAGTATTTTTTTTTATCCTTTTCAATAAAGACAATTTGTGACACATATAACCAAATGCACGCTAATGTTCAAACCTTTGCAAGACTTTTTGCATGAATAAATTCACTCTTCCTTTCCCACTGGGAAAGCCATATCTAACAAGAAATTCTAGTTTGGGTGGAAAATGTAGTCACTGAACCAGAAAGAGGGGAGCCGATCCAGCCCCAGAGCTTCAGGGAGGCCCTGCCTGAGCCCCCGCACCCAGAACACCTTGGGGCTCCCTAGATGATGTGCCTCACGCACGCTCCTCCCATCCAGTCTTGTCCTGCTGTGCTTCTCGGACTCCTTTCTGTCATCGCCTTTCACTGCTCTCCCTGCCCTCCTGTTGGGAGTGGACCAGTGTGGCTCCATGGTTACCATCACAGGCCCTGGGTTTGAGCCCCACAGCTGGCTGTGTGACCTGGGCCAAGTTATCTGGGTGCTCTAGGCCTCAGTTTCCTCATCTGTGAGATGGGGTAAATATGGTAGCAGACACCTCAGTGCCCAGCCATACCCACTTCCCAGAGAGCGTATGTCTGCTCACAGCGAATGCAGGGACCTTCTGCCTAGAGACAGCTCCTCTGGCCTGGGCATGGGACAGGCCAGAAGTGCAGAGAGCGGGTGTCCCCATAAACAGCCCTCAACCCAGGATGGACGGGGAGTTGGAGGATGGAGGCTCTGTGATATTCCCGGTGCATCTTCTGCACTGGCTCCCAGGGGTCCTCAGTGGGGCTGAGTTTCAGTTGCCCACAGTGGTCGTGGCTGTCTTCCCTTCCCCACTCCTCGCTGAAGTTTCCTGAGTCACCTCCCAAAGAAGCTACCTGCACTTGAATTCTTCCCAGAGTTTACATCCAGGGGAGCCCAAACGAAGCCATCATTGTACCTACCTTTTGGGGCAGCTGTGTGATTTTGTGAATAAGTAATTATTTGTAAAGCGTAGGTCAGTGCCTGCACGGGCACACACCAGCAGAGCAGACACGCCAGGAGCAGCGCTCTGGTTTGTCCGACACGGCACACTCCACACAGTCTTCATGCCCTCATTCCCTCCATTCTCTCTGCCTGCTCTGCCTTTCTTCTCCTTCCACCTGCTCATGCCGAGATGCCCTTCTGGATGCAGCTCAGAACTCACCTCTTCTCGGAAGTCTTCCCTGACCACCCCCTGCACTGGGCTGGCTTGGGGATCCCTCCTTTGTGCTCCCACAGGCTTCCTCCCTTCATGGCCCTTCACCCAAGATTATAATCCTCTGCTGACTGTCCCCTCTCCCCACTCATGCCTTGAAGTCAGAGACCATGTTGCCGGGTCCTCCGGTTCTTCGGGGAAGGAGGGAGAATGTGTGTGTGTGTTGCACATCCCTCTGCTCCCCACAGCCCCTGACATGTGTCTGCACACACTAGGCCCCCAGCCAATGTGGAGGGATGATGGCTTAGAGCCCACAGGGGAGCAGGACTGGAAAGCAGAACTCTGGACCCCCAGCTACTCTCCTCCTCTCTCCTCTCCTCACCACCTCCTGGGGTCACCCAGTGGGACAGGATGCTAGAGTTGCTGGGGCTTGAAGAAGGATGAGCCCCCTAGATGATGGAAACTGGCTTTGGGGAGGAAGGGTTAAAGGGCCTTAAAGTCAAGATCTCACCTGGTGAGGAGGATGCCAGAGAGAGAGAGAGAGAAGTTGAAAGTTTGGAGGCCTGCTTTGTTTTGTTTCTATTTATGGTTCTATGATGATGATTGTTTTAATGCGAAGGATGGTGAGACAGTTTTCCCCATCTGCCAATGATGAAAAGAGGAGATACAGGTTGATTTTAAAGCAAGAAACATTGCAGTCAGACACAAGAAGGAACTTCCCGTTCTCTGGTTGAGCAGGGTCGGCCGTCCTCACGTTCTCAGCAAGCAGGCAGCGTAATGACAGCCTCAGGGAAAAGAAAGCGTGGAGCACAGAGCTGTGGGGAGGGAATGAAGACCTGAGAAGTGAGAGGAGAAGGGGAGAAGCCGGTGCCCAGAGGAAGGGGGAGATGGGATCTCCAGCAGCTGCTGTGGCCAGACAGAGCACATGAGAATGAGGCACCTGAAGACCTAATTCCCTGCACTGCTGCCAAGTGGCTGGACGACTTTAGGCAAGTCATTTCACCTCTCTGGGCCTCAGTTTCTTTATCTGTAAAATGGGGATACAGCCCTGGCCAGCTTCACCAGCTGTTTCCTGTGTTGTCGGGTGGGATATGCTTTACACAATTTAAAGCACAGTTCAGATGAAAATTGAACAAAACAACCAACATGGTGAGGAGAGGAGAAGTGGAGGAGAACCAAGCACAGGCTTCTCATTCTGTTGCAAACCGTGTCTGGTGACAAGGGATGCCATGTAATGAGCAACTACTGTATGCCTAGCACTTCACCTAGAAGGACTCTTTCAACCCCCACAACAGCCAATGTGGGAGGCACTGCCTCTATTTTATAAATGAGAATACCGAGGCCCAGAGAGGTCAATTAACTTATCTAGAGTCACACCACAGCAAGTGGCACAGTGGGAATTAGACCTCAGGCTTCTCTGAGTCAAAGCCCTGGCTTATTCCCCTTTGCCATCTTCTGATCACCCTTCTTCCTTGGCCCCAATAAAAGATAAGAGCTCAAGACCCAGGAAATTTCCCAAACCCTTAGGCCCTTCCTGCCCTTCCCCGGAAAGCCCCGCACTGGCTCCCCTGCCCTCTGGAAGGGGCCAGTAAGCCCAAGCTGGGACCTCATCATCCATCCATCCAGGCCTCTGCCGTGAAGAAGCCAGGCTCTGAGCCTAAAGATAAGGTCCCAGGCACCACAGCCAATCCTGCTGGCCTGGCCAGGCAGTAGGCTATGCTAATTGTTTTGTGGACAGTGGCACCTTGTTTGCATATATGCAAATTGGGGGGTTATTAGCTCTCCTCACAGATGGGTCAGTTCAGGCCTCAGCCTGACCCCTGCACTGCCTGATTTCAAGTCTTCACTAGCCATTGGGACAAATGCCCATCCAAATGGAGGACTCAGCAGGCAGGGCTGGCCCCTGGCCTTTGCAGCTGAAGGGTCCAACCAGGGCCTGGGTGTTTTGATGGGGAAACTGAAGGCTGTGGTCTGATGTTCCTCTGGCCCTCTCAATCTGGTACACCCCCGTATGTCCCAGGGCCTGTCCTGGGCCTGCTCCCCTCAGGCATAGGACTCATGAATCTGACCTTGGCCCTACACGAGCCTAGTAACAGCAGATGTCTGCTGTCCAGCTGCAAGGGCTCCCGCAGGCCGTTGGACATCTGCAGAGGAGGACCTGGGCCTGCGTCCTTGAGCTCAGTCATGCAGCTGCTCAGAGTGCAGACGCCAGTGAAACTTATCAGCCCTTTAGTCAGGCTGGACTCGGGTATGGAGCTTCAAGACGTCTGTCCAACATCAACTACCGGGCCCTCAGGCCAGGCCTCTCTTCTCCTGCCTGGGTGACCACAGCAGTCTTGTCCCTGGGCTCCTACGTCCACTCCCTGCCCATTCTCTCCTCCTTCCTGTAGCCCAGCTGATCTTTTCCATCATTCTCCCCCATGTTTAAAACTTTGCATAGCTTCCCAGCACCCAGATGTAGAGTCCAAACTCCTAACCTGGCCTGTACCCGTTACATGACCTCCCCATCCCTGCTTCCTTCTCAACGCCCAGCGCCCCCCCCCCCCCACGCCCACACACTGTGAATTTCTTGAGGGCCGGACCCAGTTTTGTTGGCTGTTGGGTCCTCAGAGTCTGGCAGATCTTGGCTGGACTTCCAGAGACCAGGGAAATCACCTTCTCTGGGAAGCCTTCCTAGATGTTCTCTGTGTGGCCCCCTCTTTCTGGATTTGGTGTCTCTTAGGAGCTCATCTAAAGCAGATAACCTGGTGGGCCTGTGCTCTTGTTTTAGTGTCTCTGTTTAAGGGTTCTAAGGTCCCTTTTCTGGGTTGGGAGGTCTTGTGTACGCTGTTAGATTGGGAGTTCTCAGGCAGTAAAGGGGTATGTCTCCCTCAGACTGGGACCCCCCCAGGGAGGGTCTTTGTCTCCTCATCAGACTAAGTCTCCATGGTGGCAGGGACTCTGTCACCCCACACCTGCCCTGAGAGTAGAGTTAATGCTCCTCGACCTTACCACATTTCAGTCTAGGGGGTATGCGAGCATCCATTCTGTTTATGTTCCATGATGTTTTTACGTGGGCATCTTGAAAGATGTGTGCAGAGGAAGGAGGGCTGGACTGGGAGACCTCTCTGTCCCCCTCCCTGACCCTGTGCCACAGCCCCTCCCTGGGACAGGGCAGCCGTTCAGGAAATCTGAACTGAGAGGGAAGGACTGGTGTCCACAAGTAATTCACAGATGTTGCTTCCTCTGCTCGATCCCCTGTACCCCTGTCCAGCCAGGTACTGCCCAGAGGTGGGGCTGCTCCCCCAAACCTCCCTGCCCTAGTGGTCTGTGACTAGAGCTGGTGGTTTGGCTATACTCCCCCATTCCTGAGGGCACCTGGCCATATTTCCTCCTACACCCAGTTTCTGCCTCTGGTCAAACCTCTGCTCTGACATAGCCTAGTCTGGGCCCAGAACCTTCTGGAAGCATCTAGATCTAGTCCCTCAGCCCCTTGAAGATATCACCAGTTCATTCTAGGTGGCCAAGTCTGACCAGAAAAGCCTCTAGAACACACAGCCCTCACCAAACAAGAATGCCCAGGACCCTCCAAAGTGAGAACCTCTCCCCTCATCTGAGGATTGTCAGCCATAAGCACCCAGCCCTGAGCCAGCAGGGAACCTGGACGAGAGGGGTGCGGGCAAGGCAGGGGGAGGAGGAGGGTGCTTGTTCCTGCTGGGGCCCTTTTGCTGCATGACCTTGAGTAGTTCACCATTTAAATTCCCGTGACTCCGTTTCCCTGTCTTTCACGCTGGAGAATGGCGGTGAGAACAAAACGAGATGCCGGAATAGGAGCCCCAGTGATGGGTTATTACTGTATGTGAATGTAAGTGCCTTGGAAAACATTCCTTCCTACTGGTTTGAATTATCTGACTTAAAAACCACTTTTTTTTTTCGATTATGAAAGTAATACCGCAAAGCTGGAGATAATTTGGAGCATTTACAAAGGCACAAAAAAGAAAGTACCACTATGCAGAGATGACCGCTGTTAACTCCCCGGTGATTATCCTGCCAGCCATTTCTGGGTGTGGAGACATAGAAGTGCAAGGGGAAACAGAAAGGAATTTATGTGAAATTACCTTCTTAAAGTTATCACAGGAGTAGTTGTTGTGGCGAGATAGCACCTCCTTGCCTCTGTTCCCTGACTCTTGTGTGGGTATCTGAAAGCTGCCCATTACCCTGTTTTTCTACCAATTTCCTCGATTCATACTCCCTATAAACCCCCATGGGGAACTTTATAGACCCACAAAGGCATTCAAAGTTAATGGCAAAACCAACCATGTGAAAACTCCACCGTACATCTGCCTCCCCAGCGCTTGAGTTTCTCTGCTCCTCCCAGGTCCTGCGGGGCAGCCGTCCCTTGCTGCCCCACCCAGCTCTGGGCCCTGGGACAGGGGCCGGAGGCAGGGAGAGAGCCTGGGTGTGACCTTCCCTCCGCCGGCACACGGAGCGCACACATGCCCTTGCTGGCACAAGACAGAAGCAGTGAAGTTTGGGACTGTAATTCATGTAGATGTTTTGGAGTCCAAATAGAGGGGTGGAAGGGACTAACAAAATGACATCCCTCGTGTCGGCTTCTCAGGGCAAGGAGCGTAGCAGGTTCATGATGTGCAGGGCCACTGGCTGGCCTGAGGACGGAGCTTAGATAAATCCAACTGCTGCCCTTGGGCTCCCCTACCAAGGTTGAGGCTCGGTCAGGGGCTAGAACCCAGAACTGGGAAAGACTTCAGCCACTCTTTTATTTATTATTCCCTTCAATATATTCACGCTCTGTTCCATCTCTTGCCCAAGCCTTCCCAGGCAGAAAGTGACCGAAGCCTGGGCTGGTCTTTTAGGGGAGCTATAGGTGGCTTCTGCGAGAGCAGGGAATAAAGCAGGACTTGGCACTGATCCCGGCTCTGCTGTGTGACCTTGGGCAAAAACGCCCTCTCTGATCCTGGTTAGACATCCATCTCATGGAGAAAGCAATGGCTTATGAGGACTGAGTGCTACACTGTAAGGAACCAGACAGAGGGGGAGTGCGTGACAAATGGCAGTTTCTCCCTACCCTCCACTAGCTTCCCAATTTCTTACAAACCGTGAGGGAGGGCAGATCCCTTGCCACATTCATCTCAGAACCCCTGGTTTGGAAGCCCAGGGCCTAGCAAACTTCAGTCAGTTTGGGGACTGTTCCTCCCTCTGTTTCAGAAAAGAGGCTGTGTGAGGAGTTGCAACATGGAGGTGGGACAACTCAGATCTATCTGTGGCCCTTAACTGGCTCAGCAGGTGACCTTGGCCGAGTCCTGTACCTCCCAGGAGGGGCTGGACCTGTGTGCGTCCCCTTCCCCTGGGCCCTCCAAGGAGCACAAGTGCTGCGTGGAAGGATCAGGCGCTCCTCCCACCAGCCCGGCCACACCCTTGCCACAGCCCTGCTCCGTCTGGGGAGAACTACCTGCTTTTGGTCCTGGTGGGGTGGATCCTCTAAGCTAGAGGATAGTTCTGTTCTCATTTAATGGATGAGGGAACCGAACTGGTTTCTGGCCAAGGTCAGAGCCACCGAGGATCCCAGGTGGTCCAGAATCTGGTCCAGCGCCCGACCCGTCTCCTGTTTCTCTGTTCACAGGGTTTCCACATCTCCGTGTCTTACCTTCATTGATTTGCACAGCAAACCCTGCTGGGGCTTGATAACATCACCCCTGATGAATAAATGAGGAAAACAAAGCTCGGAGAGGTCAGGTGATGTACTCAGTGTCCCACAGCTGGTTAATGACAGGGTCAAAAAATAGAACATATGTCTCCCAATAGGTGCCAAAGAAGAGAAGTCACCCTTGCTTCCTCTCTTTGACTCTCAGAGTCTGGTTTAACAAGTCCTGGCAGCTCTTGGCCAAACACATCCCAAGTCTGGCAGCTTCTCTCCATGGCCTCTCCCGCCCTCCCATCTCCCATCCAGGCCCAGCTGGTCTCTGTGGCTGCACCCTCAACCCTCCCGCGCTCCGCTCTGGACACAGTGTCCGGAGAGATGTTATTAAAATGTAAATCAGATCAGATTGCTTCCAGGCTTAAAACCCTCCAAGGTTTTTGCCATTGTCCTCGAAGTCAAATCCCCACTCCTTAGCCTGCCTCCTCTGGCCGGGGCCACCCTCTCCAGCCTCCCCTTGTCCGGCTCTCTTCCATGCTCAACCAGCCGTGCTGGCCTCCTTGCTTTCTTCACCGCCTGCTAGTTGCTGTCCGGCCTCTGGGCCTTGGAATGTGGCGGTTCCTCTCCTCCGATCGCCCTTAGCAGGGCCTGCCATGGCTGCCACCTTCCTTCCCTACGAGGCTCACTTTAAGTAAAAAGGACCAGGAGGTGCCTTCCCTGGCCACCCCATCAAAATGCTGTTTCCTTCCTCCACTTTCTCCATGAACACACCTGAGTCATCCTTTGGGGCACTTCTTGCCGCATCGTTAATACTTTTGTCTGGTTATTTATCTGCTTCTGCGTCATCAGATTCCCCACTAGGAATATATAACTATCAAAAGCTTTCTTACTCCTAATATTGTAGGTATTTATACACATGACTCATCTAAATTCACAACAATGCTGTGAGAGAGGTACAATTATTATATCCATTTTACAGATGGAGACACTGAAGCCCAGAGAGGTTAAGCAACTTGCCCAAGACTACACAGCTACTTAGTGGTAAAACTGGGATTTGAACCCAGGCCATCTAGCTCCAGAATCCAGGCTATAAGCTGCATTGGGAGCAGGGGCCAGGTGCTCCTTGCTCCCTGCTGTGTTCTTGGTGCTGGGTACGAATTCTAGCATAGAGAAATTGCTCACTACATGCTTGTGAAGGAGTAGGGGCCACATGAGCAGCAGGACTCATATTACAGTTTATTTCATTTCTCAGAAGAAATGGGGAAATAAAAATAAGAAGTGGGAAAAGCAAGCCTGTATAATTTAAAGAATGAACATTTTACCCTTGAATGAGTGAGGTTGTTTCTATTCAAGTACAGAGGCACCCGTCCACCCCCGTGCAAATAAGTTAATGTTTTATACCCACTGAAAAAGCCAGAGCGTAAACCCAGTGCTTGAACTAAGTGTCCATGAGCTATTACAGCATCAGCAGAACATGCTTGCCAGTGAGCATCTGGCATTATCCCAGGGACCCGTGACAGGCTGAGCACATGGAGACGGTTCTGGGGTCTGTGTTCTATGACGTACTCCTGCATTCCACCTCACCCAGGCCAACGGCTGGGCCAGCTGTGTGTCACCCACATGTGCCCGCCCCCATGTTCCTGCCCTGTGTCATAGGCCCTGCTGGTTAGGGCTGAGACACAGGACAGCAGCTTGGCTGAGAACCAGTGAGCGTGTGGCAGACGTGTGTGGCCATGGTGGGGAGCGCTCAGTGCTCAAGTGATGCCACCGGCTGGGACAGAGCCCCAGGCCTCAGGGCAAGGGACAGTTTTGAACAGGGCTAACAAGGCAGGGATGACACGCACAGAGGGAGAGTGGGCACGTGAGAACCTCAGACTCATTGCCGTGCTTATCATAAGCGTCAATATTGTGAATGCTTGAAAATCATGGAGCTAATGTTGCTAATAAGGGGTGATAGATCCTGAGTGCCCTATCCTGGCTGGGTGCCTGGCTATCCAGACCTGCCTCCCCAGCACCGCTCTGCTAAATGGCCCGGCCCGTTGCCCATAGGCAGGCCAGCTCCTCAACATGCCCTGATAGTCTCCGTCACGTGGGCAGATCATAGAAAGCTTGGGTATCTTTCTAAGGGTTCCTCCAGGGTGGCACTCTGGCTTCATTTATCCATCTCTCCACCTGCCTCCATCATTTTTCAGCTGTTTAATGTTGGGTGAGTCATTTCCCACTCCATTCCCCATCTGTAAAGTGGGTACTGTAATGCCCATAACCATTTTACATTTATGGTAATTTATATGTCCATTGACTCAGTAGAAAGAACACAGGCTTTGGAGCCAGATTGATCTGGGGTGGAATCTCCCCACTGCCACTCACTCCAAACCAGGGCCTCTCTGACCCTCAGTTTCTTCATCTGGAAAGTGAGGATAATAGCTACATTATGAGAAGTTGGGGAGCTTAGAGATAATGCATGTGTAACACTGGCAGTGGGTAGGGATCTCAGGATACTTAATGTGGCTTGAAGTTGGGTTCCTCCTCTGTACCAGTCATAGTGCCTAGCCCTGGATACCAGTCCCAGGTGTTTGAGGCAGTGTGGCCAAGGATGGGAACACTGGCCTCCTTGAAATATTACTCATGGGCCTGGGTAAGGACAAGTATGTAAATACTTAGTTCAGGACCAGGAGTCCACAAATGTCCAGTCCTTCCCTCCTCCCTGGATTCCAGAGGGATCTAAGTTGATTTCTCAGCACTTCCCAGGGAGCTAAAATGCTTGAATTCAAAGTAGTGTGTGCCAAGCCCCTCTGCAACCTAGTCATCCCATCAGGGCTGTGTCACCCACATGTCCCTGGGGCACATTCACTGGCACAAAAGCCACGTCACCATGGTCTGTGCCAGTGCACAGAAGAGTGTTGATCTGCTTGCTGAGGCCAGAGTAGCTTCTGAGTGCAGGGCAGCCCTGCCGCAGAGAACCTCCCATGTCTATTACCACATCACCCTGCCCACCTTGACGCCTTCAGGGAAAAGCAGTTCTGTGCCTGTCTCAGTTTACACCAGAGAAAACACAGGTTCAGGCAGGTTATGTGTTCTGAATGATGTGGCCAGGTGGTGAAGGATGAGACTCAGTCACTGTGAGTCACTGGGACTCCGGGCTGTCCAGGGCCTTTGCACGTGACATGTCCTCTGTGCGTAAGACCTTCCCTCACTCCCGTTAGATCTCAGCTCAGATATTCTGTCCCTGGAGAGGCCTTCATTGACTGCTTGTAGTCGTCAGGGTGATTAACACTAGCTGCTCTAACAAACAATTCCAGGCTCCTAGAGATTTAACACAATAGAAGTGTATTTTTTTTTTTGGTATCATTAATCTACAGTTACATGTGCAACATTATGGTTACTAAACTCCCCACTTCATCAGGTCCCCCCCACTTACCCCATTACAGTCACTGTCCATCAGCATAGGGAGATGCTATAGAATCTCTACTTGTCTTCTCTGAGTTGTACAGCCCTCCCCGTGCCCCCCCCAACATTATGTCTGCTAATCGTAATGCCCCCTTTTCCCCCTTGTCCCTCCCTTCCCACCCATCCTCCTCAGTTCCTTTCCCTTTGGTAACTATTAGTCCGTTCTTGGGTTCTGTGAGTCTGCTGCTGTTTTGTTCCTTCAGTTTTTTTCTTTGTTCTTATACTCCACATACGAGTGAAATCATTTGATACTTGTCTTTTTCCGCTTGGCTTATTTCACTGAGCATAATACCCTCTAGCTCCATCCATGTTGTTGCAAATGGTAGGATTTGTTTTCTTCTTCTTTTTTTTTTAATATAATTTATTTTATTATCATTAATTTACAATTACATGTGCAATATTACGATTATTAAACTACCCCTTCATCAGGTCCCCCCCACCAACCCATTACAGTCACTGTCCATCAGCGTAGTGAGATGCTATAGAATCACTACTTGTCTTCTCTGAGTTGTACTGCCCTCCCCGTGCCCCCCCAACATTACATCTGCTAATCGTAATGCCCCTTTTTCCTCTTATCCCTCCCTTCCCGCCCATTTTCCCCAGTCCCTTTCCCTTTGGTAACTATTAGTCTGTTCTTGGGTTCTGTGAGTCTGCTGCTGTTTTTTTCTTTCAGTTTTTTTCTTTGCTCTTATGCTCCACATATGAGTGAAATCATTTGATACTTGTCTTTTTCGGCTTGGCTTATTTCACTGAGCATAATACCCTCTAGCTCCATCCATGTTGTTGCAAATGGTAGGATTTGTTTTCTTCTTATGGCTGAATAATATTCCATTGTGTATATGTACCACATCTTCTTTATCCATTCATCTACTGGTGGACACTTAGGTTGCTTCCATTTCTTGGCTATTGTAAATAGTGCTGCGATAAACATAGGGGTGCATCTGTCTTTTCAAACTGGGCTGCTGCATTCTTAGGGTAAATTCCTAGGAGTGGAATTCCTGGGTCAAATGGTATTTCTATTTTGAGTTTTTTGAGGAACCTCCATACTGCTTTCCACAATGGTTGAACTAATCTGCATTCCCACCAGCAGTGTAGGAGGGTTCCCTTTTCTCCACATCCTCGCCAACATTTGTTGTTATTTGTGTTTTGGATGTTGGCCATCCTTACTGGTGTGAGGTGATATCTCATTGTGGTTTTAATTTGCATTTCTCTGATGACTAGTGATGTGGAGCATCTTTTCATGTGCCTGTTGGCCATCTGAATTTCTTCTTTGGAGAAGTGTCTTGTTCATGTCCTCTGCCCATTTCTTAATTGGATTATTTGCTTTTTGTTTGTTGAGGTGCGTGAGTTCTTTATATATTTTGGATGTCAACCCCTTATCGGATATGTCATTTATGAATATATTCTCCCATACTGTAGGATGTCTTTTTGTTCTACTGATGGTGTCCTTTGCTGTACAGAAGCTTTTCAGCTTGATATAGTCCCACTTGTTCATTTTTGCTTTTGTTTCCCTTGCCCGGGGAGATATGTTCATGAAGAAGTTGCTCATGTTTATGTCCAAGAGATTTTTGCCTATGTTTTTTTCTAAGAGTTTTATGGTTTCATGACTTACCTTCAGGTCTTTGATCCATTTTGAGTTTACTTTTGTGTATGGGGTTAGACAGTAGTCCAGTTTCATTCTCTTACATGTAGCTGCCCAGTTTTGCCAACACCAGCTGTGAAGAGGCTGTCATCTCCCCATTGTATATCCAAGGCTCCTTTATCATATATTTATTGACCATATATGTTTAGGTTAATGTTTGGATTTTCTATTCTGTTCCACTGGTCTGTGGGTCTGTTCTTGTGCCAGTACCAAATTGTCTTGATTACTGTAGCTTTGTAGTAGAGCTTGAAGTCTGGGAGCGTAATTCCCATTTTATTCTTCCTTCTCAGGATTGCTTTGGCTATTTGGGGTCTTTTGTGGTTCCATATGAATTTTAGAACTATTTATTCCAGTTCAATGAAGAATGCTGTTGGTATTTTGATAGGGATTGCATTGAATCTGTAGATTGCTTTAGGTAGTATAGCCATTTTGACAATACTTATTCTTCCTAGCCAAGAGCATGGGATGAATTTCCATTTGTTAGTGTCCTCTTTAATTTCTCTTAGGAGTGTCTTGTAGTTTTCAGGGTATAGGTCTTTCACTTCCTTGGTTAGGTTTATTCCTAGGTATTTTATTCTTTTTGATGCAATTGTGAATGGAATCGTTTTCCTGATTTCTCTTTCTACTAGTTCATCTTTAGTGTATAGGAAAGCAACAGATTTCTGTTAATTTTGTATCCTGCAACTTTGCTGAATTCAGATATTAGTTCTAGTAGTTTTGGAGTGGAGTCTTTAGGGTTTTTTATGTACAATATGTCATCTGCAAATAGTGACAATTTGACTTCTTCTTTACCAATCTGGATGCCATGTATGTCTTTGTTTTGTCTGATTGCTGTGGCTAGGACCTCCAGTACCATGTTGAATAACAGTGGGGAGAGTGGGCATCCCTGTCTTGTTCCCGATCTTACATGAAAAGCTTTCAGCTTCTCGTTGTTAAGTATGATGTTAGCTGTGGGTTTGTCATATATGGCCTTTATTATACTGAGGTACTTGCCCTCTATACCCAATTTCTTGAGAGTTTTTATCATGAATGGATGTTGAATTTTGTCAAATGCTTTTTCAGCATCTATGGAGATGATCATGTGGTTTTTGTTCTTCTTTTTGTTGATGTGGTGGATGATGTTGATGGATTTTCGAATGTTGTACCATCCTTGCATCCCTGAGATGAATCCCACTTGATCATGGTGTACGATCTTCTTGATGTATTTTTGAATTCGGTTTGCTAGTATTTTGTTGAGTATTTTTGCATCTATGTTCATCAGGGATATTGGTCTGTAATTTTCTTTTTTGGTGAGGTCTTTGCCGGGTTTTGGTATTAGAGTGATGCTGACTTGATAGAATGAGTTTGGAAGTATTCCCTCTTCTTCTATTTTTTGAAAAACTTTAAGGAGAATGGGTATTATTTCTTCTCTATATGTCTGGTAAAATTCAGAGGTGAATCTATCTGGCATGGGGGTTTTGTTCTTAGGTAGTTTTTTGATTATTGATTCAATTTCTTTGCTGGTGATTGGTCTGTTTAGGTTTTCTGAGAAGTGTATTTTTTCGCTTAGGCAAAATGAAGAGGATTTATTCAGAACCACCTGCAAGCAGTGGTTCCGGGAGCCCAGCCTCTTCCGTTTGTGTCACTCTCATCCCCAGGGGACCTCTCCAGGTTCCCCAGTGGATGCTTGGTATTCAGCCTGCTGAAGAGCAAAGAGAAAGAGGACCAGGGGGGTCCCAGCTGGTGGTTCAGGAGCCAGGTCCAGAGTGGCATATATCACCTATGCTCACACTCCAGGGGCTAGAGCAGGTCATATGGCCAAGCCCAGCTTCCATGGGGAAGAGAAATGCACTCTGCAAAAACAGCCATGGAGGGCAGTGAATATTGGCTGACCAGTAACTCACACTATGGCAGAGACTTTTGCAGGATGTCTGTGACCTGTGGCCTGGAAGTGGCATATGAGACGTATGACCTTTCATAAACCGTAACTCAGTCATATACCTGCCTTAACTGTAGGGCGGCTCGGGAATACTTCTATCTGGATATTGGTGAAAAGTGAGTTCCT